>VHKM01001079.1:0-333137 GCA_007210695.1 Neogobius melanostomus
AGGCAACACTCCAGGCATGTGTTTAATGAGCGAATACATAATAACATGATAGTAAAGCTTGAAAAAGTCCATTTACATAATACCCCCCCTTTAACTGTCTCCCAGTGGTTCAGAGATTCTCCTCATTGCACAGTCTGACTCTTTTCTCATGTGTGCTGAGAAAACCCAAACCCTGAATCTCCTGCTAAACAATGTAGACCTAACTCTCTGTGAGTTATTCCTTTGGAGCGAGCCGCTCCTCTACACTGACATATCATCCAGAGTCTCTTGATAACGTTTAAACCCAGAGTTCTGTCTGTATTCGTATGTATTATTGTGGCATTGATTCCACTTGTGTTTCATTTATTACCTGGACACGTTTGAAGACCGAGTGTGTCCCCTCCCTTTCAAAGGTATGTTCTGTGACGACACAAGAAAAAGGACACTTTTGAACTGGCAGGTCTTCAGCTCAAGGAATACTATGATTAAGATGATTATACAGTGCATGATTATTCACATGTTTAAAAGATTAATAGTGGTTTGCTCCAAAGTAGAGTTGAGTGTTCTTCAGTTCAATCTCCAGAGGTGTTTTTATTAATGACTTTATCAGTTAATTAGATGTCGTATTGTTGGGTGGAAGATAAGATGAGCTCTTATGATCTCAAACTGGAGAAGAAATTCACATGTTACATCAGCTCTGAAGAAACATCAGGGACACATAGTCAAATAAATAAGTCAAATGTCAGTGTTTACTTTTCACGTCATGGTTAATATAAGTTTACATTTCCCATTCTAATAAAACAATGTATGATCAGTTAAAGATCCATAGGACATGGCAGTAAACAGACGGGGACTAGTTATTTCAGAAAGATCCTTCCAAGACGCTCTCAGAAACACACTCTGACTGAATCGCTCGGTGACAGTGTCTACTTCAATAAGCAACAAGTTGTCCAACTAGGGGCTTTAGCCCCATTTGACGCTGAAAGCCTGGTGTCTGAAACACCCCATAACCCTACTGCGTTCATGTATTCAACTGCCACAGACTCGAGCGAGCATAACAAACCTTACAACTACAGTGTTAAACAGAAGAGCGTAATGTAATGAGCAATTAACAAGGAAGCAGAAAATGTTATAATGATGTAATTCACACGAAAAGAGTGCAATAGAAACTGTATTGTCAGAGATTGATGAGCGCACAAGGACAAAAGTGTGAGATTAATGAGCTTCAGGCTCAAAGGCACCACAGGAGCTTCACTCGAGTGTGTCCCTCTAGTGGATGTGTGGAGTACTGCAGTTTCCTCCAGAGGTTTTTTCAGACGTTTTGGTGTTTCCTGTCACTGTGGCTGCAGAGCACAGTAGTACACAGCAGAGTTGACACACACACATCCTGATCTTCAGATACACAGAGTTCTCCTCAGCCTCCAAATTTAAACCTGATCTTTGAAGTCATCAGCTTTATCCAGTTTCGCCATTGTGATGCTGATTTCATTTCCTCATCATGTATTTGGAGCTCCTGTCCTTCTTGTTTGTACCAGAAAAATATGATAGGAGCCAAGTGTCTCAAAAGTTACGTTATAGTGCTGTATCTCCTTAAACACAAAGGGTTCCTCCTTCTGGACTGGTCACTGTTCTTCTCTTTACACTCTGGGGAAGAACACAGGAGCACAACCAGCAGCGGAGCAGGTTACACGGCAGACTCCATTCTAAACTCCTCTCCTCTCAAGTGTCTTGCTGCTCCTTACAGTCGCTCTCCTCTTGTGTCTCTGAGTGTGGAGGTTCGACAGTTTGCAGCAGAATGTCTCTTCTCAATATGAAACAAAAACTTATTTTGAGTCACTGAGTCACAGAAAAATCATGACGACTGGAGAAGCTCCGGCTGATTCTATATTGGAAAACTTTAAAACTTTGCCTACAAAGAACATTGGGAGCCGTGGTTTCTGTACAACTGCATCTTTGAGGCCCACACTTTGTCACACACGTAAAAAGTATTTCATTCTTAGAATTTAAACTGTGTAGTTCTATCTCTATGAAACGACACTTGCCAGCAGTTGAACATACCATCCATTAAAATACAAAAGGATAACAGTTCAGCTCATTCTGCATCATTTCAACAATATTGACTTTGCCATAACAATCACAAACAACTGGACGTAACAACATTAAGGCCACAAATGTTGCACTTAAGTTCATCAAGCAATAAAGATAAACCACAGATTGTCTGAAGAGTGAGAAGAGCGGCCCCAGAACAGACCCTGTGCACACCCTGATACAGTCCTGGGTCGCACCTTCAGACCCAGTTAAAAACATGAACCCCAACTACCAGACACTCATAGAACATGAGAGATGATGAAAGGGTATGCTCGAGGGATTCAGTAGGCTGAGCATCTTCAGTCGCTGGTGGAGCCGTTGATCCAGGTCAGATGCCATCCAGACACCAGGCGGAACAAAAGCCATCATCCAACAGTCTTCTTCAGGCTTCACACAGAACTAGAAGGCAAAGGCTTGAACATGTTAACCTGACAGGCAATACTCCTTTCTAATAGCTTCCACCAATAACGACTGGGCACCAGGATCCCGGACGATTCCCCAATCTGCTATAAGTGCCATAACTCACAGCAGAGGCATTAGAGGCTACACAGGGCTCTGTTCTGGGGCCGCACTCCCTTTCACTTCTTTCACATATTCTTGTCTGCCCTGCTTCTTCTCTGTGCTTCAGTAAGTGTCAGTGGATGTAATTAAAGTTGAACATAATGTTTCAATAAGAATCTTACCACCTCAAGCAAAAGCAGGACCGGCCAGAGTGGGGCCTTGCCATTAAAGGAAAATGTGTCCAAAACACAGGCTGATGATCCTCATTGTAACTTTCTAAGTCTGCTGTTTCTCACACTGACAGTTGGCTCTTGCTGCGTCTGGTGCTTTAGTCTTTGAAGCTTCACAGAGAGTGTCCCCTCTAGTGGAGCTGTCAGAGATTGTGTTGTCTTTGTGCAGAGGTTTTTGTTCAGAGTTTTGGTGTTTCCTGTCCACTGTCCTCAGAGCCACAGTAGACACAGCAGGTCTGACACACGCACATCCTGGATCTGCAGATACACAGCAGTTCCCTCAGCCTCAAATTTAAACCTGGAATCACCATAATCAACAGTCTTAGTTCCATCCTATGACAGCCATTTTTTCTCATCATTATTTGGAGCTCACTGTCCTTGTACTGTACCAGTAGAGATATGCGTTGTGTCGCCTGTTTAAAAGTGCAGTTATAGTGCTGTATCTCCTTAGAACACAGAGGTCTCCTCTGGCTGGGTCACTGTGTCTCTCCTTTACACTCTGGGGAAGAACACAGGAGCACAACCAAGCTGAGCAGTGTACACAGGGCAACTCCATCTTCTAAACTCCTCTCCTCTCAAGTGTCTGCTGCTCTTACAGTCGGGCCCTCCTCTTGTGTCTCTGACGTTGTTAGGAGGTCGACGTTTGCCAGCCAGAATGGTCTCTTCTCATTATAAAAACAGAACACAAATTGTATTGTAGTCTTTGGAATTTCTCAACTCCGCCCCACATACAGTTTATGTTCATGTTTTATGAACCCATAATACATGTTACAATCAATCATTATCGATACATTTGGATGTACAACAGTCAAGCTTTTTGTTCTTTATAACAATAGTTTGGAATTAAAAAAAAATAGGCAAGGCAAGTTTATTGTATGCACATTTCCATGCACATGACAACTCATGTGCCTACCAGCAGCCACCAAACACAATAAAAAAATGCACATAAAAAACATTAAAAACACAATCAAAACAAATTCAGTTGATAAAATTATATGAAAATATATATTACACAGTACGCACATACATACTATACACAATATATCATACACACAAATTTACAATAATCTCCATAGGCAAACCAGTTAAAAAGGTGTTCCTTCAGGCCTGGACTTTAAAATATTCAGGTTGAGGCCTGGTCTCACGTCCTCACTGAGGCTGTATCCAGACTTCTGCTGCTGAAAATTGAAAACGCCAGCCTCACCATGTTTGGTGTAACTCTGGAAACCACAGGAACCCCTCCCAGATCTCAGCCGATGTGGTTCATCGGCTTACCATATCCAGAGATGTATTTGGTCCCGGACCATGAAAGACTTGTACACAAGCAGAGCTATTTTTAAAGCATTTCTGATACAGGAAGCCAGTGCAGAGACCGAGCACCTGGACTAATAATGGTGTATTTCCTGGTTCTTTCAACTCGCAGCAGCAGCATTTGAATGTACTGCAGTTGATCTTAACCAGCTCGTTTAGAAAGGCCAGTGAACAGGCCGTTACAAATAGTCAAGCGACTGGAGACAAAATGCAGGAATGTCTTTCCAAGTGTCTGGTTTTGGACCTACGTTTTTTATATAGCAAATGTTTCTTTAATAGGAATATGCCACTGATGTAATGACTTATATGACTATTAAAACTCATGGTCTGATCCATAATTACCCCTAGATTCAACTTGACTTTTGAGGTCCCAGTGAAGAGCTTCGAGATGACCAATGAAACCTCTCTGTGTTTTTGTGCCAAAAACGATAATCTCAGTTATCCTGTATTTAACTGGAGCTGGAAGTTGTTTGATCCACACACTGATCTGTTTGATACAGTGACACAGAGTATCTACAGGCCCATGTTCACCCACTGTCAGTGAAACATAGATCTGAGTATCGTCTGCGTAATTGTGATAGGACACATTGTTACTGGATATTAATTGACCCAATGGAAGCATGTACAAATTGAACAAGAGCGGCCCCAGAATCGACCCCTGGGGAACCCACAGGTCAATGCCATCCGGTCTGAGACAATTTCCCGTCGCGACATAGTCATTCTTCTAAATGCTCATGTGCCACTATTATAATATAAATGAGCAGCTTCTTAAAGCTATAACCTGTATTCTGTTCTTTAGTATATTGTGGTAAGTCGTTCCACTCCTGCACGGCTCGAAACATAACAGTACATTGTCTTAGGCTGGACTTACATATTGTCAGAGTGAAACTGCCCTTCTGAGGGTCTTGTTGAGTAACGATGTGTATTTCTACTGAAAGGTAACCTTTGCTAAAACATGAACGGTGTTTGTGAAACAATAATACTTCTAAAAAAGTGACTTATTTTACACAACCATCTTTATTTCACCCAAAACCAGGAGAGTTGTTCATGCATTTATCTCCACTCGTTCAGAAAGCTCATTTTAGAGCCACTCGTGCCATTTGTTTTGCACCAACTTTTTCACATTTTCTAAAGAAGTGTTTGACCAACGACTGAACAATAATCCAATGAGACAAACAAGACCTGAATGACATATGGAATTAAATGTTCAGGGAAACATTTGGAACATCTTTAATAACCGCCAGGCTGTGACTCATTTTGGAGACAACACTATGAGTTGACCCAGGACCCTTGTTTCAGGAAAGGGAAGAGAGTAAACTATATACATATAAGGTGCCAGCGCTCCAGAGCCTGACTGAGGTCTGCGATAGGGTCTTTAAACTCCACTTAACAGTCCCTGGTCCAGATCCTTCCTTGCAGCCGGCGTCGGGGTATTTCTTTGTCTTATATCATTTGGCAGTGATGCTCAAAGAGCTTTTCACCAGTCTCTCTGGCGAGTAAGGGAAGCCTGGAGATGAGCCTGTGGTTTCCTTTCACCCGCACAGGCTGCTCGGGCTCTCGGGCTGCTGTACCAGCTCCAGGAAGCAGCTGTGTGGGGCAGGAAGTGCTGCCACTGTCTCCCACCTTGTTGTCCCCTCTCTGCAGTGAGCGGAGGATTTGTCAGCAGTTTCTTTAAGCCCAATTCTACTCAGCTGTTTGGGCTTACAGCCTGGTAGTTTTGAAGGTCTGCGTCCTCCTCTTCTGTTCTTCTTTCTTCTGGAGGTGCTCGGAAGCAATCCCCCGATCTGCTTGTGCTCTCCTCTTTTATACTGTCCTAAGCCCATCATTTCCTTTCCCTCCGAGCCTCTGGTCTTTCCGCTCAGTATGGTCATTCCCACTGAAGGTCTGTTGGTGCAGATTTCCTATGACTAACTGCTCCTGGTCTCACTTCTGTGACCTGTCAGTTAAAATGAGTTTGACCCTTTTACATTTGCAGCACCATGCCACAATACCTAGAGACTACTGCGCCGTAAACCACTGCAGTCACCTCAGTAATTACATAAAGTACTATGGCCCAAACACACGTTACAGGTTACACACATGATTAATCCTTCCTGCTAAGCTATTGTAGAGAAGCTGAAGCCATGAGAGGGGCAGAGAGCTTATATTATGAGGCACTAGTCTGAATGAGCTCATCCTTTTCACACTGAGGTTGGGGACACGACACAGTTCAGTTTAGGGCGAGACAAAGCTCCGTTCTCTCTGGTCTCCGTCCACACTTTGGAGCTGTCAGGAGACTCTGGAAAGAGCTGTGAGACTTGAGGATCTGAGTGGAAACGAGACAAACTGAACGGTTCAACTGAAAAACAGTTTGGGCCCAGTCTAGACTCCTGCTCCTGACAGAACAGTCTGACAGAGTTCAGATGGATCGAAACATGAAGAGTCAGAGGAGGAGGTTTATTATTTATGAGTCGTGCTTTCTGTAAAGACTTTATTTTCATCCTCTTTGATTTTCATTTCATCATATGATGTGTCTTTGTATTCTTAAACTTAATGTGAAGTACTGCAGTTTCCTCAGAGGTTTTGTTCAGCGACTGTGGGTTTGCTGTCACTGTGGGCCTCACAGCACAGTAGTACACAGCAGAGTCTGACACACGCACATCCTGGATATTCAGATACACAGATTTCCCCTTTAGGTCAGCATCAGTTTCAAACCTGGATTCTTTAAAGTCTGAAGAGCGAACTTTAATTCCACTTCCAAATATTTTCATCATGTATTGTGAGCTCCATGTCCTTTTGTTTGTACCAGAACAGATATGGAGATCTGTCGCTGGTTGTAAAAGTGCAGTTAATAGTTGCTGTATCTCCTTAAACTCAGAGGCGTCTCCTTCTGGCTGGGTCACTGTGTCTTCTCCTTTACACTCTGGGGAAGAACACAGGAGCACAACCAGAGCTGAGAGCAGTGTACACAGGGCAGACTCCATCTTCTAAACTCCTCTCCTCTCAAGTGTCTGCTGCTCTTACAGTCGGCTCCTCCTCTTGTGTCTCTGATGGTCGTGGTTTGTCCTGCTGCATCAGTGCTGGGTTAAAATGATCAGATGTTATTCTTTTAATACAGAAAGTTTCCTCCACAGTAAACAGGATGGATAGACGGCTTCAGGGCTAATCGGAGCTTATCCTCAGATACACAAACCTGAAGATTGAAACAAAATACAGTCTGAGTCCGTAATTTGAAGGTGAATGTATTTCATGTGATCAGAGACACAGCAGACATGAGTTTAACTAAAAAAGAAGAGATGTCATGTGCAGGTTATAGTAAAAGCTCATTTCCACCTGCAGTCCCTGGACAGGATGATGTCATACAAAGGTTTGTACATTTATACAGAATAAACAAGGAGAAGATAAATAAGAGATCTTTATTGTCTGTCCCAATAGAGGCAGAAATTCATCTTTGACTCAGTTTAAAATCCATTTAATCATTTAAACCAGAGCAGTTTTCACACAATGCAAATACATACAAACATAGGCTGCTGTGCTAATGCTGTGGTGCTTGTTCATCATCTTTATTGCAGACGGGATGAATGATTTTATTTGCTCGTGGACCTTGTATCTTCTGCTTGAGGGGAACATGCAGAGGATGTCCGGGGTCAGCGGGGATCAGGGCTTTCCTGTCAGAGAGAGGGGTCTGTGGTGAAGCTGTGGCCTGTTTTAGGATCCGGGAGAGTTTTGTTTTGAACTGTAAGATTAAATTGTACCAGGATGTGATATTGAAGGTGAGAATGGATTCGATGAGTGACCTGTAGACAACTGTTCAAATGTCTTTGCTCACATTAAAACTCCTGAGCTTCCTGAGCAGGTGAAGCTTCTGCTGGGCAAAGGACAGGAGTGTGGATCTCTGAACCCAGATATTTAAATGAGGAACACAGGGGTGTTGGTTCTCCCTGTTCCCATACTCCTGCAGCACAGCTCCTTAGTTTGAGCAACATTCAGCTCCAGACATTTGTCACTGACAGTTTGGACCAAGTCACTGACTGTCTGTTGGTCCCTGGTCAGTAGCTCGGGTTCTCCACCGACGCCACCAGTGCCATGTCATCTGCATATTAAAAAGGCTCATTCTCTTGGTGCTGCACAAGATGTTGTTTGTGCACACGGAAAAGAGAATAGGCGATAAATCACAGCCTTGTGGAAATCCAGTGTTCAAAAGTTGTGTGGATGATTTAAAACCATTAAAAAGTCTGTTTGTTAAACAGTTGTAAATCCACAGCATCATTATTCAGTCACACTTCAGGAAACTGTCACTCACTCATCGTTTACTCCATTCACATCACACTCATTGGTTTGAAATGGTTTGGACTGAGTTCAGACTAACTCTGGCTCACATCATTGTGTCGTTACAGAGTTTAGTGTTAAATCAGTCGGACTGTCCACATTTCAGGACGATTTATTTAAAGATCTTCCTGTTCAGAGGAATGTTTGTTTTATTGTATTTATTGCTGCCTCTTTATCCAGAACAGTTGGATTGAATCTAAAGTGAGGCCAAACCAAGCTCTGGGCTCAGGAGGTTTGAGGAGCTGAGATGTTTCTTCACAGTTAACAGCTCTGATGGAGGCTCATCCAACAATTATCACACAGCTTCAACAGGAGAATAGTATCTCCCTCTAGTGGATGTGTGGAGTACTGCAGTTTCTCCAGAGGTTTTTGTCAGAGACTGTGGGTTTGCTGTCACTGTGGGCCTCACAGCACAGTAGTACACAGCAGAGTCTGACACTGCAGCAGGAGACACGAGCAGATGGAGAAGTTTTTGTCTTGATTGATTTTGATTGAAACTCCCTGGATTTCCTTCTAATTTCGGTTCCTGATCCCATATGAGAATAGATAAATGTTGGAGGTTTTCCTGGATATGTCGATACCAGAAGAAAGTGTCTCCAGAATTTAATTTTGGATAAGAGAATCCCAGAGAGACTTCTTCTCCTTCTCCAGCGCACTCCTCAGGCTTTAGTGCAGTGAGCTCTTCACATCTGACTCCTACATGAAACAAATGAATGTCCAAGTTAGAAACATATTGCTGCTGCTTCTTGCTCTGTGCTTCAGTAAGTGTTCAGTGGATGTAATAAAGTGTGAACATAGGTTTCAATAAGACTTACCACTCAACAAAAGCAGGAGCAGTGCTGCCATTAAAGAAACATGTGTCCAAAACACAGCTGAGTGATCCTCATGTCAACTTTCTGAAGTCTGCTTAGTTTCTCACACTGACAGTTGGCTTTGCTGCGTCTGGTTTAGTCTGAAGCTTCACAGAGAGTGTCTCCCTCTAGTGGAGCTAGTGCAGTATTGTGTTGTCTTTGCTGCAGAGGTTTTGTTCAGAGTTTTGGTGTTCCTGTCACTGTGGCCTCAGAGCACAGTAGTACACAGCAGAGTCTGACACACGCACATCCTGGATCTTCAGATACACAGAGTTCCCCTTTAGATCAGCTTCAATTTCAAACCTGGATTCATCAAACTCAGTGGACTTAAAAGTTTGAAGCCATTTTGATGAAGATCTAGTTCTCTTCATCATGTATTGTGGAGCTCCATGTCCTTCCTGTTTGTACCAGAAAAGAGTCGGCGTTGTGTCGCTGGTTTCAAAAGTGCAGTTAATAGTTGCTGTGTGTCCCTTAAACACAGAGGCGTCTCCTTCTGGCTGGGTCACTGTGTCTTCTCCTTTACACTCTGGGGAAGAACACAGGAGCACAACCAGAGCTGAGAGCAGTGTACACAGGGCAGACTCCATCTTCTAAACTCCAATCATCTTGTGAGTGTGTTGCTTTAACAGCTCCAGACTCCGCCCACATTAGTCTCTGCTCCTCTGTGCTCGTCCATCAGGCGACAGAGGAAAGAGTGACTGCAGTAACTGTTGTGTTGTTGTAGAAAGAGAATATTCCTCTGGGCTTTAGTCTGGAGTCATAATGTTGGAGCTGATCAAATATAAACAGACCTGAGTGAGGAGGACACTGTGGACGTGAACATGTTTAAGGCTGTGGAGTCCCCCAGGGCTCAGTTCTCGGGCTCGTCCCTTTTGCTCTAACTCGTCTTCCCCTCAGTGTCAGCTTCAAAATGAGCTCCATTTTTAGGTTTGTGTTTTGGGCCTGTGGAAGTGCTGGGGGGCAGTGTTTTGATCGATTACGATAGAGACGTTTCCTAAAGCCTCATGACCAGAAACAAGTCATGATGACACTTCATAAAAAAGTGTCTCACGTTTTATAAATAAAACCAACAGAACGACAGAAACGGCTCTGGAGTACAGCCATTATTTACTTATTTAAAGTTAACCTCTTACCCCCCGCTTGAACCGAGCGCATTTTCTCCACTTCAGCTTTACCCAAATCTAAAAGCTTCTCAACTTTAGAGCACAGTGTAATGCCTCATTTGAAAGCTAAGACCTGCAACAGTGATCGTAACTTCTTCGTCACATTCAAGTGTTTTTGTCTCTTTTTGTCGTGTTTTTGTTGCGTTTTCATCCTCGTTTTCATCACCATTTGAAGCTTTTTTTTTAAGCTTTTCCAAACTGGAGGAAATGTGCTCAGTCCAGGTGGAGGTTAAGAGGTTATTAGTGGTTTGGCTCAAAGGTAGAAGTGAGTTTTCTTCAGTTCAATCTCCAGAGGTGTTTTATTAATGACTTTATTCAGTTACATTAGATTGTCTGTTATTGTTTAAGATAAGATGAGCTTTTATTGATCTCAAACTGGAGAATTCACATGTTACATCAGCTCTGAAGAAACACTCAGGGAGCACATAGTCAAATAAATAAGTATAATGTTCAGTGTTTTACTTGTTCAGTGTGTAATATAAGTTTACATTTGCCATTCTAATAAAACAATGTGATGAATAGTTAAAGATCCATAGGACATGGCAGTAACACAGAGGGACTAGTTATTTTCAGAAAGAGCTCCTTCCAAGACGCTTCAGAACACACTCTGACTGACGCTCGGTGACAAGTGTCTGACTTCAATAAGCACAAGTGTCCAACTAGGGGCTTAGGCGCCATTTTGACGCCTGAAAAGCCTGTGGTCTGAACACCCCATAACCCTACTGCAGTTCATGTATTCACTGCCACAGACTCGAGCAGAGGATAAACAAACTACAATACAGTGGTTTACAACAGAAGGGAAATGTAATGAGGCAATTATAAAAGTGAAGCAGAAATGTTATAATGATGTAATTCACACGAAAAGGTGAATAGAAACTGATTGTCAGAGATTGAGGAGCAGCACAAGGACAAAAGTGTGAGATTAATGAGCTCAGGCTCAAGAGGCACCACAGGAGGCTTCAGCTCAGTGTGTCCCTCTAGTGGATGTGTGGAGTACTGCAGTTTCCTCCAGAGGTTTTGTTCAGAGTTTTGGTGTTCCTGTCACTGTGGGCCTCACAGCACAGTAGTACACAGCAGAGTCTGACACTGCAGCAGGAGACACGAGCAGATGGAGCTCACGGTTTATCACTTTAAACTTCAATCCTTTCACGTTCTCTGTTATTAAATCTCCTGTTCCAGAATGTGAGACCAGGATTCTGGAGGTTTTCCTGGATATTGTCGATACCAGAAGAAATAATCGTAGTATGTTGGATCTTTGTCATAAGAGAATCCCAGAGAGACTTCTTCTCCTTCTCCAGCGCACTCCTCAGGCTTTAGTGCAGTGAGCTCTTCACATCTGACTCCTACATGAAAACAAATGAATGTCCAAGTTAGAAACATATTTGCTGCTGCTTCTTGCTCTGTGCTTCAGTAAGTGTTCAGTGGATGTAATAAAGTGTGAACATAGGTTTCAATAAGACTTACCACTCAACAAAAGCAGGAGCAGTGCTGCCATTAAAGGAAACATGTGTCCAAAACACAGCTGAGTGATCCTCATGTCAACTTTCTGAAGTCTGCTTAGTTTCTCACACTGACAGTTGGCTTTGCTGCGTCTGGGTTTAGTCTGAAGCTTCACAGAGAGTGTCTCCCTCTAGTGGAGCTAGTGCAGTATTGTTTGTCTTTGCTGCAGAGGTTTTTGTTCAGAGTTTTGGTGTTTCCTGTCACTGTGGGCCTCAGAGCACAGTAGTACACAGCAGAGTCTGACACACGCACATCCTGGATCTGCAGATACACAGAGTTCTCCTTTAGATCAGCTTCCATTTCAAACCTGGATTTGTCAAACTCAGAGGCCTTAAGTGTCTTCGTCCATCCTGTTGATGATTTCATTTCATCATCATGTATTGTGGAGCTCCATGTCCTTCTTGTTTGTACCAGTACAGATATGGAGTTCTGTCAGTGGTTTTAAAGTACAGTTAATAGTTGTGTGTCCCTTAAACACAGAGGCGTCTCCTTCTGGCTGGGTCACTGTGTCTTCTCCTTTACACTCTGGGGAAGAACACAGGAGCACAACCAGAGCTGAGAGCAGTGTACACAGGGCAGACTCCATCTTCTAAACTCCTCTCCTCTCAAGTGTCTGCTGCTCTTACAGTCGGCTCCTCCTCTTGTGTCTCTGAGTGTAGGAGGTCGACAGTTTGTTGCAGAATGTCTCTTCTCAATATGAAAACAAAAAACTTAATTTTAAGTCACTGAGTCACAGAAAACTTCAGTGACGACTGGGAGAAGACTCCGGCTGATTCTTACTTTTGGAAACTTTAAAACTTTGCTAGTTGTCAAGAAATTGTGTGTGGTTTACCTCAAGGTTCCATTCTGGGTCCAAAATTGTTTAATGTACATTAACGACATTTGTAAACGTCTCATTACTTAAATTTATCTTGTTTGCTGACGATAAAAATATTTTTGCATCAGGTGACGACTTACAGCAACTGTGTCGGATTGTTAAAGTGATAGTCTGGATTTCTAAATGTATTACAATTTTAAGAAATGTACAAAATTGACCTTCTGGCCTTACGTTTTGATATAAAGTAAGTAAAAATATTTATTATTATATTTTTGTTAAGTCCCTCCTCTGATCTCAGCAACTACTCAAGAGTCCCCTCGCCGATGGCGTTAACCAATAAAATGCGAGTAAGACGATGACACTTCATGCGCGCTGTAGGCTCGTGCCCGATAACTGAGCACGCGCAGCCGCAGAGAGTGTTTCTGTTTCTGCTACCTGTATCCTCCGCCATTATCCCGGAGCGCCCCTGCAACAACAACCTGCACACGGACAGAAGCTACGACTGCTTGCCTGCTACTTCTCAAAGGAAATTTAAATGGTTCAAAAGCCCATCTAGCAGAAAGACTAATGCAAGATAGATGTGGAGTTTATATCGGAGAGTCGTTCAACAGATGGACGGAGCTTCGTGAGCTCAACTGCAGAACAGATGAAGAGTTGGAAACGTTTCTTATGTACAGGTAAATGCATGACACTTTGAAGTATTCATGGCGACAATTTGTTGAATTTAGTGGTCCGTCGTGATTAGGCTTTTTGCAAATTCTAAGCGCTAATACGCTAGCTAACTATGAACTGTTTGCATCGCGTTATAAAGCTATAAGGTTAGCCTACTGTAAACAATGAAACTGGTCACCACGGATGTTTTTCACAACGTTACACGCACGTGTTTTGACTAGGTATATTTCTGTGCATACTGGCATTACATCAAATGTAGCATTGAGATTTGGAGACGTGCAGACATGCAGTAGGTCTAATGCAAACTCTAAATGTAGTGCTAACATCTGATGTTTATGTATGATAAATGATTGAAGGCCAGCGGGCTACATATGTGTTTTGAAGGAAATGCGATTAAAAATATAGCTTACTCTGTAAGAATTTTTAATTAGAAATGAACAATGTTGTTACATTTTGTGTAAATATGTATAACTATGTTTCCAGTTACCAAACCGGATCAGGGGCTACAACATCTACTCCTATATATAAAAAAACAACTATTCCTGCTGTGCCAACGCTATCGAGCATCCACGGGACTTATCTGAGAGGTAAGAATGTTTTTTTGTAAATTAGATTAGCACTCAACACCATAGTAAAGGGCAGACAAAAAATGTTATTGAAATTCAAAGCCCCATACCCCAACAATGTGTGAACTGTATTGGATTGAAGATAATAGTCTAATGAAATGGCGTGCACAGCCTTACTGATGCTAGCCATGGAAAAATAGATACTCAAACACCACAAAACCACAATCAATTGGTTTAGAAATTATGCATAAACTGCTATTCTCTTGTATTTGTAGAGATACCAATTTTGAACAGGGACTGAACGTCTTGGAGCAAGAGGAAGCCCTTTCTTCAAGAACTGCAGAGTAAGTAAAACATGTGTATTATCTGTGTAGTTGTCACACTGGTCATTGACAATGAAATTAAAATAATGTTGTTTTTTGTTTAGTTTACCATCAGTTGGTTTTCCTGAGGAGGAGTACAACCACACTGTGAGGATTTGAGCTTGTGTTTACAAAAACAAGTTTAAACAAACTTGTGTACATAATGCTAATTTATAATGCTAATGTTTACACTCTGTGTTCACAGGACAGGGGCCTCTCTGAGAAGAAAACAGACCTGAATGACCTTCAGTACATAAGTGAGCAGGACACAGGGAGAGGTCCACATTACAGAAGTGTTTACTGATGCCCACTCACAGATTTCTGCTCTTTTCAGTAAGTGTCATCGTATTTATGTTATGAAACTTGTAATTGGACACATCTAAAGCAATTATAGATTTAATTTTTGAATTTATAAACCTGACACAGGAAATGGGATATACAAAGACAGTGGTGTGGCGCACACATGATATGTAGCATGGGTCTAAGAACGTGGGCAAAAAGCTACATGCAGTAAGTAAATTGTGAGCTTTGTAAAAGATGCTTATTGTGCATTTATACTGTACATGTATTTGATTTTTGTTTCTTTTCTGGGTAGACTGGCCAGCAAAGGGATGTTTCACAACTACAGTGGAACATAGACGGGAGAAAGAGTGGAGAGTGAAAGGTTCAACGGCGCACAATACTCTCAGGGAGGTCATTCTAAAAGAACGTTGGTTCAAAGAACTATCAAAGTATCTGAAGTTTAGGTATTGCATAAAAAAAATAATTATAGAAGCTCCAAATTATGCAAACATTTGTGTAGATCAACTGCATGCTGGAGGCATTGCACAGTCATCTTATGTACGCCAGCAAAAGAGTCAGTTATGACCCGGCCATTATGGATATAAGAATGTAACTTGCAGCCCTCACCATGTATACTGACTGCAAAAGGATGCTGATGGGTGTATAATTGTATACAGTATGTACACATTTTGTAAACTATGTATCTTCATTGCTTTTCTATTATTTACTTTTTAGCATTATTTTGTCTCTATTTCAGATACCTTTTTAAAGTATTCAATAATAAGTCTACGTGCTGCAGGATTTATACATTGAAGGTTGAGAAGGACTATTCATATATTCCAGAGCTCCAGACAATGATTGTTGCTGCACGGTTGAACAGCAAAAAGGACTCCCACGCCCTGCAATACTGAGATCCTCAGACAACTGGGTTTGCTTTTAGCTGTCCCTGCCCCAACAACCCAGGAGTTACTCCAACACACCCAAGGAGATGGTATGGACTCATTTATTATCACAATATGGAATACAGAAATTGCATACATCCATGACACATTCTTTATCCTTGGCTTTTTTACAGGTCAACGATTGCCACAGAAATATCAAGAATTTGTCATTTTAATGTAAATAAAGTTTTGTTGAAAATAGTTGACCATTGTTTGTTTATATCTGTAAACAAATGTTTTCCTGACAAGTTATGAGATTCTATTTCTGTGCAAGAGCTTTTTTTAGGCAATGTGTTAGTTGTGCTTTGAAATTACAAGACTTTATTATATTGCATTCTTTATTCTCATAAAACAAAGCAAAGTGACTTCAATTGAAATGTAAATTACAATGGATGTGGTATAAATCCAATGTAGTGCCCATCAGGATCAGAAAATGTGTCTGAATTAGTTTCCACGTGTGGCACTTTAGATATGAAGTTCTCTAGAGGTGGGCGTTTCCCGGCAGTGGGCACATCTGCACCGGGGGGCTGATTTTCAGTGGGTGAGTGTCTTCCAGGAGGTGCAGTGTGAGAGGTGATGTCAAACAGAACACCAGGTCTTTGTCCTCCACCCTGAATAACACGTCTTGATCTCCAGAGTCATATTCTGTATGTGTCCTACTCCCTATACAAAAGAAAGTGTAGTTTTGTTAGTTATTACAATTGATGTAAATGGTTATGCAGATGTCTGAAGGGACTTACACGTTCGAAGTGTAGCCTCTGCATTCTTAGATCATGAACACGGGCTGAATCCTCTTCACTAAAGTCTAAGCTGGGTCTCCAGCTGCCTCTGGCCACAGATGCTTTTGGAGATCGTTTGCTTGATGCTGCAGGTGGGGTTTATTTATCATCGGAGTCTCTCACAGAGTTTTGAAGACAAAAAAAAAGATAAACATAATTAGAAAAACAAAACATAAGCAATAAGGCCCAAATCTAAAGTGGTTTAAAACACAAAAAAGATGACAGACAGGACCGGACAGTAATCGTACGCTAACTTTGTAACTGTTAGCATTATAAAAGTAAACCATGTTGCATGCTAAACTATGTCAAAACTACATGTTCACTGGATATGCTCGTTTAATTGAAATGTTAGTACAGAGTTAGCTGCATAAACGTGTTATCCCCAAAAACACAAAGATTGTGTACCATAAATGCATCGTTACCTCGGATAACTCCATTGTGACACTGTCACCGTAATGTCTCCTCCTCGTCACTTCTTGGCCCATTGAACCTCGCGCGTGCACGAGAAAACAGGCGTGGCTTCCAAGACAAATCAGGAAGGAGGGGGAGGGAGCTTGGGCCGTTTTTTTCAAAAGAGTCCCTCTCTCTCTCTCTTTCTGACAACATCCAGACTATCACTTTAACTTGGAACTCAAAAGTGTCAATAAGTGGTTCAAACAAATAATTATCTCTAAATCTGAGTAAAAGCAAAATGATGATATTTGGCAACTGTAATTCCAATGCTCAGGAAGCAATTCAGATAGAGGGTGTTGTCATAGAGCGAGTGCATGAAATCAAATTCCTTGGTGTTATTATAGATGACAGAATTACTTGGAAAGCTCATATTAAATATATATCTACGAAAATATCTAGAAGTATTTCAGTAATAGCAAAAGCAAAGCACATTTTAAACATCAAAGCTCTACATATCTTATACTGTTCTCTGATTTGCCATATTATATTATGTACTGTGGTTGGGTAGTACTTATAAAACACATTGAAACCAATAGTATTGTTGCAAAAAAGAGCTATCCGAGTAATTCATAAAGTTGGGTTTTTGGACCACACAAACTCATTATTTTTAAAATCAAAGATCATGAAGTTTTGTGACATTGTGAGTTCCAAACTGTACAGATGTTATACAAAGCAGATACAAACCGTTACCAGGCCAAATACAAAGAAGGTTCCAAGAACGTACTGGTTGTTATGAATTACGTGACGAATTAAACTTTAGGACTCAGAAACATAGCTCAACTTTGAAAAGTTTTAGCCCAACAGTTAATGGTGTACAATTGTGGAATAAACTGGAAATGGAGTTGAAACCAAGTCCAAACTCAACCTGTTCAAATATAAATACAACAAAGACTTTTGAAATATACAGAGAACAAGAAATGTGTTGCCACTAGGAGGCGCAGTAGGATCAATTATGTGTATTTCCTCTATAATCAAGGAAGAGTGTTGCTGCTTGGAACGGTTGTCATTCTATTGCTTAAATTTACAAATTGAGAATTAGGGTAGGCAAGTTATGAATCTGTTGAGAGGGATCCTCCCAACGGGCTCAAAACCTTGTCTTTTAATGCACCACTCAGCATAGGACATCATCTACAAATCAGCTGTTAGGGCAGCTGGGTGGGGGTTGTTGAGGGGAGTTACTGCCCTCTTCAACTGGCCCGCTCTACACCCTGTCTTTTTAATGCACCTCATTATGCAGGGCTTACATCATACTTCACATATAACTCAATTAAACAAATATAATAATAATGATAAATAAACCCAAATTAATCATATTGAGGATGGTAATGACAACTGGGAAGTAGCAAGATCTCAGAGTATAATATGTATTAATGCACCTTTATAACATAAAAGTAGCACATTCTTTTGTTCTTTATTTGCTGTTGTTTTTGTCTTATTCTTCATCATTTATTGTTACTTTGCCCTATGTTCCTTTGTTTATGATTTGCTACCTTGTAAATATTAATGTAATGTTACTATTTTTATTTTGGGGTGGGCGCTTGTAAGCCTTTGGCTTCAGCCCACTCCCTTTGAGCAGGTTAACTGCTCAAACAAATAAAACAAACTGAACTAAACTTATTGATCTCAAACTGGAGAAATTCACATGTTACATCAGCTCTGAAGAACACTCAGGGAGCACATAGTTAGAATGTGCAAACAAGAACAGGATAATGTGCAGTAACAGTAAAGAGAGGTTTCTTATTACAGTGAATGAAATACTAAGAGGAAAAAATACATAAATAATAAAGAAACTAGAGTCTAAAATATCAGAGTATGAAAATGAAACATTGGCAGAGCAGAGTTTACAGTCAGTGCAGGTGGTTGATAAATGACTCTGATTATTGCACGTGGTTTTGCATGGACGTTATGCACATGAGTTTCTCTCACAGTAGGGTTGTACAGTCTGACAGGGATGAAGGACCTCCGGGTCTTTCCCTCAACACAGCCACGATGGCTGAGTCATTGGAGAATTCTGCAGATGACAGCTGTCCTTGTTCTATGTGACGTCCACCGTGTAGATGTGAAGAGAAACGGCCAGAGGACAGTTCCCTGAGGGGCTCCAGTGCTGCAGACGACCACCTCAGACTGACAGCTGCACAGCCGTACTGTGGTCGGTCCGTGAGGTCGTCCATGGTCCAGGCAGTGAGATGTCCATCTACTCCTGTGTCCTCCAGCTTCCCCCACAGCAGAACCGCTCGGATGGTGTTGAAACATGAAATCTATTGGAGACGCCAAGAGAACAGCCATCATGATAATCATACAGTACTCACACATCTCCAACATATCACCACTCATCCATTCATCAAACACCAAGAGCTGGACATTAAAGGAACAGGTGTCGCTCATATGACATGAGTCACATTAAAAAGACGTCATTGTCCAGAATCTCAGACATGTGGAGTGATGTTCATGTTTCACTTTATTCTACGTCACAGTTTCACAGAGAAAGGTGAAACCAAACAGACCAGTGTTAAACTATGGAGCAGCAGATGGACAAACATGTCAGAGATGGAGCTCACACTGTTTCCCTCTAGTGGATGTGTGGAGTACTGCAGTTTCCTCCAGAGGTTTTGTTCAGAGACTGTGGGTTTGCTGTCACTGTGGGCCTCACAGCACAGTAGTACACCAGCAGAGTCTGACACTGCAGCAGGAGACACGAGCAGATGGAGCTCACGGTTTATCACTTTAAACTTCAATCCTTTCACGTTCTCTGTTATTAAATCTCCTGTTCCAGAATGTGAGACCAGGAATTCTGGAGGTTTTCCTGGATATTGTCGATACCAGAAGAAATAATCGTAGTATGTTGGATCTTTGTCATAAGTGTATCCCAGAGAGACTTCTTCTCCTTCTCCAGCGCACTCCTCAGGCTTAGTGCAGTGAGCTCTTCACATCTGACTCCTACATGAAAACAAATGAATGTCCAAGTTAGAAACATATTGCTGCTGCTTCTTGCTCTGTGCTTCAGTAAGTGTTCAGTGGATGTAATAAAGTGTGAACATAGGTTTCAATAAGACTTACCACTCAACAAAAGCAGGAGCAGTGCTGCCATTAAGGAAACATGTGTCCAAAACACAGCTGAGTGATCCTCATGTCAACTTCTGAAGTCTGCTTAGTTTCTCACACTGACAGTTGGCTTTGCTGCGTCTGGGTTTAGTCTGAAGCTTCACAGAGAGTGTCTCCCTCTAGTGGAGCTAGTGCAGTATTGTGTTGTCTTTGCTGCAGAGGTTTTTGTTCAGAGTTTTGGTGTTTCCTGTCACTGTGGGCCTCAGAGCACAGTAGTACACAGCAGAGTCTGACACACGCACATCCTGGATCTGCAGATACACAGAGTTCTCCTCAGCCTCAAATTCAAACCTGGATTCATCAAACTCAGAGGCCTTAAGTGTCTTCGTCCATCCTGATGATGATTTCATTTCCTCATCATGTATTGTGGAGCTCCATGTCCTTCTTGTTTGTACCAGAACAGATATGGAGTTCTGTCAGTGGTTTTAAAAGTGCAGTTAATAGTTGCTGTGTGTCCCTTAAACACAGAGGCGTCTCCTTCTGGCTGGGTCACTGTGTCTTCTCCTTTACACTCTGGGGAAGAACACAGGAGCACAACCAGAGCTGAGAGCAGTGTACACAGGGCAGACTCCATCTTCAGACTCAGAGCTTCTTCTTAATCCTCATAAAGTTTGTCTTGGTGATGTTCTTAGCTCTGCCTTTTGCCAGGCTTCAGCATCACATCCTTTTTAGGAGGAACGGCTCCTCCCACAGTTCACTTTAGAAACCACAGAAGAACTTTCTTGTGGCAGAGACTCATTTAACATCTTACTTTTGCCTTAGAGAACCATAAGCTGGATATACATTGTGACTTTTTAATGTTTTGATTTAATCTTGTCAGACTAAACAGTTGAATTCAGGTTAATTGATAGAAATTCTCATTGGAAGAAACTCCTTGTGCTTTTTCAAGATGGCTCTATTCATTCAGCGTTTTAATGTTAAATATTGTTAGGTTGAAGAGAACAGTTCAGTTCAAAGCCTAAGTCTCTGGTTGGTGTTTGTGGACTTTTCCAGCACGTTCAATACGGTCCAGCCTCATCTGATGGGACAAAAGCTGCTCCACATGGACGTTAATCCACATCTAATCCTGTGGGTCCTGTCAAAGAACTGGTAATAGACTTCCATAAGGGACATCACAGCCCACCTACACATGAGGCATTAGAACGTGTTGAAACATACACATATCTCAGTACATCATTAGATACAAACTTACATTTCAACACAACAGCAAACAAATCTTCTCAAAGTGTCAGCAATGACTTTATTTTCTCAGGAAACTCCGAAAGCTTCAAGTCCATCAGTCAGTCCTCACGGCCTTCTAAAAGCTTCATTCAGTCAGTCGTAACATTTCATTTTACAGTTTGGTTTGGATCCCTCAGCGCCATCGCAATCCACTCAACAAAATCATAGGCTGAGGAGTAAAATAATCAGACAGGAACAGGAATCACTAAAGGACATTTACAATAACAGAGTCAGATCTAAAGGACATCAGTCAGTACAGCCCACTCCCCTCTGGTCGCCGGTTCAGGTCACTGCCTTTGCAAAGACAAAGAGTACAGTTCAGTTTTGTACTCACCTCTATTAGGCTACTGAACTCAAAGGGATTTAAGCAGTGATTAATGATGCCCCCTGCTGTTTGTCGTGTTTGTCCTAACGGATTAATAAAGTTCTAAGTCAGTCTAATATAGAGTGAGTCAAGAGGAGAGACACATACTTCCTCCTCTGACCCACACTTTGGGCCTTAAATATATTTATTGGTTTGGCTGAACTTAATATTTATGGCTTTGAAGGTTTTCTGGAATCTCTGCTCTAGAAAAGACAGAAAAGTCTTGTTCATAAAAGGTGTAGAAAGAAAATGATCAGATGACAACATGTGATCTCCCTCTAGTGGATGTGTGGAGTACTGCAGTTTCCTCCAGAGGTTTTTGTTCAGAGACTGTGGGTTGCTGTCACTGTGGGCCTCACAGCACAGTAGTACACAGCAGAGTCTGACACTGCAGCAGGAGACACGAGCAGATGGAGAAGTTTTTGTCTCGATTGATTTGGACTGAAACTCTCACGATTTAATTTTTATTTCTTTTCCTGATCCCATATGAGAATAGATAAATGTCGGAGGTTTTTCTGGATATTGTCGATACCAATAAAACTGATCAGACCCAGAAGCTCCTCTCTGATAAGAGAATCCCAGAGAGACTTCTTCTCCTTCTCCAGCGCACTCCTCAGGCTTTAGTGCAGTGAGCTCTCACATCTGACTCCTACATGAAAACAAATGAATGTCCAAGTTAGAAACATATTTGCTGCTGCTTCTTGCTCTGTGCTTCAGTAAGTGTTCAGTGGATGTAATAAAGTGTGAACATAGGTTTCAATAAGACTTACCACTCAACAAAAGCAGGAGCAGTGCTGCCATTAAAGGAAACATGTGTCCAAAACACAGCTGAGTGATCCTCATGTCAACTTTCTGAAGTCTGCTTAGTTTCTCACACTGACAGTTGGCTTTGCTGCGTCTGGGTTTAGTCTGAAGCTTCACAGAGAGTGTCTCCCTCTAGTGGAGCTAGTGCAGTATTGTGTTGTCTTTGCTGCAGAGGTTTTTGTTCAGAGTTTTGGTGTTTCCTGTCACTGTGGGCCTCAGAGCACAGTAGTACACAGCAGAGTCTGACACTGCAGCAGGAGACACGAGCAGCTTCACTTCTGTCCTCAGACACTTTAGCGGAGAAGCTGGCGTGTGACGGGACTGAAGCGGCCGCTCTTGAAACATTCAGTCCAGAGACGTAGATCAGAAACAGTGGTTCACGTCCAGGATTCTGCCGATAAAAGAAGAAATCGTCGCCGGATGCCGTTAAACCCGAGGTTCGATAAAATACAGAGACAGTGGAGTTTTCTGCTGCAAACTTCTGCAGATGGAGAGGAGAGAGCACGGCCCCGCTCACAGCTGCAACACACAGGACAATAAACAAACATTACAGACAAAAAGACAGAAATATGAACTGCTCAACTTTAACATGTTTGTAGAGACATGAAATACAGGGTTAACAGCTTTAAGAACAGACCTGTGAGGGTGGTGAGGAGCAGCAGACCACGCATGGCTCTGAGACGCTCCTCTCTCTCTGGAGCTCAGTTCACTCCTCAGGCTGAAGCTCTGAGACGCTCCTCTCTCTCTGGAGCTCAGTTCACTCCTCAGGCTGAAGCTCTGAGACGCTCCTCTCTCTCTGGAGCTCAGTTCACTCCTCAGGTTGAAGCTCTGAGACGCTCCTCTCTCTCTCTGGAGCTCAGTTCACTCCTCAGGCTGAAGCTCTGAGACGCTCTCTCTCTGAGCTCAGTTACTCCTAGGCTGAACTCTGAGACGCTCCTCTCTCTGGAGCTCAGTCACTCCCAGCTGAAGCTCTGAGACGCTCCTCTCTCTGGAGCTCAGTTCACTCCTCAGGCTGAAGCTCTGAGACGCTCCTCTCTCTGGAGCTCAGTTCACTCCTCAGGTTGAAGCTCTGAGACGCTCCTCTCTCTCTGGAGCTCAGTTCACTCCTCAGGCTGAAGCTCTGAGACGCTCCTCTCTCTCTCTGGAGCTCAGTTCACTCCTCAGGCTGAAGCTCTGAGACGCTCCTCTCTCTCTGGAGCTCAGTTCACTCCTCAGGCTGAAGCTCTGAGACGCTCCTCTCTCTCTGGAGCTCAGTTCACTCCTCAGGCTGAAGCTCTGAGACGCTCCTCTCTCTCTCTGGAGCTCAGTTCACTCCTCAGGCTGAAGCTCTGAGACGCTCCTCTCTCTCTGGAGCTCAGTTCACTCCTCAGGCTGAAGCTCTGAGACGCTCCTCTCTCTCTCTGGAGCTCAGTTCATTCCTCAGACTGAAGCTCTGAGACGCTCCTCTCTCTCTCTGGAGCTCAGTTCACTCCTCAGGCTGAAGCTCTGAGACGCTCCTCTCTCTCTGGAGCTCAGTTCACTCCTCAGGCTGAAGCTCTGAGACGCTCCTCTCTCTGGAGCTCAGTTCACTCCTCAGGCTGAAGCTCTGAGACGCTCCTCTCTCTCTGGAGCTCAGTTCACTCCTCAGGCTGAAGCTCTGAGACGCTCCTCTCTCTCTGTGGAGCTCAGTTCACTCTCAGGCTGAAGCTCTGAGACGCTCCTCTCTCTCTGGAGCTCAGTTCACTCCTCAGACTGAAGCTCTGAGACGCTCCTCTCTCTCTCTGTGGAGCTCAGTTCACTCCTCAGGCTGAAGCTCTGAGACGCTCCTCTCTCTGGAGCTCAGTTCACTCCTCAGGCTGAAGCTCTGAGACGCTCCTCTCTCTCTGTGGAGCTCAGTTCACTCCTCAGGCTGAAGCTCTGAGACGCTCCTCTCTCTCTGGAGCTCAGTCACTCCTCAGGCTGAAGCTCTGGCCTCCACACTATGGGCTCCACTGTTCACTGACATCTCACTCAACCCTCAGTGTAAGTGCTGCAGGTCAGGTGTGTTGTTGTTAAAGACTCCTCCCTTAGAGACCTAAGGCTGTGTTCATTTGGTCTTAATGTGAGAAAAGCTGCAGTTTAGAGTTCTATACAGGAGATTCTCTGATTAGTATCAGTCTGGCTCTTTAATGTTGTATTATTTATGTGTTTTGAACAATATAGTTAAAGAGAAAATAATGTGTCTGGCCAAACAATCATCCAGCAGTACTGTTACAAAAGGAATGGGAAGCGAAAAGAAACAACATATTAACTTAAACCTCTATCAATCATGGACATTTTTTTATTCATATCTACTCACATATTTCAGTTCATTTTTTATTTATTTCAGTAATAGTATTTTTGTGTGGAGTAGAACGAACATGAGCTCTTCTTATTATTACTGTCCATTCTTTGGGACCTGCTCAGAGCCTTGTGTTTGGGCCGTGCTTTTGTTCTGTTTCTCAGTCTGTGGCCTCGTGCATTCAAAGTTCGCTTCTCAGCAAGTTCACTGTAAATCCCCGGATGAGAACTTGCTCCGCCCGTTTTACCCAACATGCATCAGAGGAGGCTTGAGCCTCGGCGTGTGGCGGCCTCTCCTCCTTAGTTTGCACATAAGATACATATTTAATTACTTTACACATAATGCCTTATTTATGTATAAATACATGATGTGAAATTGACTAAAATGTAGCCACACGTTATTTGGTTTTCTGCAAAAGTTTGTAATTGATGTCTTTAAAAACATCTGTCCACTTGGCCTGCAGTGTCTCAGCCTTTTAATTTCATATGAGGAGATTTAATGTTATTAAAGCTCACAGCCCCATGTTCATGAGCTACTTCCTGTGATGTCATCGAGTTCACTTGTTCCAAACGCTGAAATAGCCGAGTCCACACTCGTGAACTCCTCAAGTCTACACTCAGAGTCTGCACTCGTAAGTCCGTACAGGAGTTCACAAGTACAGAGTCTGCACTCTGAGGATTGAGAAACGGCCCTGTAGTCTGTGCTTCCTGCGCCTCGTGGCTGTGATATGAGGGAGTTTTCTGAATGAATGGCCCTCTTTAAGGTTGGTCAGTGGGTCACTTTTCACACATGCCCTAATCTCCAGGTAATGCTCACTTTAGTGGGAGCTTTGGACCCACTCCATATATGGAAAGGTCCTGGACTTAAGGCTGATCAGAGCTTTGAAGGAACAGGTTTCTGTGAGAAACTTTATAAACAACTCAACAGATGTTAATGTTTACTTTGTGTTATGTCCCTCTGGTGGATGTGTGGAGTACTGCAGTTTCCTCCAGAGGTTTTTGTTCAGAGACTGTGGGTTTGCTGTCACTGTGGGCCTCACAGCACAGTAGTACACAGCAGAGTCTGACACTGCAGCAGGAGACACGAGCAGATGGATGTGTTTTTTGTCTTCACTGATTTCGACTGAAAGTCTCAGGATTTCTTTTTAAATTTCTTTTCCTGACAGTGGAGTTTTCTGCTGAAAACTGCTGCAGATGGAGAGGAGAGCACGGCCCCGCTCACACAGGACAATAAATAACAAACATTACAGACAAAAAGACAGAAATACTGTAGGAACTGCTGAACTAATAAACAAGTACACTGCACTTCAGAACATGTTCTTAGAGACATGAAATACAGTGAAATACATTTGTGATCATTATATTAAAGCTTTAGTCTTGGTTCTTCAGACAGACAGCAGAACAGACCTGTGAGGAGCAGCAGACCACACTCACACATGGCTCTGAGACGCTCCCCTCTCTCTCTGGAGCTCAGTTCACTCCTCAGGCTGAAGCTCTGAGACGCTCCTCTCTCTCTGGAGCTCAGTTCACTCCTCAGCTGAGCTCTGGACGCTCCTCTCTCTCTGGAGCTCAGTTCACTCCTCAGGCTGAAGCTCTGAGCCTCCTCTCTCTCTGGAGCTCAGTTCACTCTCAGCTGAGCTCTGAGCGCTCCTCTCTCTCTGGAGCTCAGTTCACTCCTCAGGCTGAAGCTTGAGACGCTCCTCTCTCTCTGGAGCTCAGTTCACTCCTCAGGCTGAAGCTCTGAGACGCTCCTCTCTGGAGCTCAGTTGACCTCAGCTGAAGCTCTGAGACGTCCTCTCTCTGGAGCTCAGTTCACTCCTCAGGCTGAAGCTCTGAGACGCTCCTCTCTCTCTGGAGCTCAGTGACTCCTCAGGCTGAAGCTCTGAGACGCTCCTCTCTCTCTGGAGCTCAGTTCACTCCTCAGCTGAAGCTCTGAGACGCTGCTCAGTCACTCCTGGTGAGCTCTGAGCGCTCCTCTCTCTCTGGAGCTCAGTTCACTCCTCAGGCTGAAGCTCTGAGACGCTCCTCTCTCTCTGGAGCTCAGTTCACTCCTCAGGCTGAAGCTCTGAGACGCTCCTCTCTCTCTCTGGAGCTCAGTTCACTCCTCAGGCTGAAGCTCTGAGACGCTCCTCTCTCTCTGGAGCTCAGTTCACTCCTCAGGCTGAGCTCTGAGACGCTCCTCTCTCTCTCTGGAGCTCAGTTCACTCCTCAGGCTGAAGCTCTGAGACGCTCCTCTCTCTCTCTGGAGCTCAGTTCACTCCTCAGGCTGAAGCTCTGAGACGCTCCTCTCTCTCTGGAGCTCAGTTCCTCCTCAGGCTGAAGCTCTGAGACGCTCCTCTCTCTCTCTGGAGCTCAGTTCACTCCTCAGGCTGAAGCTCTGAGACGCTCCTCTCTCTCTCTGGAGCTCAGTTCACTCCTCAGGCTGAAGCTCTGAGACGCTCCTCTCTCTCTCTGGAGCTCAGTTCACTCCTCAGGCTGAAGCTCTGAGACGCTCCTCTCTCTGGAGCTCAGTTCACTCCTCAGGCTGAAGCTCTGAGACGCTCCTCTCTCTGTGGAGCTCAGTTCACTCCTCAGGCTGAAGCTCTGAGACGCTCCTCTCTCTCTCTGGAGCTCAGTTCACTCCTCAGGCTGAAGCTCTGAGACGCTCCTCTCTCTCTCTGGAGCTCAGTTCACTCCTCAGACTGAAGCTCTGAGACGCTCCTCTCTCTCTGGAGCTCAGTTCTCTCCTCAGGCTGAAGCTTTGAGACGCTCCTCTCTCTCTGGAGCTCAGTTCACTCCTCAGGCTGAAGCTCTGAGACGCTCCTCTCTCTCTGGAGCTCAGTTCACTCCTCAGGCTGAAGCTCTGAGACGCTCCTCTCTCTCTCTGGAGCTCAGTTCACTCCTCAGGCTGAAGCTCTGAGACGCTCCTCTCTCTCTCTGGAGCTCAGTTCACTCCTCAGGCTGAAGCTCTGAGACGCTCCTCTCTCTCTCTGGAGCTCAGTTCACTCCTCAGACTGAAGCTCTGAGACGCTCCTCTTCTGGAGCTCAGTTCACTCCTCAGACTGAAGCTCTGAGACGCTCCTCTCTCTCTGGAGCTCAGTTCACTCCTCAGGTTGAAGCTCTGAGACGCTCCTCTCTCTCTGGAGCTCAGTTCACTCCTCAGGCTGAAGCTCTGAGACGCTCCTCTCTCTCTGGAGCTCAGTTCACTCCTCAGGCTGAAGCTGCTGCTCTGAGATGACCTCCACACCACAGGCTCAACAGTTCACTCAAACCTCTATTTAACTGTTCCAAGTCCGGTGCTGTTGCTTTTAGAAATCTACAGTGCCTTGTGAAAGTACTAATACACCTTGAACTTTTGCACATTTTGTCATGTTTAAAACCATAAACATAAAGATTTTATTTAGAATTTTTTGCTGAAAGTTCACACACAAGTAACAGACAACTGTGAAGTGAAAGTAAAATGATACATGATTCTGTTATTTTACAAACAATAGAAAAGTGAAAGTGAGGCGTGCATAAGTATTCATACAGCATTTTCTGAGTGCATTAAATTGCCTTTATAACATTCCTAATGACTGCAGAATGTTCACACCTTGCCCTAACCATTAAATAGAGGCCACCTGTGTGTAATCTACTCTCAGTATAATTCCAGCTGTTCTGTGAGGCCTCAGAGCTATGGTGAGAGTGTATTGGTCACTAAACAACATCATGAAGGCCAAGGAGCTCACCAGAGAGGTCAGGGATAAAGCTGTGGAGAAGTTTAAAGCAGTGTTAAGTTATACAAAGATTTACCAAGATTGGGCTGATTCTGAAACCGTTAAATGAGCCTCTAAGTACTAACACTAGCAACTAATCCTTAACCTTTCATGGGCTCAGCTGTTAGATCTCTATGCAGTTAGTGAACTAGAGCTTCAGCAGCATTTGCCCAACTCGACCGTCCTTACCCAGGGGAAGTGACATCACCAACAGCTGTTCATCTTCTTCTTTAACGATATTGGCAGGCAAACAAAAGCGCATACCGCCCCTACTGTAGTGCATATGCAACAACATAGTGTCAAATAAAGACATTCGAGGAAAAAAACTCCAAATGATCCTTCACATTTCCCTTTATTTTATCTCAACAGCTGGTTCATAAAGCTACAGTATGCAAATTAGCCATGTGGCTTAAGTTTCTACTAAATAAAAGCAAAAGCACAAACTGCTTCATTTAGGCCAGGGGTCACGAATTAAATTTCACCAAGGTCCGAAATGAAAAAAATGGTCAAGCAAAGGTCCGGAACATACGGGGTTATTTCACGGTTATATCAGGATTTTAAAGCCTTTTTTAAAACTATTTCTGTGATTTGAAAATAATGCAATCAATTGAATCCTGTTATTGTTTTTTTGCTCTAAAATAAGTTTTTGCTCCTAAATAGCAGAGTGCATAGGCTACTGTAGCCTATTATACACAATGTGCACATAATATATGACAGTAATGTGTTTCTTTGCTCAGTTCAACACACTGAGCCCTATTTAGTCCAGGTTTAGTCCTGGCTTAGTCCAGGTTTAGTCCTGGTTCAGACCTGCTCGGGAAACAACCGCGCTATTTACGCATTACATCGCGCGTGCATATTTAATTAGGGCGTCCTCCGCTTTTGTTTTTAGCGAGCCATATTTCAGTCATTCCGAAACCGTTTCTAAAATGTAAAAAGTATCATGAAGCTAAGATGTAGGACTTTCTCTTTCTGTTCGTCTGGGCTGTAGTTTACCGCTCTGGTGCAGTCAGAGAGGGAGAGGAGGGAGGGAGAGAGAGCGCAGACGCAGCTGCTAGTCTGAGGGAATTCACGGTCGGGTCCAAAGTTCGGATCCAAGGTTCGGGTCCAGAATGGCTGGCGCGTGGGTCCGGATCCGGACCGAGGTCCGCCGTTTAGTGACCTCTGATTTAGGCCATTTACTGAGGAGGCTCTTTAAAACCATGTGACTGAGCTGTTACTCTAACATGTATTTCGTCACTTTTATAAAGTTTGGTTTGTGCAGAATCTCTTATATATAATTTTTAAATGAATTGTGCACCTGTCAATCAAAGCATGAAGAATCACTCGAGGGTGGGGGCGAGGGGGGGTGGGAATGCGCAGTGGCTTATGGGATGGCACATGGCTCCTAATCGCCAGTGAGTTAGCATCAGAAGCTCCTATGCTAAAGTGGCTATGATAGTTAGCATACAGGCTCCTTTCCATAACTCCTTCCTAACTGAAAGCCCAATTCGGACGCTTCTTGTCATGGCGGACGCTGACGCACATCCGGTTTGGCGTAAGACCTCTTACCAATTTCACGGTTTCGGAATCAGCCTTGAACATCTCACTGTTCAATCCATCCATCCATTTCCTTCCACTTGTCCGTTGCGGGTCATGGGGGCAGCTGTTGGAGCACCAGCACCTATAGCGCCTCCTACAGGTGGTGGGTCCACAGAAGGACGGCCTCATGGTTCTAACCGGGCCGGTCTCTCATAAGGGGCTTCTGAACCGCTCTTTGTCTGACCCGTCACCTAGGACCCGAATACTTATGCACGCCCACTTTTCACTTTTCTATTTTTTTGTAAAATAATAGAATCATGTATCATTTTGCTTTCACTTCACAGTCGTCTGTTACTTGTGTGTGAACTTTCAGTAAAAAAATCAGAATAAAATCTTTATGTTTAAGGTTTTAAACACGACAAAATGTGCAAAAGTTCAAGGTGTATTAGTATTTTCGAGTGGCACTGTAAGAATGAAAAATCAGGTCCATTTGCCACATTTGATAACATTTGTAAAACATTTAGACTTCCAGATTATCACTTTACTGTCACAAACCTAAGATTCTCTACGAGCTGCTGTCATTAGGAAATAAAACACACAAGTCCACCAGAAGAACTCCAATGCATCGTCTTTATTGGCCAAAATGTCAGAGAACAATGACACATTTCCCTGAGTAAATCCTGCAGGACGAGCGGCTGAACTGAAACATCCTGTTTGATAAACTTCAGCTCATCTTCCTCTATTTCTGACTAATAGGTTGTGTTCACGTGACATCATCTAAAGTTTAACACTGTAAGGTAAGAGTTCCATTAGGCAGATGTTTTTGCCCTGGTTTGTTCTTATATCTCTGTCATTACTGGGACAATCCAGGTGGGGATTAAGGGGTAAACCTGCTTTTGAATCGACCACAGGCTCTTTCTAAACATCTAATCACATTTACTCTGGATTTTCTTTAGTGATGCTTTTCTGGCCTTAAAGGGATATTTCGTTAGTCTGGTGTTATAAGTGATTTACCTCAGGTGCACTGTGGAGTGGGTCAGACTGTTTTTAATGCAGGCTAACTGATACCATAGAAATGCACTAGCCTAGCATTAGCCTAGCGCCACTAGACTCTTCAAATATAAGAACTGCATGAATTTAAGAAACAAATATCTCCAGACATCAACAACACTCTGGATAACTAGGAAATGAGGCCCAATGTCAAACATCCTGAAATATCCCTTTAACTCTAAACTTACTTTTCCCATACACAAGGAAGGCTAATTTATATACATTAAATCTTTATTGTTCTAATGATGTGTAAAACAGTTGTTGGTCTTTTACCTGTTGTTATTTCAGCAGGAGATTCAGATAAAGTCGTGTTTTTTGCTGTTTGTCGATGGAACAGTTTGGACCCAGAAGGAGCTTATTATTATGTGTACTGTTACACTTAACAAATGGAAGCTCAAAATGAGTCGGCTGAAGCAAAGAAGCTTATGTGAGCCGTCTATGCCATAATCAGCCTTTCAATTCACATTGTATCCCCATTAGGAACACGACTATAACAATGACATCTCACAATTTACATGACATTAATACAGATTTTTTTTGTTACTATAAAAATATGCAAAGTTACAATATACCAATTTCCATACTCAGGCACAAACAACTACAGCGTGTACCCGTTCTCTGTCTGAGGTTCTGAGGTTCTGCCACCAGCTGCTCATCTTCAGGAGACTTCAATATCTCCAGCTGTTGAGGAGCAGAGAACAGACAGGATTCATTAGAACGCTGTGTTAGATCCATGAGGAGTGATTTTATGTCTCTAAATCCCCCTTTTCCCTGTGATCTGCTGTGCTACTCGAGTAACTCTGAGACTAAAGCAGAGTCCAGTCAGAAGTCAAGGTGGTATTTCAACACAAAGAAACAATATAGAGCAGTTTCCTCTTAATACTTGACTGTATCGAAATAAACGCTGCAGATCATTTAACTGAACTATTTAGTCACAACGACTAAATTGGCCAAGGGTGTAATCACTGAAAGACTCAAATGTGTTTAAGGGAAATGTCCTGAAAACTCTGTAAAACTAACATCAAACTAAACCTTTATGATCATTTTGGCTGAAGCTTTTATTTGAATAAACACATAAAGTCAGTACTCACCCCAGTGTCTCCAGTCGACAGTCAGGGCTCTGTATAAGGTCGAGCAGCTCCTTCACATCTGACTCACTCAGACTGTTATAACCCAGGTTCAGTTCAGTGAGATGTGAGGGGTTGGACTTCAGAGCTGAGGCCAGAGAGGAACAGCTGATCTTTGTCAAACCACAGCCCACAATCTGAATAAAGAAAAGATGAAGTGTCCACATAGATGAATCAGAATAACTGCACTGTGAGCAAAAAAATATTAGTTTATATCTTTCATCTTTTTTTGTTTGTTATTTTTTCTTGGCCTCATGACGACATGTAAACAAGCAGCAGCCTCCCTCTCTCTTGGTGCAGCTCAGTTTTTGCTTTTTCTGTGAGCTGCTTTTGTAGTTTATGTTCCACATCGTTTACTGGATCCTTTTGTGCATCTTTGCCATGTTTTTGTGACGTTCAGAAGATTTTTTTACTGCAGAAAGTCTTTACTAGAAACAAAGGACCTAAGTTTGATTTTTAAAGGAAACACGGTGGCACAGCGGTTAGAGCTCGTGCAGTAAAGGTTCATGATACTTTTCAGACCCTCTGTGGCTGATAAATTGAATCAGGAGGGAACAAAGTACTGAAACTAGGTCTCGAAAGAAAATCATTTGTCATATCGCCTCCTACCAAGTAACGTGTCCAGTCCTGACCCTCAGGCCCCGGTGCAGCGCTGCACTATAACAATAATAATAATAACAATAATAATAATGATAATAACAATAATAATAATAATAATAATAATAATGATGATGATGATGATGATAATAATGATGATAATAATAATAATAATAATAATAGCGACCAGTCTGCGCCATCAGCCCCTCCCACTCACTCCATTCACCCATCCCAGCTCTTCCCTGCTTAGCTTCAGATCTGACCGGGTCGGGCAGAACAAAGGCGGGATGGCCATAACTCACAGACTGATGACTCCAGGGAGAAGTTATCACCTATATAATGCTAACAGAGTTATTCAGACTCTGTTCTCCTGGTGTTTGGCTTTGGGCCACAGTTTGTGAATGAAATGAAGCTCGTCTTGTCCAGCGCTGGATCACGGCAGCAGCTTCTTACCGTAATGCACCGTGTTATGGTCCACTCACATGTTCAGTGTGACTGTACCGTAAAGGCCAGTCTAATAGCACACGCAAAACTTCTCAGAGCATCTAATAACAAAGTGTAGAGCTGTGTTTGAGCTGATCTCACACAGAGACAGTGAACTCACCTGAGATACTTCAGGCGGCAGTCTGACCTCTCCAGAAAATGACACAGATCAGACACTCCTGAGTCAGACAGTTTGTTATTACCCAGCTCCAGGTAAGTGAGATGTGAGGGGTTGGACTTCAGAGCTGAGGTCAGAGAGGAACAGCTGATCTCTGACAAACCACAGGCAATCAATCTGAATAAAGAATAAATGATGTTATTAAAGTCACACAGGTGAATATCAGAATAATAACATCACTATAAATAAAGAAACTATTAGTGTTATTTTACACATGTTCATCTCTATTGCAATATAGTTTTAAAGGCCCAATACTTGCATTTTTTTTAAATGCAAACAATGAAAGGGGAAGCCACTAAATTTAAATGTTAAATGTTTGTGTCCAAACTCATTTGTAACTTTCCTAAAGCTCAGCACACACTACACGACTTTTCCAATCTTACACGATTTTATAAAGAATGTGGGGCCACACTACACGACTGGATTCAGTGCGATTATAGAAGGTTTGATAGTGCGCCCTCTGCTGGTAGGAGCAGATCCACAACAGTGTTATTTGTTAATATTTGATGTTTCACAATTGTTGTTAGTGTTAGTTTAGGGTCGTTAGGTTAAGGTTAGGGTTAATTAGGTTTGGGTTTTAGGGTTAGAGTTAGAGTCGTTAAGGGACAAAACAAGCAATTCCTGTTGTCATTAGCAGAGTTTAAATGTAATCTTCTTACACATGCCCTCATGTTTATTTATTAATTATTATTTTTGTTGTTTGTGGCGCTGTTTTAACAGAGAAATGAAAAGGGACGCGCTGCAGTGTTTTTATTTATTTATTTCACTCTGTCATTGGCCGCTGTTTTTTGTTTATTCACTTTGGGGACGATAAAATCACCCACGTTTCTCTCGCATTGAGTTGCCTTGTGTATGAAATGCGCGGTATAAATAAAATTCCCTTGCCTTGTGCGTCCAAGATCAGGCTTAAAAATCAAACATGATTTCCTGTGACTGTAGTCCAGCTGTGTCTGACTGATGCCCACACTACATGATTCCAACATGAGTCCAGTCGTGACCCCCCACACTACGAGACACGACTCTGAAACTGCCTTAGACTAAACACGACTCAGGAAGACTCGGCACGACTGAGAATTAGAGCAAAATCGGACATAAAAGTCGTGTAGTGTGAGCTGACCTTAATATCCATCCACATTCTTTACAGAGACAAGTTTATAGACACATTTCACAACTTTAGGGTCACTTTCACAGAAATGCTACAAAAATAGGCTGAATGTTCATAAAATTGATACGAATGTTTTATCATTTGATGCTGTTTTCCCCACAAACGTTTGAGTTTACAATATACTAAAGGAGGACAAGACAAATTGAACTCCATTTCTAGAAGTAAAATCAGGTATAGCTCCTTTTAAAGAGAGAAAGAGGGAGGTGCAGTTGTTAAGTCTGTGCTAGGCCTGGGGCGGTAACTGGATTACCGGATTACCGCGGTCACGTGACGCACACCGCGGATCTGAGTTCCTCATCGTCATCACCGCCCCCTCCAAAAAAAAGCCTTTAAGTAAACGAAATTTATCCAGAAAAGGAACTAATAATATACCAGACCAAGTGTCTCAACAGAAAAACAAAAGTCTCAAAAAGACTCGCCACATGGCTCTGTAAACCAATGAAAAACAGCCTCGACCTCAGGCCCCTCCACTCGCTCCTAAACTTCTCTGAGCAGAGTCTGGCCCAGACCCTCAGGTTCTGGTACAGAGCTGACCTCACAGACAGATCACTCCAGGCAGAAGCGATCGGCTATTATTTTTATTATTGATTATTCCGGACACTAGAATATGGTCCATATTAAAAGAAAAGACACACATAAAAACAATACATTTATCTCGTGTAGAATATTGCACTGAGCTTAGTCCAGGGTTGGTCAATGCAGTGATGATACTGTTCACTGAGTTCGTAAGCCTGCACATGCACCTGTACGTGAGATTACGCAGTACAGCACATTTACAAACATTACCTGCACTGCTCCATCGTGGGACCCTCAGTAGCATCCGCATGGCATCATTATAAGCTACAGTTAGCTTTTGCATACTACTACAATTGTAGCGCCTCCACAGGTGAGCAGTTTACATGGGAGTGCAATACGCCTGAAAGAGTCTGCTTTTAACAGGTGTTGAGTATATTCCAAACCTGTGGATCAGCACGTTGGCCTGTCCATAAAGCGACTGTCTGTAAATGTCTCTGTCATCAGACAAGTCTGCAGTCACATAGTGCCCAAAATATTTACATTCATTCTATTTCCTGATAGAAAGAAATCAGGGAATGACAGTTTGGAGTCCTCTCTGCTCCGGGCTACCATGACAATCCTTTTCTTTGAGATGTTTTTTTATATCAAAGTCTGTTCCATACTGAGAGCACACATGCAACCGCTCTTGTAACGCAGCACCTTAAGGACAACCAATAAGGTCATCAGCGTACATCAGGTACTGCTGCCAACCCTAAAGCCCGTTCCACAATCATTTCAAATACTTGACAGCTCGTCCATACATTAAATAAAAATGGAGACACAATGCTGCCCTGTCTTACTCCATTGGACACACAAAAAGATGCAGATAATCAATTTCCCCATTTTACACACATTAACTGATGGGCATACCAGAAAACCAGAACTCTCCTTTTGGAGAACCTTTCTTGGACAACTTAGAAAATAATTTTTCATGGTTTACATAGTCAAAGGCCTTTGAGGCATAAAAAAAACACATAAAAAATGTTGTATTGTGTCTATTGTACAGATCCAAGATTTCTTTCAAAGCAAAAATGCACATGTCTGTTCCATGTTTGGGTTTAAAGCCAAACTGGTTATCGGAGGTCCGCAAAAACTCTTCCAACTTATTCAGAATGTACCCAGTACCTTTGACAGAGAGCTGGCCAGAACTATAGGCCTATAATTGTCTTTACTGTTAATTTTGCCAGCTTTGTCTTTTACAATTGTTACCAAAATGACAGACAATAATCGGTCGGGTAAGACTCCATGTATTAGAAAGCCTGTAAAACAAATGGCGAGCAGAGGATACAGTTTCCTGCTGGCATATCCAATCCAATCCAACTTTATTTATAATGCACTTTAAAAACATCATAGTTGACCAAAGTGCAGAACACAACAGCAAAAAGTCACAGTAAAAATTAGGAGCACACAGCTAAAAAGAATACAAGGAATACAAACAGGCAAGGAAGATAAAACCACAAAAGATTCTTAACTCAATTAAAAGCTACAGTAAACAGATGCGTTTTAAGAGCAGACTTAAAAACAAAAAGTGACTCAGCCTGTGTAATGTGCAAGGGCAGTGTATTCCACAATGATGGACCTGCAACTGAAAAAGCACGATCGCCTCTCAGTTTCCTTTGAGTCTTTGGGACGACTAACAAAGAGTGATCTGCCGACCTGAGGCTGCGAGCAGGAATATAAGGCTGAAGAATATATTTTAAATGCTCAGCAGATACTCCGTCTGCACTGCATGCCTTGTTGTTATCCAGCTTCATCACTATCTCAAAAACTTCTTGTGGAGTCACAATCACATCTTCACTCTTATCCATTTTGTCAATACTAAAATAATGACTCTTAACAGCATTGAAAATGTCAAACTAATGTTTCTGCCACATCTGAGTAATCTGTTCTGCTCCATTTACACCATCACTATGTGTTGGTAGGGACAGTTTGTTGCTGTTTATTCTATTTCTTTTCAGAAGTCTGTAGGGCTATTGAAAGCTTCCATATATACAATTTACAAACTCTGACACCAAATGGCCTTAACCAGGATTATGAGATCAGTGCATTTCACATAGTTTTATTGTTTTTTGTTAATCTAATGAACCTTGACAACAGACAGCTTGTGATATGTTTTTTGAAAAGGTTGTAATGGTTTTACCATTGATTACTTTCATGTGTTCGTCTGACTGCTCCTGCTATCAGTGGGTAGAGATTAGATTATAGGAGTGGCACACTCATTTGAAATATGACCTGAGGAAGATTTGGACACTTTGGATCGAAACGTTGTCTCAATAAATGCAGTCATTTTGGAGTAACTGTGCAGGCTTTTTCATCTTTCAATGTCTTACCATTCACAGCGAGGCTTCGTTCCAGTATCCAGTATTGCCTTTGGAACGAGCTGAGGAGGAGCTCAGGACCGCAGAGAACGTTCATGTATTTAAGAGCAGGCTTAGTTTAGTTTATTTATTTGTTTGAGCAGTTAACCTGCTCAAAGGGAGTGGGCTGAAGCCAAAGGCTCAAGACCCGCCTTTTTAGCTTAGCTTTTAGCTGATATTTATTCTTGCTAGGCCTATTTATTTATCTCAGCACCTTATAATTAAGTTAATTGATGTTTAATTGTTATTAATATTTATTTTGTATGTATGTATTTTACCTCTCGGTCTTATTGTAGTGATCCTATTATTCGATTTTACTTTTTATTTATTTTAACCATTTTATGCTCTCCCAGTTTCCTCTGGAGGAGCCCTCTGCCTCGGGAGCGGAGATCGGCTGTGGCTGCTGTGGTGCTGTCCTGTGGGTGTCAGTGAACTGACCTGAGAGTCTGCAGGCGACAACCAGAACTCTCCAGAAAACGACACAGATGAGACACTCCTGAGTCAGACAGATGGTTACAGGTCAGCTCCAGGTAAGTGAGATGTGAGGGGTTGGACTTCAGAGCTGAGGCCAGAGAGGAACAGCTGATCTCTGACAAACCACAGTAATACAATCTGAATAAAGAAAAAACTAAATGTTATTACAGTCACACAGATAAATAACAGAATAATAACAGTGTGGTAAACAAAGAAACTATTATAATGTTATTTTTACACATGTTCATCGGTATTTCTTTAAACTTAGGGTTTTATGGAGAGAGAGAGGGGAGGTGCAGTTGTTGCGTCTGCACCGACCTCAGGCCCCTCCCACTCACTCCCTAAACTTCTCTGAGCGCTGACACCAGAGTCTGGCCCAGACTAAGGCTCAGTACCGTTCATTTTCTTTATACCAACTTTACGATACCTGCCAAGAGTCATATGTTCAGTTATCGTAGCCTTTTTTGAAGGCTGTATTTTATTCATGACTCCAAAGAAAGGCTCAGAGCGACAGGTGCCTGTATCTGCTCCACCCAGGGGGATGCGCACTTCTCTATTTCTCTGCTTTATTAAAGCGACTGTTTTATTCACTATAGCCCTTTTTTTGAAACTGCAGTAAAATGCAAAGAAAAGTGGAGTAAACAGATTTGACAACAGGGCTCATAGTAGACATTATTTCATGTAGCTGGGTTTACTTTTTTTCTTCCATTCCATGTTGTGCTGCTGCTGCACGTGTATAAACAACTCCACGTGCTTCTCTAATCGGCTGTGGCTCGGTTCGTTTGTGTAAGTGTGAGCGCGAGCCTTTCGGGGCATCCAGACCTTTCCTCAAACGAGCCAGAGAATGGCACGGTTCAGATGTCAAGTGTGAGTGCGCCTTAGAGTTGCTTTTAAGATTGTATTGTTGTTTTTAAAGCTTTGAATGGACTGGCCCCTCAGTACATCATGGACCTCGCTTACTACGGGACAAGATTTCTTAGAGACGGAAAAAGGACTTAATGACACGCTCCGTGTGGAGCCCGGTAAGAAGACTGGAAAAACTGATACTTGCAACCTAAAGCTAAACGATACAGTAATGTTCCCAAAACTTAACAGACAACTTGGTGCCAGGCCAAAGCAAAGACAACAAGTAAATAACCGCACACACATACCCCTTCCCTAACCACGCCCCCATCATTCTGCATCTGCCTCAACACGTTTCCTCAGCCCCGCCCCCCGGTCAATGGCCAGTCGTCCTTCCCCTCCCCAAGAAAAAATTCTGCACGTGACCTCGTGTGCTGTGTATTTCCCATGTCTTGATGTTTCTATATTTGCTTTGCCTTAACTCAACCTCATTGTAATTTTGCATATCTTCTTTTGTAAGGCGCATTGAGTTGCCTTGTGTACGAAATGCGCGGTATAAATAAAGTTGCCTTGCCTTGCCTCATTCAAATGTACTCTCCAGCGTGTGCTCTGAGGTCTGAGGGCCAGCTCTAGCTTATGGTTCCAAAGACGAACCGTAAAACCCGGGGGAACAGGGCCTTCTCCGCCGTCGGCCCTAAGCTGTGGACCAGAGCTTTACAGTTGGTACCGGTTAATGTGTTCAGCCCATAGACAGACCCCGCTAAACACTGTTGGGGAAGCCTCGCTCCCTCAGTCCATTCTTCATTTTACAGTCTGTGGTCCAGCCCTGCACTCACAGACACCAGGGACAAACTATTGGCTCAATATTGCAAACAGTTATTTAGACTCTTTTGGGCCACAGTTTGTGGATGAAATGAAGCTCGTCTCGCTGGGTCACGGCAGCAGCTTCTGACCGTAATGCACCAGGTAACGGCCCACTCACATGTTCAATGTGACTGGACCGTAAAGGCCAGTCTAATGGCACACTCAATATTTTCAGAACTGTCAGATTTTGAGCAAACTGTCAGCGCGACTAAAGGTCACACCAGAGCGACTAATGAAAAAGTGTAGAGCCGTGTTTGAGCTGATCTCACACAGAGACAGTGAACTGACCTGAGAGTCTGCAGGCGGCAGTCTGACCTCTCCAGAAAACCACACAGATGAGTCACTCCAGAGTCAGACAGACTGTTCTCATTCAGGTCCAGTTCAGTGAGATGTGAGGGGTTGGACTTCAGAGCTGAGGCCAGAGAGGAACAGCTGATCTCTGACAAACCACAGCGCTCCAATCTGAATAAAGAATAAAAGATACAATAAAAGTCCATAAATAACTCAGATGCAGGTATGTCCTGTATTTTTGTTTTGTTTAGTGCATAATTTGCTTTCGAGATGATCCAGGACCCTCTTCAAATGAGATGGTGCATCTCAAGGGATATCCTCTTAAAGAAATCAATGTTCCTTTTCTGTCTGTATGGCTCTTCTATCAAATAATCAATCTCTTTAAATGCTCTGGTAAGACTGAGGAGCTGAGGAGATCAGGCTGGCATGATCTGTGTCAAATTTTAAATCATTCCTTTCAGCTGACTTTTATAGACTGCCATTTTGATAACTGTTTCATAGTTTATATTAAAATGTATTTATTAACCTGAGAGAGGAGAGTTTACAGTTCGGGCTCTTCAGACCTTCACTCAGCGCAGACACTGATGAGTCGCTCAGTTTATTGTCACTCAGACTCAGCTCTCTGAGATGGGAGGGGCTGGACCTCAGCGCTGAAGCCACCACTTCACAGTGAAGCTCTGAGAGTCCACACCCGTTAAACCTGTAACAGAAGTTAGAGTCACATGTGTTAGATCAGACAGAAGGTTTATGAAGCTTCTGTCTGTGACTGAGGACTCACACAGCTTTCCTGCAGTTCCTCACCGCTGGGATCAGTCTCAGTTTACCCTGATCAGACGTGTTGTACTTCTTTAGGTCCAGCTCCTCCAGGACCTGCTCTGACATCTGCAGCATGTAGGCCAGAGCCGAGCACTGGATCTCAGACAGTTTCTCCATAGATCCACCTCCAGACTTCAGGAAGTCCTGGATCTGCTGCTGCACAGACTGGTCCTTCAGCTCCATCAGACAGTGGAAGATGTTGATGCTTCTGTCGGGAGAGACTTCTCTAATTCATCATCTGATTCTTCCCCTGAATCTTCCTGTGATCTCATCACTTTAAGGTTTTGAATCACTTCTGTGATTTCTGATTGGTGGATTGGACTCAGCAGAGCTCCTAAAAGTCTGTGGTTGGACTCCAGACTGAGGCCATGAAGGAACCGCACAAACAGGTCCAGACGGCCGTTTGGACTCTGCAGGGACTTTTTAAGACATCGCCTGAGGAACTTGTTTGGACTCGAGATGGTTCCTTCACCTGCACCAAGACACTCTTCATCCTCTTCATCCTCTTCATCCTCTTCATCCTCCTTGTCCTCCTTGTCCTCCTTGTCCTCATCGCTGCTGAAGCGGAGAAACTCCCTGACCACCTCCTGGTTGTTTTCTAAGCAGTGGTGCAGGTAAACGGCTGCCAGAAACTCCTGCACGCTCAGGTGGATGAAGCAGTAGACTGACTGGTTGAAGACACTCTCTCGTTTGAAGATCTCAGTGCAGAGTCCGGAGTAGACCGAGGCCTCGCTCAGGTCCAGACCCACCTGCTCCAGGTCTTCTTGGTAGAACATGATGTTTCCTGTCTGCAGATGCTCAAAGGCCAGTCTCCCCAGCTTCAGGAGCAGCTCTGTGTCGGCCTCTGTCAGCCCCGCTGTCTCAGACCTGACCTCTGTTTGTGTCTGTTTGTATTTCCTCTTCCTGTGCGTCTGCACCAACAGGAAGTGTGCGTACATGTCTGTGAGGGTCTGGGGCAGTGGTCCGCTCTGATGGGTTCTCAACACGTGGTCCAGGACTGTGGAGGTGATCCAGCAGAAGACTGGGATCTGGCTCATGTTGTGGAGGCTGCGGGAGGTTCTGAGGTGGGACAGGACTGTTTGAAGCTGCTCTTCATCTGAGAACCTCTTCCTGAAGTACTGCTCCTTCTGTGGGTCAGTGATGAAGCCCCTGACCTCCGTGACTCTGTGCACGCACCGCGCTGGGATCTGATGGGCCGCCGCTGGGCGGGAGGTGATCCATATAAGGGCGTGAGGAAGCAGAGCGCCTCTGATGAGGTTCACCAACAGTACGCCCACCTCTGTCCTCTGTGTGACCTCAGAGATGAGCTCACAGCTGAAGTCCAGAGACAGTCTGCTCTCATCGAGGCCGTCAAAGATGAACAGGAGTTTACAGACGGACAGAGTCTGAGACGAAATGAAAGAGGCATTACATTAATTGTGCCACAAATACGGCTTCAGATGTTATTAAAAAGCATTTCATTAGTTTCCAGCATAAGTTCAATAAAACACAAACAAAATGGTCCCAAACATGCTCCAGTGAAAGTTGACATTTTCTGTAATTTTGCACAAAAGTTGCCAGTTGAATTCCAGTCTCAGTTTAGTTTAAAATATGATAAATGCATTCATATTTTATGTGTGACGTGTCTTTATTGTCCCATATAGGAAATATGGATCATCTCAACACATTCAACACAAAAGGCTGCACAACAGACCACAAAAATAACATTAAACAAGATATGACAAATAAATGAGTGCGGTAGCTTGATGAAAATGGGCCCTACTGTTTTTACACATTTTTGTATTTATTTTTTTGCTGTTTCATTGTTTTGTTCCTTTGTTTGTTCCACTATATTCATTCATTCATTCATGTTCACTGCTCTAAACTAAACGTGCAGTTCATGAAGACAGACCAGGAGTTTACAGGAACTGGAGGCTTTTTGCCTAAAAGAATGGGCCGCTTTACCACAGAGGAAATAAAGAGGCCGATCCACAAGGACCACAAAGACTCAGAGCTTCACTGATGTTAAAGGAGGAAATACACAGTATTAAGAACTGGGGTGTGGAAACTTTTAATCAGGGTCATTTTGGTACTTTTTCATTATGATTTAAAAAGAGCAAACTCTGTTGTTTGACCATAAATGGCTTCACACAAACACGAACTATGACTGAAAAAACAACAACAGTATTTTGTTATCTTTCATATTCTCTGAAAAGTGGCCAATAAAACAAAATCTGTCAGGGTTTGTAAATCTTTGAGCACAACAGTATTGTAAGACACTGAAATTATATTAAAACACATACCCTGTAACAGACACCTCATTTATCGGATAAAATAACCACACGTTTTTTTTCCATTGTCTTCTATAAACAAGACAAACTCTAAAACTCACAATCCCAATCCAACTGTGACAGGTCTGATAAACACTGAAACATATATTTTATAAACGTCCCACAGAGATGCTCTGAGGCGACAGAACCTGGTCCTAAAGTCTCACCTGTGGATCCAGCGCAGGATAGAACACTTGGATCAGCTCCGTCAGACTGTAGCGCCCCCTTCTGACCAGGTTCATCTCTCTGAAGGACAGTGGCACCACCAGCTGCAGCTCCTGGTTCTCTGAGCCCTGGGCCCAGTCCAGACAGAACTTCAGGACTGAGAAGGTCTTCCCCACTCCAGCCACGCCCACAGTCAGCACGGCTCTGATGGAGCCCTGCTGCAGCGCCCCCTGCTGCTGCTCAGGGGGCAGAGCTTTAAAGATGTCCTGGCACCTGATGGTGATCTCCTGGACCTCCTTCTTCTTGGACTGTGTCTCCAGACTCCTCTCCTCAGGTTGGGCTCTGGCCTCTTCACTGAGGCCCTCTGTGATGTACAGCTCAGTGAAGATGCTGTTCAGAAGAGTTCTATCTCCTGATTCTTCACTTCCCTCTGTCACACTCTCACATCTGCTGCTCAGGCTCTGCTTATGGTCCTTCAGAACCTTCTGCAGGAGGAGCAGAGGATCCTCAACATTCTGTAGACCTTCACCTGAACACAGAGGCAGATTGAGCAGGTTAGAGTCGTTATCTAAATGCATGTAAATATTTGTAAATATTCTTTTTACATAATGTATATGTAAATATTTATTTCTTTGCACTATGTTGTGGTTATACAAACAGCCTACAAGGATTTTTTGTAATGAGCTGGGACAAACATCTTCAACATGCATTGACCATATCTTCACAAACAATAGTTCGGGCTGTTCGAAGGCAGACTCCATTCCTGTTGGCTTTACAGATCACAATATCATTGCTCTTGTAAGAAAGTCTAAGGTACCTAGAAGTAGACCAAGAGTATTACAGAAGAGAACTTACAAGATTTTTTGTGAAGAAGATTTTGTCACACATTTAAAGGAAATGGATTGGAACCAAGTGCTGAACACAAAAGATGTGAATGTGGCTGTAAAATTATTCAACAATGACTTATTTCTTTCAGTAGCAGATAAACATGCGCCGCTTAGAAAATTTACAGTTAGAGCAAATAAGGCCCCGTGGATTGACAAGGAGCTTAAGCAGTCTATGGCGCACAGAGACAACTTAAAAAATGAAGCGTGTGTTCTAAAGACACCTGAGAAGTGGAAAACCTATTGTATTGAGAGGAATAAAGTGACTAAACAAAACAGAAAAAGAAACAAATATATTATAGAAATAAGATAGAGAATAACAAACATGATGGCAAACAACTTTGGAATACCTTGAACGAGTTAATGTGTAGGAGCAAAACCAATTTACCATCATTTATCGAAGTGGACGGTGGATTTCTGACAAAAGGAAAGGATATTGCAAATCATTTTAGTACATATTATGGTGATAAAATTGACAATCTGAGACAAGACACTACAAATTCAGGGTATTTTTGCACTTCATCCAAAATAATCAAAGATTTAATTATTAAAAACAAAAATTGTAATTTCACATTTAATATGTTAAGTTCAGCAGAAGTTGAAAAGTCTCTTTTCACGTTAGACAACAAACCATCAGGAATTGATGAGGTGGATGGTCGATTGCTTAAACTTGCTGCAAACACAATAGCTTTTCCAGTCTGTCACATTTTCAACCTAAGCTTAGAGCAGGGAATTTTTCCTCAAATGTGGAAATCGGCCAAAATACTTCCACTCTCAAAAAGTAGAAATGTCAGTCTAACTGCTGTTAACGGTAGACCGATTAGCATTCTTCCGATACTCAGTAAATTGTTGGAAAGAGTTGTTTTTAAACAGATTTTTAATTATTTAAATATAAATGAGATAAATGTTGGATCTCAGCATGCATACAGGGAAAATCACTCGACATGTACAGCACTTACAGAAATGACAGATAATTGGTTGTCTTATATTGATAAGAAGTTGATGGTGGGTGCAGTATTCCTAGATTTCAGCGCAGCTTTTGATTTGGTGGATCATAAACTGCTACTTGAAAAATGATCTGCATATAGATTTGATGCTACACCACTGAAATGGATGAATAGTTACTTAACTTGTAGATCACAATCAGTATTTTTTAATGGAAGCTTTTCTGCGCCTAAACATCTGCACTGTGGTGTACCTCAAGGCAGTTGTTTGGGACCACTGCTTTTTTCAATTTTTATTAATGATATGCAGTACGGCCTTAAAAGGTGCAGCGCAACTCTCTATGCAGATGACGCCACTGTTACTGTGCAGTTATTGGCCTTGTCTCACCTGGACTACTGCTCTGTGGTAGGGATGTCAAGATGAACCGGTTTTACGATTACCACGATTATAAAAGAACGCGGTAGGTTTTCCGTAAGAATTTCAGAAGCCACGGTTTTACCGCGGAAATGTTTCACGCTGACGCACGAGCCGCTGCTGCGCCATAAACAGCGCGTAAACTCAGCGGTAGTTGAGCGAGGCAGAAGGACGCTCTCCTCCAGTGTTGTATCCACCCAAAAACGATTGAAGTCAGCAGAGTGGGACGTCTTTAGGATCCAAAACATGACCAAGGCGTTGTTGTTGTCGATGGAACATCCGTTATGCAAACCCTGTGGTCAGAAAGTTGCAGCAAAAGGCGCTGATATCGGCTGCGTCGAATATAAACAACATCTTGGAGATAATCCTTCACTGTAAATGTCCAGGTCAAGGTAACGAACTGCAGAATTCACACTAAAGTTGTCCAGATGTTGGGAAAATATCCACAACTGGCTCAGGATGTAAAGAAAAAGCTAACGCGCTCCGCTCTGCTTCAGCGTAACAGAAAGGAAAGTGAAACCGCGCACATGTGGAAATCAGCTGTTCAAAAGAGTCTCCTTAGTCATTTTGTAAACACGTTTCATTCTCTGTTCATCAAAACATCTGACAAATAATTAAGCAGCAGCAGAACTTTAGAGAACAGGAAACCCAGCCTAGACTGTGGCCTAATAATATATAGTCAAATAATTATGATCATTATGGTCATTATAAAGAAGTAAAGTTGACATTGTTTTGTATTATTCAATGTGGCCTATTTATTTTAATGCAAAACAATCTTAAAGCATTTTCATTTTTAGAAACAGTGAATGTTTACAAATTCAAGTATTAAAAAGCTTTTTAAAGACAAAAACTAAAAATATCAGTTTTTTCCTTTCATTCGGTCGATAATCGTGAATAATCGTAAAATCGCAATATTTTCTCTCACAATAATCGTGACTCAAAAAATTGAAATCATGACACCCCTACTCTGTGGTGTGGTCAGGTGCAGCTAAGAAACACATGACGAAACTGCAGACAGCACAGAACAAGGCTGCCAGGCTGGCTCTGGGCTGCCCACTCGTGTGGGGACAGAGCTCGGCTGAGCATCATGCCCGTCTCTCATGGCTCAGAGTAGAAGATAGACTCAAATGTCATTTAATGACTTTCTTCAGAAATATATGCTATAGTCAAAAACCTACTCATTTGTATAACCTTTTACATTATGCGAGAGATCTGCACAACTATCCAACTAGGCAAGCGGCTCAGGGTCATTTGACCCGCCCCAAACCCAGAACAGAAGCAGTGCATAGGTCGGTCATATTCAGAGCTGTGACTTTATGGAACAAACTGCCACCAGCTGTTAAACAGGCTGAAACAAAGCTCTCTTTTAAAAGACTATTGAAAAGACATTTTCTGATGGAAGCCTAAGTCTGTTGTGTGTGTATGTCTATATCTATATATACAGTATATTTAAATTCTTTATATGTACAGTATGTGTCCATATGTGTATAACTGAGGAGAGGTTTGTATGTGAAGTGTTTTTTTCAATTTAACTGCATGATGTGAATATTGTAATTGCTTGAACCGGACCCCAGGAAGAGTAGCTGTCCATTTGGAGACAGCTAATGGGGATCCAAATAAATAAACAATAAACAATAAACAATACTGGTCCACCGTCTGTTTTAGCTGTGCCTGTACACATCTCCATGTGTATATATATATATATTTGTTTGTCCTATTATGTGTTGATCGATATGTAAAATTTTCTAAAGATCCACCCATTGTCATGTGACCTCTCAAACACATGACACAATCAGCCCATGTGTATATAACAGGTGTGTCACAGCTGTTATTTTAAGTCTGATGAAGGGCTAAGACCCCGAAACGTCACTCTGCTGGTGTGAACAATAAAAACTGGTGAGCATCTACAGTTGTGCGGATCGCTTTTCCACTTTTCCACGGTATTTTTTGGATCCAGCACACTGGTTCAGTACTTTGGATGTGCGTGTCTCTCCTCCTTTAGAGTCGTTATTAGACCATCAGTTATATCAACAATATAACACTGACCTGGTGCAGTGCTGTGGACCTGCTCTGTGTGTTCACTCCTGAAGCCTCGAAGAGTCTTTTCTCTGTGGAGACAAACATTTGCTCTTTTTAATTTTCTGATTTGATTTTTTTGGTTCATATTTTACAATGTGCAAAAAGTGACTAATTATTACTCGTTGGATGTTCTTACCCAGAGTCAGAAGAAGCAGGTTCTCGACTGAAGTTTGGAAACCGGCCCATGGACCGGTCACTCTTCATGGACAGCGCAGACACTGAGGCGGAAGATCCGAGTCTGGACAGAGAAGATGAAGTCTATATTTTAATGTTCTTGTTCTTCTTTAAATAAAGGCCTTTCGACCTCGAGCAATGTAGGGTCTTTTATGATCATCTCTACATAAAAAGACAGACAATAAATATAAAAGCAACTCCTTCGCTCTTGGTACTGCGGTGTTTGTTGCCTTTTTCTGCAAACTGTATTTTCTGTTCCACATTGACTGGAGTTTTACTGCAGAGAGTCCGTATAGTCATAAAGTAAAACAAATAATTAAGTAAACAAACAGGAGCTTATGAGGTAAAGACATTTGAGACACATTTCTTCTTCTGAGACACTGAAGAGGCACCAAGAGCCCCCCCTACAGGACAGAGGAGGCGTCACAAGAGGAGCTACAGGAAACAAGGAAAGGATAAACGAAGAGGTATCCAGGCAAGGCTCACAGCTAAGCCACACACGCCTCTATTGTTCTGACTAATGGACGTTCACTGGAGAATAAAACAGATGAAGTGCTCAGCTCTTCAGAAGATGGAGAAAGACTGTTGTGGAGCGGAGGGAGCTGCGCAGGAGGAAGAGGAAGGAGGAGCTGACCAGTGCAGGACACACTGCCATTTATTTCAACAACAAACAAGAAAATGTAACTTTGTCCAACTATAACTGTGAATGACAAAACAATCCAAAATGTGGGACTCACCCCCCCCCCCCGGCCTCACTTAAATTAAGTATTACGTTTTTGTTGTTGAAAAGTATAGAAGCAACTAAAAGCTTTATTAAAGCAATGACTCTGCCACACCTCACCAACTCAAACACACGCTCTTAAAATTATAGAAGAAAAACATTATTACCATCACTGTCACTAAACACAGATGAAAAGCTTAATACTCACATGTCCAATAAGTAAAGAAAGCGTTATCAGTGCGCAATATAATCCTGTCAAAGTTCATGTCTATCCACGGTGTCACAAAGCCCAATAAAGCCATACTATCGTAGTGGAACAACCGGCTATTTATACTGACTATTAAAGTATTTACATTGCTTGAAGTTATGCCAGGTTCCCATGATTCAGTGTGTGACTGCCCCAACAGTGCACGTGTGGGCTTCTTAAGTAGATGGAAGGATGTTGCTCTATTCACGAGTGCAATAAAGGAACCTCACGTTGTATAAGCGAGCTGCAATACGTACTCATCCCATTAACACCTGAAAGAACATCATGCCGAATTGATTCAATTAGTGAATGTGACCAATAACCAATATGTAAATATTATACTCATATTATGTTTTTAGTAGTAGCAGTTCCTGTAGTAGCCTCTAACTCAGACGTGGGTGAGTTTGTTCTGGACCTAAATGTGTCCAAACCAAACCTCATGAGGCGAGTCATTGCCCTCCTCTGCCGCTCAACCCCCGGCTTTGTTTCTGTCACAGTGATGTGTGGCGGCCGTGGCACATGCAAAGACTGTAATGTCCTGCGTATAAATGATCTTCGCTTTAATGAGAGCTTAAACCAGCGCATTCACATTTGTAGATACCAGTGGTTTGACAGTACGAGGGGGCGGGGCCAGAGCGCAGAGTCCAAACGTCTGATGTTCAGAATGAGCTGGTCACTGGGACAAAGCAAAACACTCAGCTTTACCCGTTCACACAAACAGCCTGTTTTCAAAATAATTAAAAACTGACATTTTCATTTAATATTTTGTATTTATTTAGGACAACATATTCTTAATAGCCTGTCACCCAGGTGAGCAAAAATTGTTTAAATGTGGAAAACCTGCTTGAGTTTACTGTAATAATGGATGAAATGGATATTTTATTATATGTGATATTCATCATATCAAAGTAGAGTGTATACGTGACTCGTGCCCTAAAGCTTCAGGGTCACACAGCTCCAAAAAATGTAGGAACCACTGGCCTAGGATATTTTTTGTGACGCAGTCTATCTGGTCCTAACATTTCCTCCTCACTGAAACAAACAGAGAAAGAGATGAAGAGGTTCAAGCAAAGCAAGTTGGTCTTCAGGGTCACAGGGGAAAGAGATGCAGATGCCCCGCCTCAGGGTGACAGGAAAAGAGTGAGAGAGAATCACAAAGATACAGGGAGAGAGAGGGTGCAGGTAGTGTCCATGGCGTCTCACTAAAGTTCAAAGTTTGCTTTGTTCTGGCTTTGACAAACCTGGGCTGATCTGAGTCACACTGGGTTTGGAACATAATCCTGTCTCTCATTCAGTCCTTAATAGTCCTGGTTTAGTCCTAGTGTCAATCAGTCCAGGTCTAGACAAGAATGTTGTTGTTTGTTTTGAAATAACTGTTTAAATAAAGTTTTATATTAAAGATGTTAGATGTTGAGCTGAGTAAAGTAAAGAACTGTGTTTTGCTCTGGTTTGTTGTTTGACCAAACTGTTCCAAAACTGGGAAGTAAAGCTGTAATATACAGGAAAATAATAATGATGCATTAATCTTATATAGCGCTTTTTCAGACGCTCAAAGTCACTTTACAATTTCGTGCATTATTCATTCACTCCATATACTCAATAGCCATCATGGTGATGGCTATTGTAGCCATAGCTGCCCTGGGGTAGACTGACGGAAGCGAAGCAACCAGTCTGCGCCATCGGCCCTTGTGACGACCAACAACCACTCACTACATTCACTCAGGCCGGTCTCCAGAAGAGCAACAAAAAACAGCTAAAGGATGAGATGAAAGTTTTTTGAAATACAGGAAATCACATCTGAGGACCCCCAGACCCCTCAGGTTTAAAGAATGATCAGGACCTCACTCTTTTTAAAACCCTGGCTACGGCCCTGCTCCCATCCTTCTCTCAGCTCTAATGGATTTGGAATTGCCATCTGTCAACATCGATCTCCAGCTGAGATTTAAAATCAACGTTGACCTCCTCCCGTTCCTGCTGTTTTGTTAAAACTATAGGGCCGTTTTGAAAATGCCCAAACACTGTATCCCCTTTTCTTACAAAATTATCTTAAAACATCGAATTTAGAATGTTCAAAGTGTTCAATATCTGTAGATGTACATGTGTTCACATGTATGTATTTTAAAGTTTTTTTTCTGTTGTCTGGGTTCTGGACTCACATCTATCACTTGATGTTCCGGTGTATGAAGAACACCTGTGGTTCTACTGGTTCACCTGTAACCCTGAGGAAGACCGCAGGGTCAGTGCGCCTCAGACTCTGCATAATTTATTCCATTTGTTGACCGTCCTGGTAGAGCACCTGTCTGCACCGCTGTCCCGTCTCTGACCCAGGGAAGCGCTCCCACCCTGCTGTATTTCTCTATTCCATATCTGTGTCACACTCGGTCATGTTTACAGTTTAGGATACGATCTGGGTATAGTCCTGACGTTTGACCCGGAGCAGCACACCGAGTCCATGTAGTGGTCTTTAAGATTGTCCATAACCTGCTCCTCCTCCACTCAAAGCTTTTGTTCAGACACAGATACAGCTATAAGGGAAACCAGAACAACCACCAGGGGGCAGTGTGGTATCCCTAGATACAAGTAAAGAAATGAGCTGTGCTCCCTGCAGAAATATTGAGCTAATAGTGATCACCAATAACATCTAAGTCTTATTACATTTTCATTAAAAGGCTTGAATAAAAAAATGCTTCAAACTGTCAGAGAATTCACATAATTACATTTATTTAAGAATTTACAAAATATATTTAAAAAAAAGTAAGGTCATTGCTTTGAGAAGTTGTTGCGGAAATTAAATGAATTGCTGAAAAATGTGTATTTATAATGCATGTATTTCTTGTTTTGGTTGCATGATGATTTTTACTTTTGGCGTAGAGCAGTGTTTCCCAAACCTTTTGGTCAGCTGCTCCGCCTCAGGGCCTGCTCCACAGATTCAGATACATGATTGACAGAACTATCAGCCAATCAAATGTTGACGTACAATGACAAAAGGCACATGAACATTTAGCAGAATTCCAAACATGTTTTCTCTCTCGAACGACTGTTGTAACTAAACAAAAGCTTGATTGTGTTTTCCGTATGTCAAAATGTATTCATAATGATTGCTTGTACTTATTGCCTTTTAAAAATGTGTCTGTTGTATAAAAAGACCTCAGTAAGAGTAGCCGTATCGGAAAGCCACTGACGCTAAAGGGGTTTATAATAAACATAATCATAAACTCTGGAACATGTGAACTTCTATTCAGACGCTTAGTTTCTGTCCTTAAAGTTACAGCGATGCCTGGTCAGTCACAGAGAACTGAATTATCAGCTGAAATGACTTTCAGGAAGAGCAGGTTTGTGGGCGGGGCTCCTCTGCTCTAGAGCATGAATTTTGGTGAATTTTTTACACAATTTTGGCCTTGTCATGACAAATACAGCGGCCACTAAACAATATAATTTAGCTTTTCTCTTAATTCCAACTGGGCCTGAGTTAAATCCACGTTAGCACATGGCTCTTCAGTCATGTGACTCTCTGCTCTGCAGCTGTGGACACATGTTCATACCTGGAGTCTGAAGGAGCAGGTCCAAGGCTGAAGTCTGGACCTCTGTCTTTAGAGCGGTCACTCTTCATAGACTGAGCCGACACTGAGGCTGAAGATCTGAGTCTGGACAGAGAAGAACATTTGGTCAACAGTGTCACATGATCACTTTCTAACAAAACATACAGTAAGTTATGGAGGTTTAGCAAATGCTTTTATTATTCTCTAAAATGGGTATAAAAAAAGAAAGCCGTATATGTTTTCTGTGGATTTAATGATTGGAAAAGTATTCAGATCCTAAACAGAAAGAGTTATTATAGTGAGATCTGGTTACTAATGTTGTTTAGTGATATAATATTGAGTTTTTACCCGACACACTGTCGCTTTCTTGGGGGGGCGGGGCCATCATTTGTCTGCTCAGGTCTAATGTCATCGAGCCTGGAGAGAGAAGAGGATGTTCAAATGTTTTATTATTAATTATGCCTGAGATCGTTACCAGCCTTTAAAGAGACAATAAACACAACATTTCATCACTTTACTGAAGCAACAGCTGTGGACACATGTTCATACCTGGAGTCTGAAGGAGCAGGTCCAAGGCTGAAGTCTGGACCTCTGTCTTTAGAGCGGTTACTCTTCATAGACTGAGCCGACACTGAGGCTGAAGATCTGAGTCTGGACAGAGAAGATCTTTGGTCACTTTTTAACAAAACAACAAAGTTATGGAGCTTAGTAAATGCTATAAGCTCATTTATTCTTCTCTAAAATGGGTATAAACGTTTAAAAAGAAAGCAGTTTATGTTTTCTGTGGATTTAAAGAGCGGAAAAGGATTCAGATCCTAAACAGAGCTTTGTGCAGCAGAAAGAATTATTATCGTGAGAGCTGCGTGAAGTTTGTTTACAGCTCAGATCTGGTAAAACTTATTTTTTTGTGTTGTTTTGGAACAGAATAGCATGAAAGAAATGGACCGTCTGCTTGAGTTAGAGATATACATAAGTATTAAGGTACTTTCTTCACGCTGTGACATTTGTTACGTCATGAATGTTTTGCTAATCGTGCTGTATTTGGTTATTGATTTGATTTTTCATTCTTTTATGTTATGAATTTGTTTGCTTTGTTCGTCCTTTCTATTTATAGTTTGCTTCCTGTCATAACATAAATGAATGTGTGGATGACTGTGGTATGAATGCATGGGGGAGTGTTTTTTTAGAAGCTTGTCTTGTTATTTCATTCTGTAAATAAATAAATACAAAATAAAAAAAAAGATGAAACAGAGGACAATATAATAATGTAAAGTTGGCTAAATAAATCTGAGACTTACCTGACTACATTTATATGCAATTTTAAAGACATTTTCATCAAGAGACTAAAAGTAAATTAAAATATATTATATATATATTGTCAAATTAACACTAGACTGATTTTGTCATGAACTTCACTGAGATACTTTGTCGTTGAAATGCTCGAAGTCCAGAGAACAAAGGTTTGTGCTCGTAATTCCTATAAACTGATACTTTAAAAAGATAGTGTGGAAATAAACAGGAAAATTCATTTAATTACTTATTCAAACATTCAGAAATGACTGACTTTGTCCCAGTGCTGCCCCCTGGAGGTTCTTCTGAGTTTCTGTGAGGTTCTGCCATATGTGCGGCTCCGGCTCCACCTGCTGGAGAGTCACAGAAGTGTTTGTTTAAACAGTTTAACCTCTTAACCCCCGCCTGAACCGAGCACATTTTCTCCAGTTTGGCTTTACACAAATCTAAAGCTTCAAGGAAAAACATCTAAAACAGCAACAAACAATCCCACAATAAACAAGCAACAAAAACACGACTAAAAAGTGATGAGCAGGTTTGTTTTTTTACCTTTATTTATCGGCAATAAAACTAATTTTCCAGAGTGTTGTAGGTCTTAGCTTTCAAATGAGGCGTTACTCTGGCCTATAGGCTGTCACTCCGGTCTGGAAGCTTTTAGATTTGGGTAAAGCAGAACTGGAGGAAATGTGCTCGGTTAAGAGGTTAAAGTGAATCAGACTGGGTGGAAGTGTGTGTGTGTGTGTGTGTGTGTGTGCGTGTGCGTGTGTGTGTGAGAGGGTGTGTGTGTGTGTGAGTGAATGGGTGTATGTACAGAACAGATGTTAATGACTGATTGTTGCTTTGCTGAGTCAGTGTATTTAGTCGGGCCTGGTCTGGTTGGGGACAGAGGACGGTCCTTTTTAAATAAAAACAAATAGTCTTTATTTAACAAATATTTATGTATCTGCTGAATCTAACAAACAGATTCAGCCGAGTTCAAAGAGCTTAAAGGAGCTATAGATGATTTTTTTCTAGTTATGGAATGAAATCAGTTTTGTCTTCTTTTAGTATATTGTAAACTCAGACATTTGTGGGGAATACACTGTAGATCTAATTATAAAGCATTTGTATCACTTAATGAACTTGCAGGATAGTTTTCTTGCATTTTTGTGTAACTGACACTGAAAAGTGACCCTGCAAATTGTGAAAAGTGTCTAAAGACATGTCCCTGTGAAGAACCAGGAGGCCACAAATATGTTAGGACGATTAGGGATAAGTTTGTAACACAACCATTTTAATTTAGTGGTTTTCTCTTTCGTAGTTTCATAGGCCTTTAAAGCCTTTAAAGCCTTTAAAGGATTCAAACAGTGGTTTAGGTCGAAGGCCTTTCTCTCATTTCCTGCTTCTGTCTCAGACTTGAATCGAGGCTGAAACTCCACAAACACATTAAAAACTCTGCTCTCAGACTCGGCTGTTTCCTAAAGCTGTGAATCTCAAACTCTGCTCCGACTTTACTGCAGTTTTAGACAGATTTAAACAGAACAAAGACTCACCGGGATCTGACACGACTCTGCCTCAAATACTTTCACTTTCATCAGAGCCACGTGACCAGCCCCTCCCCTCTGTGTTCAGCCCAAAGCAACATGGGAAAAAAAAGGACCTTCACGAATTATTATTTTATTAATCAGAACATTTGGCCTTATTTTGGAGGTTTATAAGTTCAATAAATCAGGCTGCGAGTCAGAGAAACCAATTATAAAATGAAAATGACTTCAGAATATCACGTTTCTGAGGTGGAGGAAAACAGCAATAATAATAATAATAATAATAATAATAATAATAACTAGAAATGCAGCAATGGCTGCGCCATTGCGATTGACTGCGGAACTGCGAGAATCGAATGCAGAAATTGCATAAATTGCATAAATTGGTTAATTTGCATAATCTAATGTTCATAAACTGGTGAAATAGCATAAACTGGTAAATTGCAGAAAAACTGTAAAATGCATAAATTGGTTAATTTGCATAATCTAATTTGCATAAACCGGTAAAATGCATGAACAGTTTAAATTGCACAAACTGTTATGTTGCATAAACTGGTTAAATTGCAAAAAAAACTGTAAAATGCATTAATTGGTTAATTTGCATAAATTATATAAACTGCATTAACTGTTTAAATTTCATAAATCCTAAATGGCATAAATTGTTATGTTGCATAAACTGGTAAAAATGCGTAAACTGGTTAAATTCCATAAAGTGGTTAATTTGCATAAATTGTTTATATTGCATAAACTTTTTAAATTCCATAAACTGGTCAAACTGTTGAAATCGCCTAAATGCTGAAGATGCAGAAGCTGCACAAATGGCTGAAACACATGGAGGGCAAGAAATCCTATTAAAATACATTGGCTGGATTCGCCATACACACTAATGGAGCAGAGACCACATACACACCAATGCAAAAATTTCAAATTCCTGTAGAAAAAAACTGGCAAACTGCAGAAGGCCAATTTTTTCTCAAATCCCACAAGTTGCGGAAGCTGAACATGCACAAGTTGCAGAAATTGCAGAAATTGCGGAAAAAAATGCGGAAAAGCATGAATTTGCGGGAGCCCCATTATAAGTCAATGGGAAAAATGTGCGGTATTTCGTCCGATTGCGGAAAAACCGTAAATCGCAGAAGTCCGAAAAGTAATAGCAGGATTCTCCTCAACATGCGGAACGTTTTGATGCATAACTTGCAGAAATTGCACAAAGCATGAAAGTGCTGAAAGGTGCAGAAAATCAGGAAAAAGATGGAATAATAACTAGAAATGCAGCAATGGCTGCGCCATTGCGATTGACTGCGGAACTGCGGGAATCGAATGCAGAAATTGCATAAATTGGTTAATTTGCATAATCTAATGTTCATAAACTGGTGAAATTGCATAAACTGGTTAAATTGCAGAAAAACTGTAAAGTGCATAAATTGGTTAATTTGCATAATCTAATTTGCATAAACCGGTAAAATGCATGAACAGTTTAAATTGCACCAAACTGTTATGTTGCATAAACTGGTTAAATTGCAAAAAAAAACAGTAAAATGCATTAATTGGTTAATTTGCATAAATTATATAAACTGCATTAACTGTTTAAATTTCATAAATCCTAAATGGCATAAATTGTTATGTTGCATAAACTGGTTAAAATGCGTAAACTGGTTAAAATGCGTAAACTGGTTAAATACCATAAAGTGGTTAATTTGCATAAATTGTTTATATCGCATAAACTTTTTAAATTCCATAAACTGGTCAAACTGTTGAAATCGCCTAAATGCTGAAATTGCAGAAGCTGCACAAATGGCTGAAAGACATGGAGCCAGAAATCCTATTAAAATGCATTGGCTGGATTCGCCATACACACTAATGGGGCAGAGACCACATACACACCAATGCAAAAATTTCAAATTCCCATAGAAAAAAACCGGAAAACTGCCGAAGGCCAATTTTTTCTCAAACCCACAAGTTGCGGAAGCTGAACATGCACAAATTGCAGAAATTGCAGAAATTGCGGAAAAAAATGCGGAAAAGCATGAATTTGCGGGAGCCCCATTATGCGTCAATGGGAAAAATGTTCGGTATTTCGTCCGATTGCGGAAAAACCGTAAATCGCAGAAGTCCGAAAAGTAATAGCAGGATTCTCCTCAACATGCGGAACGTTTTGATGCATAACTTGCAGAAATTGCACAAAGCATGAAAGTGCTGAAAGCTGCAGAAATCAGGAAAAAGATGGAATAATAATAATAACTAGAAATGCTGCAATGGCTGAAGCCATTGCGATTGACTGCGGAACTGCGGGAATCGAATGCAGAAATTGCAGAAATTGCATAAATTGGTTAATTTGCATAATCTAATGTTCATAAACTGGTGAAATTGCATAAAATGGTAAATGCATAAACTGGATAAATTGCATAAACTGGTTAAATTGCAGAAAAACTGTAAAATGCATAAATTGGTTAATTTGCATAATCTAATTTGCATAAATCGGTAAAATGCATAAACTTTCATGTTGCATGAACTTAAGATGCATAAACTGGTTAAATTGCAAAAAACTGTAAAATTCATAAATTGGTTAATTTGCATAATCTAATTTGCATAAACCGGTAAAATGCATGAACAGTTTAAATGGCACAAACTGTTATGTTGCATAAACTGGTTAATTGCAAAAAAAACTGTAAAATGCATTAATTGGTTAATTTGCATAAATTATATAAACTGCTTAACTGTTTAAATTTCATAAATCCTAAATGGCATAAATTGTTATGTTGCATAAACTGGTTAAAATGCGTAAACTGGTTAAATTCCATAAAGTGGTTAATTTGCATAAATTGTTTATATTGCATAAACTTTTTAAATTCCATAAACTGGTCAAACTGTAGAAATCGCCTAAATGCTGAAATAGCAGAAGCTGCACAAATGGCTGAAACACATGGAGAGCCAGAAATCCTATTAAAATGCATTGGCTGGATTCGCCATACACACTAATGGGGCAGAGACCACATACACACCAATGCAAAAATTTCAAATTCCCGTAGAAAAAAAGTGGAAAACTGCAGAAGGCCAATTTTTTCTCAAAACCCACAAGTTGCGGAAGCTGAACATGCACAAATTGCAGAAATTGCAGAAATTGCGGAAAAAAATGCGGAAAAGCATGAATTTGCGGGAGCCCCATTATGCGTCAATGGGAAAAATGTTCGGTATTTCGTCCGATTGCGGAAAAACCGTAAATCGCAGAAGTCCGAAAAGTAATAGCAGGATTCTCGTCAACATGCGGAACATTTTGATGCATAACTTGCAGAAATTGCACAAAGCATGAAAGTGCTGAAAAGGTGCTGAAATTCAGGAAAAAGATGGAATAATAATAATAATAATAATAATATTAAAGAACATGAAAACCAATAATTGACTGCGGAAAGTTCCGCAGTCAATCAATAATAATAATATTAAAGAACATGAAAACCAATAATTGACTGCGGAAAGTTCCGCAGTCAATCAACTAGAAATGCAGCAATGGCTGCGCCATTGCGATTGACTGCGGAACTGCGGGAATCGAATGCAGAAATTGCAATAAATTGCATAAATTGGTTAATTTGCATAATCTAATGTTCATTAACTGGTGAAATTGCATAAACTGGTAAAATGCATGAACTGGATGAATTGCATAAACTGGTTAAATTGCAGAAAAACTGTAAAATGCATAAATTGGTTAATTTGCATAATCTTAATTTGCATAAACCGGTAAAATGCATGAACAGTTTAAATTGCACAAAACTGTTATGTTGCATAAACTGGTTAAATTACAAAAAAACGGTAAAATGCATTAATTGGTTAATTTGCATAAATTATATAAACTGCATTAACTGTTTAAATTTCATAAATCCTAAATGGCATAAATTGTTATGTTGCATAAACTGGTTAAAAATGCGTAAACTGGTTAAAATGCGTAAAGTGGTTAAATTCCATAAAGTGGTTAATTTGCATAAATTGTTTATATTGCATAAACTTTTTAAATTCCATAAACTGGTCAAACTGTTGAAATCGCCTAAATGCTGAAATTGCAGAAGCTGCACAAATGGCTGAAACACATGGAGAGCCAGAAATCCTATTAAAATGCATTGGCTGGATTCGCCATACACACTAATGGAGCAGAGACCACATACACACCAATGCAAATTTCAAATTCCCGTAGAAAAAAAACGGAAAACTGCAGAAGGGCAATTTTTTCTGCAAAACCCACAGGTTGCGGAAGCTGAACATGCACAAATTGCAGAAAATTGCAGAAAATTGCGGAAAAAAAATGCGGAAAAGCATGAATTTGCGGGAGCCCCATTATGCGTCAATGGGAAATGTTCGGTATTTTCGTCCGATGCGGAAAAACCGTAATCGCAGAAGTCCGAAAAGTAATAGCAGGATTCTCCTCAAACATGCGGAACGTTTTGATGCATAACTTGCAGAAATTGCACAAAAGCATGAAATGCTGAAAGGTGCAGAAAATCAGAAAATGGTGCGGGAATAATAATATAATAATAAAATAATAAAGAACGGAAACCAATAATTGACTGCGGAAAATTCCGCAGTCAATCAACTAGAAATGCAGCAATGGCTGCGCCAATTGCGATTGGACTACTGCGGAACTGCGGGAATCGAATGCAGAATATGCATAAATTTGCATAAATTGGTTAATTTGCATAATCTAATGTTCAATAAACTGGTGGAAATTGCATAAACTGGGTAAATTGCAGAATGTAAAAATGCATAAATTGGTTAATTTGCATAATCTAATTTGCATAAACGGTAAAATGCATGAAACAGTTTAAATTGCACAAATCTGTTATGTTGCATAAACTGGGTTAAAATTGCAAAAATAACGGTCAAGATGCATTTAATTGGTTAATTTGCATAAATTATATAAACTGCATTAAACTGTTTAAATTTCATAAATCCTAAATGGCATAATTGTTATGTTGCATAAACCTGGTTAAAATGCGTAAACTGGTTAAAATGCGTAACACTGGTTAAATTCATAAAGTTGGTTAATTTTGCATAATTGTTATATTGCATAAACTTTTAAATTCCATAAACTGGTCAAACTGTTGAAATCGCCTAAATGCTGAAGATGCGAAGCTGCACAATGGCTGAACACATGGAGAGCCAGAAATCCTATTAAAATACATTGGCTGGATTCCGCCATATCACACTAATGGAGCAGAGACCAATACACACCAATGCAAAAAGTTCAAATCCCCTGTAGAAAACTGGAAAACTCAAAAGGCAATTTTTCTCAAAATGCCCACAGTTGGCGGAAGCGAACATGCACAAGTTGCAGAATTGCAGAAATTGCGGAAAAAATGCGGAAAAGCATGAATTTGCGGGAGCCCCATTATGCGTCAATGGGAAAAATGTGCGGTATTTCGTCCGATTGCGGAAAAACCGTAAATCGCAGAAGTCCCAAAGTAATAGCAGGATTCTCCTCAACATGCGGAACGTTTGATGCATAACTTGCAGAAATTGCACAAAGCATGAAAGTGCTGAAAGGTGCAGAAAATCAGGAAAAATGTGCCGGAATAATAATAATAATAAAGAAACGCAAACCAATAATTGACTGCGGAAAATTCCGCAGTCAATCAACTAGAAATGCAGCAATGGCTGCGCCATTGCGATTGACTGCGGAACTGCGGGAATCGAATGCAGAAATTGCATAAATTTGCATAAATTGGTTAATTTGCATAATCTAATGTTCATAAACTGGTGAAATTGCATAAACTGGTAAAATTGCAGAAAAACTGTAAAATGCATAAATTGGTTAATTTGCATAATCTAATTTGCATAAACCGGTAAAATGCATGAACAGTTTAAATTGCACAAACTGTTATGTTGCATAAACTGGTTAAATTGCAAAAAAAAACGGTCAAATGCATTAATTGGTTAATTTGCATAAATTATATAAACTGCATTAACTGTTTAAATTTCATAAATCCTAAATGGCATAAATTGTTATGTTGCATAAACTGGTTAAAATGCGTAAACTGGTTAAAATGCGTAAACTGGTTAAATTCCATAAAGTGGTTAATTTTGCATAAATTGTTTATATTGCATAAACTTTTTAAATTCCATAAACTGGTCAAACTGTTGAAATCGCCTAAATGCTGAAGATGCAGAAGCTGCACAAATGGCTGAAACACATGGAGAGCCAGAAATCCTATTAAAATACATTGGCTGGATTCGCCATACACACTAATGGAGCAGAGACCACATACACACCAATGCAAAAAGTTCAAATTCCTGTAGAAAAAAACTGGAAAACTGCAGAAGGCCAATTTTTTCTCAAATCCCACAAGTTGCGGAAGCTGAACATGCACAAGTTGCAGAAATTGCAGAAATTGCGGAAAAAAATGCGGAAAAGCATGAATTTGCGGGAGCCCCATTATGCGTCAATGGGAAAAATGTGCGGTATTTCGTCCGATTGCGGAAAAAACCGTAAATCGCAGAAGTCCCAAAAGTAATAGCAGGATTCTCCTCAACATGCGGAACGTTTTGATGCATAACTTGCAGAAATTGCACAAAGCATGAAAGTGCTGAAAGGTGCAGAAAATCAGGAAAAATGTGCCGGAATAATAATAACTAGAAATGCTGCAATGGCTGAAGCCATTGCGATTGACTGCGGAACTGCGGGAATCGAATGCAGAAATTGCAGAAATTGCATAAATTGGTTAATTTGCATAATCTAATGTTCATAAACTGGTGAAATTGCATAAAATGGTAAAATGCATAAACTGGATAAATTGCATAAACTGGTTAAATTGCAGAAAAACTGTAAAATGCATAAATTGGTTAATTTGCATAATCTAATTTGCATAAATCGGTAAAATGCATAAACTTTCATGTTGCATGAACTTAAGATTGCATAAACTGGTTAAATTGCAAAAAACTGTAAAATTCATAAATTGGTTAATTTGCATAATCTAATTTGCATAAACCGGTAAAATGCATGAACAGTTTAAATTGCACAAACTGTTATGTTGCATAAACTGGTTAAATTGCAAAAAAAACTGTAAAATGCATTAATTGGTTAATTTGCATAAATTATATAAACTGCCTTAACTGTTTAAATTTGATAAATCCTAAATGGCATAAATTGTTATGTTGCATAAACTGGTTAAAATGCGTAAACTGGTTAAATTCCATAAAGTGGTTAATTTGCATAAATTGTTTATATTGCATAAACTTTTTAAATTCCATAAACTGGTCAAACTGTAGAAATCGCCTAAATGCTGAAATAGCAGAAGCTGCACAAATGGCTGAAACACATGGAGTGCCAGAAATCCTATTAAAATGCATTGGCTGGATTCGCCATACACACTAATGGGGCAGAGACCACATACACACCAATGCAAAAATTTCAAATTCCCGTAGAAAAAAAGTGGAAAACTGCAGAAGGCCAATTTTTTCTCAAAACCCACAAGTTGCGGAAGCTGAACATGCACAAATTGCAGAAATTGCAGAAATTGCGGAAAAAAATGCGGAAAAGCATGAATTTGCGGGAGCCCCATTATGCGTCAATGGGAAAAATGTTCGGTATTTCGTCCGATTGCGGAAAAACCGTAAATCGCAGAAGTCCGAAAAGTAATAGCAGGATTCTCGTCAACATGCGGAACATTTTGATGCATAACTTGCAGAAATTGCACAAAGCATGAAAGTGCTGAAAGGTGCTGAAATTCAGGAAAAAGATGGAATAATAATAACTAGAAATTTTGCAATGGCTGAAGCCATTGCGATTGACTGCGGAATAGTTCTAATGCAGAAGTTATCTGAAAAATCCTTGAAATCCTTGAAAATGCTGTGAAACGGTTGAAATACTTGAAAAATCATTGAAATTCCCAATGCCCTTGAATCTACTGATATCCTTGAATCTCATGAAAAACTCAAAACTCCTAAAATCCTCAAACTGTTGTAACCTTTAAACTCCTAAAATCCTTCAAACTGTTGTAACCTTTAAACTCCTAAAATCCTTGAAACTGTTGAAACCTTTAAACACCTGAAATCCTTGAAACTGTTGAAACCTTGAAACTCCTGAAATCCTTGAAACTCCTGAAATTCTGTAAACTGTCGAATATCCTTGAAACTCCTGAAATTATTGAAAGTGTCCTTGAAACTGTTTAAATTGCCCACACCGCTGAAATAATTTATTTCCAGTAACTATGGCAACCTGTCTGGACTTGGCCTGGCTTCTGTGGTTCGCCTCGATCTGATTTTGGTTCCGGAAACTATGGCAACGTAGCCTGGACTTGGCCTGGCTTCTGTGGTTCGCCTCGATCTGATTTTGGTTCCGGTTACTATGGGAGCCTGGTTTGGACTTAGCCCAGCTTCTATTGTTTGGCCTTGATCTGCTTTTGGTTCTGGTAATTATGGCAAATTGGTCTGGTCTTGGTTTGGCTCTGGGTCTTGATCTGGGTTCGGGTCTTGGTCTGGAACTTGGATCGGGTCTTGGTCTGGGTTCGGGTCTTGGTCTGGACTTGGCCCACCTTTTGTGGTCCGCCTTGATCTGATTTTGGTTCCGGTAACTATAGTAACCTGGTCTTGGACTTGGTCTGGTCCTGGTCTGAGACTTGGTCTGGATGTTGGCCTGGGTCTTAGTTTGGGTCTTGTCCAGGTCTGACTCTGAGACTTGGTTCGGGTCTTGGTTTGGCTTTTGTGGTTCGCCTGATATTGTTTTGGTTCTGGTAACTATGGCAACCTGGTCTTGGCTCGGGTCTGGGTCTTGGTTTGGGTCTGGGTCTTGACTGGCTTTTGTGGTTTGCCTTGATAGTGTTTTAGTTCTGGTAACTATGGCAACCTGGTCTGGGTCTCGGTTTGGGTCTTGGGTCGGGTCTTGTTCTTGGTCTGGGTCTTGGTTTGGGTCTGGGGTCTCGTTCTGGGTCTTGGTTCGGTCTTAGTCTCGGTCTTGCTTCGGGTCTGGGTCTCGGTCTAGGTCTTGGTTGGCGTCTCGGTCAGGGTCTTGGTTTGGGTCTTAGTTTGGGTCTTGGTCTCGGTCTGGGTCTTGGTTCGGGTCTTGGTCTGGGTCTTGGTTCGGATCTTGGTTTGGGTCTTGGTCTGGGTCTTGGTTCGGATCTGGTCTGGGTCTTTGTTCGGGTCTTGGTTCGGATCTTGGTCTGGGTCCCAGTCTGGGTCTGGGTTGGGGTCTTGGTCCGGGTCTCGGTCTGGGTTCGGGTTTCGGTCTTGGTTTGGGTCCTGGTCTGCGTCTTTGTTCCTGTCCTTGAAACTGCTGAAATCCTTGAAAATGTCCTTGGAACGGTTGAAAATCCCCATTTAGTTGTTGTATTATAGTTCTTTTATTGTGAAAATCCCCATTTAGTTGTATTATAGTGCTTTTATTGTGAAAATCCCTATTTAGTTGTATTATAGTGCTTTTATTGTGAAAATCCCTATTAAGTTGTATTATAGTGCTTTTATTGTGAAAATCCCTATTTAGTTGTATTATACTGCTTTATTGTGAAAATCCCAATTTAGTTGTATTATAGTGCTTTTATTGTGAAAATCCCCATTTAGTTGTATTATAGTGCTTTTATTGTGAAAATCCCTATTAGTTGTATTATAGTGCTTTTATTGTGAAAATCCCTATTAAGTTGTATTATAGTGCTTTTATTGTGAAAATCCCTATTTAGTTGTATTATACTGCTTTTATTGTGAACATCCCTATTTAGTTGTATTATAGTGCTTTTATTGTGAAAATCCCCATTTAGTTGTATTATAGTGCTTTTATTGTGAAAATCCCTATTTAGTTGTATTATAGTGCTTTATTGTGAAAATCCCTATTTAGTTGTATTATACTGCTTTTATTGTGAAAATCCCAATTTAGTTGTATTATAGTGCTTTTATTGTGAAAATCCCCATTTAGTTGTAGTATAGTGCTTTATATACAAAAATCCCTATTTAGTTGCATAATACTTCTTTACATGCAAAAATCCCAATAAAGTTGCATAATTGTGTTGTAATTGCAAAAAAATCCCTATTTTGTTGCAGAAACTGTCTGGTCTTGGTGCGGGTCTTGGTCTGGTCTTGGTTCGGGTCGTGGTCTGTGTCTTGGTTTGCGTCTTGGTCTGGTCTTGGTTCGGGTCTTAGTCTGGTCTTTGATCGGGTCTTGGTTGGTTTGGTCTTGTCTTGGTCGGGTCTGGGTCTGCTCTTGGTTCGGGTCTTGGTCTGGTCTTGGCTTGGTCTTGGTTGGGTCTCAGTTCGGGTCTTAATCAGGTCGGGTCTGGTCTCGGGTATTGGTCTGAGTCTTGGTCTGGGTCTGGTCTTTGCTCGGTCTGGTCTGGGTCTGGTCTTGGTTCGGGTCTAGGTCTGGTTTGGTTTGGGTCTTGGTTTGGGTCTTGGTCTGGGTCCCAGTCTGGGTCTTGGTTCGGGTCTTGGTCTGGGTCTCGTCTGGTCTTGGTTCGGGTCTTGGTCTGGGTCTTTGTCCCTGTCCTTGAAACTGCTGAAGTCCTTGAAACTCCTGAAATCCTTGAAACTGTTGAATCCTTCAAACTTCCGAAATCCTTTAAACTGCTGAAGGTCAATCTCCATGGCTGACGCCATGGAGATTGACTGTCCTTGAAACTGCTGAAGTCCTTGGTTTCAAACTGCTTAAGTCCTTGAAACTCCTGAAATTCTTGAAACTGCTGAAGTCCTTGAAACTGTTGAAACCTTGAAACTCCTGAAATCCTTAAAACTGTTGAAACCTTGAAACTCCTGAAATCCTTAAAACTATTGAAACCTTGAAACTCCTGAAATCCTTATAACTGTTGAAATCCTTGAAACAGTTGAAACCTTGAAACTCCTGAAATCCTTGAAACTGTTGAAACCTTGAAACTCCTGAAATCCTTGAAACTCCTGAAATCCTTGAAACTGTTGAATCCTTAAAACTGTTAAAGTCTTTGAAACTGCTGAAATGGCTTTAGCTGTAGAAATGGCTGAAAGGCCTGAATGTGCCTGAAGTCCTATTAAAATGTATGGGCCTATTAAAATGAATGGCAGAATTCTCAATACAAATGAATGGCAGAATTCCCAAGCCCGTAGAAAAAAATGGAAAACTGCAGAAGGCCGATTTTTTCTGAAAACTGACAAGTTGCGGAAGCTGAACATGTACAAACTGCAGAAATTGCTGAAACTGTGGAAAAAACTGCAGAATCTGTGAATTTGCGGAAGCCCCATTATAAGTCAATGGGAAAAATCGGCCGAAGATCGGCCAATTGTGGAAGAACCGGAAATCGCTGAATTCCCAAAAGTAATAGCAATAATCTCTGAAACATGCTGAACATTTTTATGTATAACTTGTGGAAATTGCTGAAACTGTGAAAGCTGTGAAAACTGCTGAAAATCAGGAAAAAAATACTATAATAATAATAACTAGAAACTGTTGCAATGGCTGCGCCATTGCGATTGACTGCGGAACAGATCTAATGCAGAAATCTTTGAAACTCCTGAAGTCCTTGAAACTGTTGAAACTTTGAAACTGTGAGACCTTGAAACTATTGAAACCTTGAACTCCTGAAATCCTTGACACTGTTGAAACTTGAAACTCTAAAATCCTTGAAACTGTTGAAATCCTTGAAACTGTTGAAACCTTGAAACTCCTGAAATCCTTGAAACTGTTGAAATCCTTGAAACTCCTGAAATCCTTGAAACTGTTGAAACCTTGAAACTCCTGAAATCCTTAAAGCTGTTGAAGCCTTGAAATTCCTGAAATCCTTGAAACTGTTGAAATCCTTGAAACTGTTGAAACCTGAAACTCTGAAATCCTTGAAACTGTTGAAATCCATGAAACTCCTGAAATCCTTGAAACTCCTGAAATCCTTGAAACTGTTGAAACCTTGAAACTCCTGAAATCCTTGAAACTGTTGAAATCCTTGAAACTCCTGAAATCCTTGAAACTGTTGAAACCTTGAAACTCCTGAAATCCTTAAAGCTGTTGAAGCCTTGAAACTCCTGAAATCCTTGAAACTGTTGAAATCCTTGAAACTGTTGAAACCTTGAAACTCCTGAAATCCTTGAAACTGTTGAAATCCTTGAAACTCCTGAAATCCTTGAAACTGTTGAAACCTTGAAACTGTTGAAACCTTGAAACTCCTGAAATCCTTGAAACTGTTGAAACCTTGAAACTCCTGAAATCCTTGAAACTGTTGAAACCTTGAAACTCCTGAAATCCTTGAAACTGTTGAAACCTGAAACTGCCTTGAAACTGAAACTCCTGAAATCCTTGAAACTGTTGAAACCTTGAAACAGTCCTTGAAACTGTTGAAATCCTTGAAACTGTTAAACCTTGAAACTCCTGAAATCCTTGAAACTGTTGAAACCTTGAAACTGCTGAAGTCCTTGAAACTGCTGAAATCCTTGAAAACTGCTGAAACCTTGAAACTCCTGAAATCCTGAAATGTGAAACCTTGAAACTGCTGAATCCTTGAAACTCCTGAAATCCTTGAAACTGTTGAAACCTTGAAACTGAATCCTTGAAACGTGAAACCTTGAAACTCCTGAAATCCTTGAAACTGTTGAAATCCTTGAAACTGTTGAACCTTGAAACTCCTGAAATCCTTGAAACTGTTGAAACCTTGAAAACTGTGAAATCCTTGAAACATGCCTTGAAATCCTTGAAACTCCTGAAATCCTTGAAACTGTTGAAATCCTTGAAACTCCTGAATCCTTGAAACTGTTGAAACCTTGAAACTGCTGAAGTCCTTGAAACTGTTGAAATCCTTGAAACTGTTGAAACCTTGAAACTCCTGAAATCCTTGAAACTGTTGAAACCTTGAAACTCCTGAAATCCTTGAACTGTTGAAACCTTGAAACTCTGAAATCTTGAAACTGTTAAAACCTTGAAACTCCTGAAATCCTTGAAACTGTTGAAACCTTGAAACTGCTGAAGTCCTTGAAACTGTTGAAATCCTTGAAACTGTTGAAACCTTGAAACTCCTGAAATCCTTGAAACTGTTGAAACCTTGAAACTGCTGAAGTCCTTGAAACTCCTGAAATCCTTAAAACTGCTGAAACCTTGAAACTCCTGAAATCCTTGAAACTGTTGAAACCTTGAAACTCCTGAAATCCTTGAAACTGTTGATCGAAACTGCTTGAGACCTTGAAACTCCTGAAATCCTTGAAACTGTTGAAATCCTTGAAACAGTTGAAACCTTGAAACTCCTGAATCCTTGAAACTCCTGAAATCTTGAAACTGTTGAAATCCTTGAAACTCCTGAAATCCTTGAAAACTGTTGAAACCTTGAAACTGCTGAAGTCCTTGAAACTGTTGAAATCCTTGAAACTGTTGAAACCTTGAAACTCCTGAAATCCTTGAAACTGTTGAAACCTTGAAACTCCTGAATCCTTGAAACTGTTGAACTTGAAACTCCTGATCCTTGAAACTGTTAAACCTTGAAACTCCTGAAATCCTTGAAACTGTTGAAACCTTGAAACTGCTGAAGTCCTTGAAACTGTTGAATCCTTGAAACTGTTGAAACCTTGAAACTCCTGAAATCCTTGAACTGTTGAAACCTTGAAACTGCTGAAGTCCTTGAAACTCCTGAAATCCTTAAAACTGCTGAAACCTTGAAACTCCTGAAATCCTTGAAACTGTTGAACCTTGAAACTCCTGAAATCCTTGAAACTGTGAAATCCTTGAAACTGCTTGAGACCTTGAAACTCCTGAAATCCTTGAAACTGTTGAAACCTTGAAACTGTTGAAATCCTTGAAACAGTTGAAACCTTGAAACTCCTGAAATCCTTGAAACTCCTGAAATCCTTGAAACTGTTAAAGTCTTTGAAACTGCTGAAATCCTTAAAACTGTTAAAGTCTTTGAAACTGCTGAAATGGCTTTAGCTGTAGAAATGGCTGAAAGGCCTTAATGTGCCTGAAGTCCTATTAAAATGTATGGGCCTATTAAAATGAATGGCAGAATTCTCAATACAAATGAATGGCAGAATTCCCAAGCCCGTAGAAAAAAACTGGAAAACTGCAGAAGGCCGATTTTTTCTGAAAACTGACAAGTTGCGGAAGCTGAACATGCACAAACTGCAGAAATTGCTGAAACTGTGGAAAAAACTGCAGAATCTGTGAATTTGTGGAAGCCCCATTATAAGTCAATGGGAAAAATCGGCCGAAGATCGGCCAATTGTGGAAGAACCGGAAATCGCTGAATTCCCAAAAGTAATAGCAATAATCTCTGAAACATGCTGAACATTTTTATGTATAACTTGTGGAAATTGCTGAAACTGTGAAAGCTGTGAAAACTGCTGAAAATCAGGAAAAAAATACTATAATAATAATAAAGAACATGAAAACCAATTATTGACTGCGGAAAGTTCCGCAGTCAATCAACTAGAAACTGTTGCAATGGCTGCGCCATTGCGATTGACTGCGGAACAGATCTAATGCAGAAATCTTTGAAACTCCTGAAGTCCTTGAAACTGTTGAAACTTTGAAACTGTTGAGACCTTGAAACTGTTGAAACCTTGAAACTCCTGAAATCCTTGACACTGTTGAAACCTTGAAACTCCTAAAATCCTTGAAACTGTTGAAATCCTTGAAACTGTTGAAACCTTGAAACTCCTGAAATCCTTGAAACTGTTGAAATCCTTGAAACTCCTGAAATCCTTGAAACTGTTGAAACCTTGAAACTCCTGAAATCCTTAAAGCTGTTGAAGCCTTGAAATTCCTGAAATCCTTGAAACTGAAACTGTTGAAACCTAAACCTGAAACTGTTGAAATCCATGAAACTCCTGAAATCCTTGAAACTGTGAAATCCTTGAAACTGTTGAAACCTTGAAACTCCTGAAATCCTTGAAACTGTTGAAATCCTTGAAACTCCTGAAATCCTTGAAACTGTTGAAACCTTGAAACTCCTGAAATCCTTAAAGCTGTTGAAGCCTTGAAATTCCTGAAATCCTTGAAACTGTTGAAATCCTTGAAACTGTTGAAACCTTGAAACTCCTGAAATCCTTGAAACTGTTGAAATCCTTGAAACTCCTGAAATCCTTGAAACTGTTGAAACCTTGAAACTGCTGAAGTCCTTGAAACTGTTGAAATCCTTGAAACTGTTGAAACCTTGAAACTCCTGAAATCCTTGAAACTGTTGAAACCTTGAAACTCCTGAAATCCTTGAAACTGTTGAAACCTTGAAACTCCTGAAATCCTTGAAACTGTTAAAACCTTGAAACTCCTGAAATCCTTGAAACTGTTGAAACCTTGAAACTGCTGAAGTCCTGAAACTGTTGAAATCCTTGAAACTGTTGAAACCTTGAAACTCCTGAAATCCTTGAAACTGTTGAAACCTTGAAACTGCTGAAGTCCTTGAAACTCCTGAAATCCTTAAAACTGCTGAAACCTTGAAACTCCTGAAATCCTTGAAACTGTTGAAACCTTGAAACTCCTGAAATCTTGAAACTGTTGAAATCCTTGAAACTGCTGAGACCTTGAAACTCCTGAAATCCTTGAAACTGTTGAAACCTTGAAACTCCTGAAATCCTTGAACAGTTGAAACCTTGAAACTCCTGAAATCCTTGAAACTCCTGAAATCCTTGAAACTTTTGAATCCTTAAAACTGTTAAAGTCTTTGAAACTGCTGAAATGGCTTTAGCTGTAGAAATGGCTGAAAGGCCTGAATGTGCCTGAAGTCCTATTAAAATGTATGGGCCTATTAAAATGAATGGCAGAATTCTCAATACAAATGAATGGCAGAATTCCCAAGCCCGTAGAAAAAAACTGGAAAACTGCAGAAGGCCGATTTTTTCTGAAAACTGACAAGTTGCGGAAGCTGAACATGCACAAACTGCAGAAATTGCTGAAACTGTGGAAAAAACTGCAGAATCTGTGAATTTGTGGAAGCCCCATTATAAGTCAATGGGAAAAATCGGCCGAAGATCGGCCAATTGTGGAAGAACCGGAAATCGCTGAATTCCCAAAAGTAATAGCAATAATCTCTGAAACATGCTGACCATTTTTATGTATAACTTGTGGAAATTGCTGAAACTGTGAAAGCTGTGAAAACTGCTGAAAATCAGGAAAAAAATACTATAATAATAATAAAGAACATGAAAACCAATTATTGACTGCGGAAAGTTCCGCAGTCAATCAACTAGAAATGCTGCAATGGCTACGCCATTGCGATTGACTGCGGAACTGCGGGAATCGAATGCAGAAATTGCATAAATTTGCATAAATTGGTTAATTTGCATAATCTAATGTTCATAAACTGGTGAAATAGCATAAACTGGTAAAATTGCAGAAAAACTGTCAAATGCATAAATTGGTTAATTTGCATAATCTAATTTGCATAAACCGGTAAAATGCATGAACAGTTTAAATTGCACAAACTGTTATGTTGCATAAACTGGTTAAATTGCAAAACAACAGTAAAATGCATTAATTGGTTAATTTGCATAAATTATATAAACTGCATGAACTGTTTAAATTTCATAAATCCTAAATGGCATAAATTGTTATGTTGCATAAACTGGTTAAAATGCGTAAACTGGTTAAATTCCATAAAGTGGTTAATTTGCATAAATTGTTTATATTGCATAAACTTTTTAAATTCCATAAACTGGTCAAACTGTTGAAATCGCCTAAATGCTGAAATTGCAGAAGCTGCACAAATGGCTGAAACACATGGAGAGCCAGAAATCCTATTAAAATGCATTGGCTGGATTCGCCATACACACTAATGGAGCAGAGGCCACATACACACCAATGCAAACATTTCAAATTCCCGTAGAATAAAACTGGAAAACTGCAGAAGGCCATTTTTTTCTCAAAACCCACAAGTTGCGGAAGCTGAACATGCACAAGTTGCAGAAATTGCAGAAATTGCGGAAAAAAATGCGGAAAAGCATGAATTTGCGGGAGCCCCATTATGCGTCAATGGGAAAAATGTGCGGTATTTCGTCCGATTGCGGAAAAACCGTAAATCGCAGAAGTCCCAAAAGTAATAGCAGGATTCTCCTCAACATGCGGAACGTTTTGATGCATAACTTGCAGAAATTGCACAAAGCATGAAAGTGCTGAAAGGTGCTGAAAATCAGGAAAAAGATGGAATAATAATAATAATAATAATAATATTAAAGAACATGAAAACCAATAATTGACTGCGGAAGATTCCGCAGTCAATCAATAATAATAATAATATTAAAGAACATGAAAACCAATAATTGACTGCGGAAAGTTCCGCAGTCAATCAATAATAAAGAAACGCAAACCAATAATTGACTGCGGAAAATTCCGCAGTCAATCAATAATATTAAATAACATGCAAACCAATTATTGACTGCGGAAGATTCCGCAGTCAATCAATAATAATAATAATACTGTGAACATGCATACAAATATTTGATACTGACTGTAAAAATAAAGTTAGTCAGAGGAGGAAGAGCAGCTGAAGTGCGTTATGGAGAGAGTGAAGTGGATCGGTGGTCTCTGGCTCCCTCTGGTGGTTGAGGACCGCAGATGCAGCGCCATTCTTTTATTTGTCACTGAGGTTTCATTTGTGTAGATTCCAAATACACGGCGCCACAGGTCGGCCTGGGTCGGCCTGTGCACACGGTCCATCTCCTTCACTGCCTTTACCAGGACAGACCCAGCTGTGAAGCCTGAGCCTCATCGTGCACATCTGTCAGCGTGTGGCAGGTGGTGTGTTCAAATATTTGTTAAAAGTTAAACCCAATTAAAATTGTAACTGTTAAAATGCCAACAGCGCCACCTACTGAGGGACTAGGACCTGATTATATAAAACACAGGAGAGAGAGAGTGAGCAGTGAAACCAAGAGATAAAACGTTCATTGTAACAAACTGATTAGAAGAAGAAGATCTTTATTTCTATAGGGCCTTTCACAGACATAGGCTGTGTCCGAATGTCCACACTATTCCCTATATAGTGACTATATAGTGGTCAGGCCATTTTGTAGGAGCGTCCGAATGTCCAGAGAGAAAAAAGTAGTGCACTCAAAATTTCCCACAATGCATTCTGAAAAGTAGTGAGCAGCGGTGTTCACTACACGGGTCAATATAGCCCACAATGCATTGCGTGAGTCGGAAAAATGCCTGACAGCGACAGGTCTTTGAACTAAACAATAGTGATGGTGAGACCGAAGTGGGTCGACACATGTACCAAAGCTTCAGAGTGGTTCATCTGCTCTACTGCTCCATCAAGTGGACAAAATAATGTACTTCAACTTAAGTTACCATTATGCGCATGCACCATATACACAGTGTCATTGTAATTAGGAGTGGAATATTCTCGTGTTATTTGAAGTAATGTGACGAGACAGGGGTCTTTATTGATTTCTATTCAAAAATGTGTTTTTTTTTTAATGGACACCACCAAGCCCTCAAAACCATGCTCAAAACCCGCACACCAGTTCCTGAATCAGGCACGTGGTACGGTGCTTCAGGAAGGTTCAAATCGTCATTGTGTACGTCACCAACACACGCTCCGAACCACGCGCCGCCTCTGCCTCCCCCTTATTGCTCGACACACGCTTCGACACGAACGTAACATCACTACTAAACAACATGACTGAATGAAATCAGCTGTTTCAATCGTGTGTTGTGTATTTATCATGAATAAACGACTTAAATATAAACGGTTACGGTGAAAAATGCTAACGTTAGCTGCTAACCTTTAGCTTGAGCTGATAGCTTCCTCTCGAATAATCCAAGCCATTCATGTAAAATCCATGTTAATTAAATATAACGTATCTGACTCGTATTTATCCATAATTAGTCCCCTGTCTCATGAGTTTGGTTTTTATCGCAGAAACACATTTTTCCCGGAGTTTAGTGTACGTTTAGCAGATGTAGTCACTCATTCTGCTGGCGCTCCGGACACCGGCCTGAGCGGCCTCTGACCTACTTTCTGCACGTCTTCTGGAGTGATTTTTTTTTTCTTTTTTTTTTAATGATAGTTTTAGTTTTAATTTTAATTTAAATGTGAAATAAAATGCCTGTAAAAGTGTCAAAACTCTCATTCTGTTTAATAAAATAAACATTTGTAACAATAAATAAATTCAGATAAAAAAAAAAGGAAAAAAGTCTGCACACAGCAGCGCGCGTGACGTCACGCAGCTCGGAGAAAGTAGTGGCTTCTGTCCGAATAGCCAACAGAATCAGTGGACTATATAGTCGACTATATAGTGCGGGCCTATGTAGTGAATGAGGGGTTAGGGACTAGGGTGGACATTCGGACATAGCCATTGTCACAAAGAGCTTTACATGAGAGTATTTTACATTCACTCCATACTCTGTGGTGGTAAACCAGCTTCAGTTTCCCCTGGGGGAGACTGACAGAAGCGCTGTTGCAACTGCACACATCTGCACCAACCGTCTCTCTGACCACCTCCATACATTCACACACTCTCATTCATCCTGGCCTATTGTACATGTTTTTAGTGGTAGGGGAAACCGGAGTACCCGGAGGAAACCTGCGCAGACACGGGGAGAACATGCAAACTCCACACAGAAAGGCCCCGTCCAGGTGGGAATCGAACCCGGGACCTTCTTGCTGTGAAGCGAGAGCTCTAACCGCTGTGCCACCGTGCCGATTAAAACAGTAAAACAGCTGAGCCTGGGCAGGAGGGACGAGGCTCCTCAGTGTCCAGCGATCGACCCAGGAGACGCTTCACTCCACGTCAAAAAGTTACTTCAGTAAATGTAATCAGTACTACCTGCCTTGACTTATACATCAGCATCACGTCCTCGCAGCTCCTCCGAGTCCAGCGGTGTTTAATTCATTCATACTTCACGAGACGCAAGAACTGAAGTATGAATGAGCTTTACTCCACTGATGAAGCTGCTCCACAGAAACTAGTTCCAAGAATCTCTCTGCACAGTGATCTGAAACGTCTGGAAGTTTAAGAATATACTCTGTGCTGATCTAAGTCTGGAAGTTTGGGAACAGTCGGTCGGTGTGAGCTCTGTAAATGAAGACACGTCACCAACTCCGGTAAATTATGTATAAATTTATTTGGCCGAGTGTGTCCCCGGCCATAGAATCTGCATTTGTACAATACCATCATCATCTTCATCCCCGATTCTCCCGCACAAACACTGTACACATGGATAACCCCGCGGGAACACTGTACATTTATAACAAACATATTTAAAATAAACTCTGGATAATAGGAAACACCGTGTTCTCGCCTTGTTCTGAGTCAGAGACATAATACACTGGCTTCACTTCACCAGGAGCAACAACCTCTGGAGGAAACCAGTAATAACAGCAGTAATAACAGTAGTAATAACAGCAGTAATAACAGCAGTAATAACAGTAGTAATAACAGCAGTAATAACAGTAGTAATAACAGCAGTAGTAGTAGTAGTCGTAGGGGTATCAGTAGTAACAATCGGCTGTGTTCATAAAACTCTGTGGGAGAAACATCGTTTTAAAGAAATCTCATCTTTAGACAAAGTCTTTTAAGTTGAGACGCTGCAGGTGAAAGTAAATAATGTTAAATTGAGAAAAATTGATTTGAAACACGTGCCTGATTATACTGGGTCCTGTTTGGAAAGCATGGAGCTACAGCGGGACATTCGCTCTTCTGTCCTGCGAGAGCATCACAGGCCGGACCACAGGCCGGTCCACGGGCCGGTCCACGGGCCGGTCCACAGGCCGGTCCACGGGCCGGTCCACGGGCCGGTGGTGCATCGATCCTGCTTTTTGCTTCCGATACCGATACTGGAGGTTTGAGTATCTGCTGATTATACGATATTGAAGCGATACCAAGAGACTCTCTTAAAAGTAGCTCTAAGAAAAAAAGAGAATGCTCCTCTTTTCTGTCAGATCAATACAGTCTGATCGAGAAGTTATTAATTATCACTTACAGGTTGTATTATAGGCGACATTAAACATGAATTTTGGACATTATGTTTGCCTGGATACTTCATTTACATCGTCTTGTTTATTGTTCTGTTTCATTGCTTTAATGGTTGTACAGTCCTTTGAGGCAACTCCCGTTGTAATATTGGACGATACAAAACTAATGATTGATTAAAGAATTACTGGACTTTTCTCCACTAAAAGTCCTCGGGTCTAAGACTCTATTTAGATTACATTACTATAAACTCACATAAACTGATCATTACAACTTGTGCATAACTAATATGTTGCATCTTTAACAGCATCTCATCAACTAAAATACTTTATTTTATTATAATAGATGATCCAATAGTTTCTGTTAGCCTTAGGTTAGCATTAGCAGACTGTTGCTAGCTGTGGCATTTTGCATCGTGATGAGAAATACATTTGCAGGTTAAAACTAACTCAGCGATCGGATTCTCTTGGTTCTTAGGTTCAAAATGACATTTAGTGAAACTTGTGTTTTTAAAGCGCTGAGAGCCCAAACTGATATCGGTTCAGTATCAGATATTTGTATCGGCTGCTGTACAGACACAACACCACTTCAGGTAAAGTCCATGTTTAACCTGCAGCGTCTCGCCTTAAAAGGCTTTTTTATTCCATGTATTGGGTGAAATGTTTCAGTGTGCAGCACTTAGACTTAGAGATGACTCTCGAGGATCAGCTTCACAGTGTGGTCTGTGGGCGAGGCTGCAACCACTGAGCCACTGCCTCCGGTTTGAGCCTTTAGAGGGTTTTTAGTGTTGACATGTTCCCTTTGACACCACAAACTATTTCAGTTCATCTAAATGACTTTGGCGTTTTCCAGCAGAAGAAGAAGTCCTCACTCTCCATGGAGATGTTCTACCTCTCAAAGATGCTCTCGCACTCGAGGAGGATCAGCTCCACGATCTGGTTCTGGTAGACCATGTGCACGGCCATGTTCCAGGTCTCGATCTCGGGTCGCAGCAGCGTAGGGCCGAACACGATGGCCACGCTCTGGATGGTCATGCGGTTATGGTCTCCGTGGTCCACCACTCTGTGGAGACAACAGAAGATAATAAAGACGAAGTCCACCACTCTGTGGAGACAACAGAAGATAATAAAGACGAGGTCCACCACTCTGTGGAGACAACAGAAGATAAGACTAAGTCCACCACTCTGTGGAGACAACAGAAGATAATAAAGACGAAGTCCACCACTCTGTGGAGACAACAGAAGATAATAAAGACGAAGTCCACCACTCTGTGGAGACAACAGAAGATAATAAAGACGAGGTCCACCACTCTGTGGAGACAACAGAAGATAATAAAGACGAAGTCCACCACTCTGTGGAGACAACAGAAGATAATAAAGACGAGGTCCACCACTCTGTGGAGACAACAGAAGATAATAAAGACGAGGTCCACCACTCTGTGGAGACAACAGAAGATAATAAAGACGAAGTCCACCACTCTGTGGAGAAAACAGAAGATAATAAAGACAAAGTCCACCACTCTGTGGAGACAACAGAAGATAATAAAGACGAAGTCCACCACTCTGTGGAGAAAACAGAAGATAATAAAGACAAAGTCCACCACTCTGTGGAGACAACAGAAGATAATAAAGACGAAGTCCACCACTCTGTGGAGACAACAGAAGATAATAAAGACGAAGTCCACCACTCTGTGGAGACAACAGAAGATAATAAAGACAAAGTCCACCACTCTGTGGAGACAACAGAAGATAATAAAGACAAAGTCCACCACTCTGTGGAGACAACAGAAGATAATAACGAGAAAGACGTTTGGTGTGTTTACCTGCGCAGGTGTCTGAAGAGCGCCTGCATGGTGTCATGGTTTTCCTCGGGCAGCTGTCGGACCAGGTCTTTGATGGACTGGACTCTCTGTCTGAAATCTGGAGACTCTGGAGCAAAAACAAAAGCAAAACTCTGTTTTCCCATTTTCAGGCCCAGTTTTGTTTTGACAACTTCTGCGAAAATGTGTAATTTTTCTATTTTTCATTGTTCACTGATGTGAAATGTGAAAAATAATCACCTATTGTATCTAAAATGTCACAAAATAAAATAAGGGGCGACATCTCTAATGTCTAAATGTTACCGTAAGTGTAAAACATATTTGTCTGTTTCTTGAGCAGAACTCACTGATGGCGCTGACGAAGTCGTGGAACAGGCCGTAGGGGAAGAGCGGCTCCGGAAGGTCCCGGAAAAACATCTTCAGAGCTCCGGTCGTCACGTGGATGTCCTCCCACTTACTGTCGGACAGATTCACTCGCTCATCTGAAACACACGATTATTATATTACAGTCTGAAACACAAGCTTCATCTGAAACATGCGATTATTATAGTACAGTCTGAAACACAAGCTTCATCTGAAACACACGATTATTACATTACAGTCTGAAACACAAGCTTCATCTGAAACACACGATTACATTAGAGTCTGAAACACAAGCTTCATCTAAAACACACAATCAACTCAAGCATCATCTGGGATAGAACCGGCGACCATACTGTTACAACACGACTTTATCCTCTGTTAGGATGCATTATATTCTTCTTTAGCTTGTGCGCTCGCCACACTCCTCCACTTCTGAAGGAGTAACTAACTTTGCTCCACATGTTTCCTGTGGAGAGTTGTCAGTATGGTCAGTGAACGCACCGTGGTTGACGGCGAAGCGTAGTTTCTGGATCACGGCTAGGTTCCCGCTGACTCTGTACAAACCGTCGATGCTCAGACCTGCAAAGGATCATGGGAAACAGTTATAATGTTAAAAAGGCCAGGTTCAATACTGGACTTAAATCAGCCTAAAAATCTGAAATCACGATCAAATCAACCGGATAACGGCTGTTTCTTGTTTACGCTTAAAGGTCACGTCAGATACTTGTGTTTCTAAAGTTTTTAAAGTTCATGATCCAACATTATCTGAGCCGTTCTGTGCTTCGTGTGTTTATCACGCCGTATCAACCTGGAAGTTACTTTTAAAGAAAATGATTCCTATAGCTGCCAGCAGGAGGAGCTCTTTCACCTGCATTTCATTGTTACCATTTAATTCTACAGAGATTATAAATTATAAAATATCGAAGCTGAGGCGCGAGGTCTTTAAGTCTATTTTTAAGCTCCATCTGCAGGACATGTCCACTTTAAGGCGAGGCTGTTCCAGAGTCTCCGAGCTGCGAGAAAAGCCGGGTCTCCTCTGGTTTTACTCCAGACTCATTTGACTGGTCGAGCTCAGGGTTCGACCTGGATCAACAGAAGCTCTGAAAGGTTCATTCAAACATTTGAAAACCATCAACAGTATCTTCAATCTAATCCTGAAACTGACAGGAAGTCATGAGAGTCATGTGCTCCTCAAAGGGCCCAGAGCAGTGACATCACAGGAGTTTCCAAAAAACACAATTTCAGGTTTAGAGTCATTTTGTGCCGTCCAGCCCTTCACTTCCTGCGAGCATTTGAACAGAACTGGAACACTGTCTGTGCCTGTTTTTCCGCCTATATTTTTCTGATTATCCATCCATCCATTTTCTTCCACTTGTCCGTTGCCGGTCGAGGGGGCAGCTGTTGGAGCTGCACCAGCCCCTATAGCGCCCCCTGCAGGTGGTGGGTCCACAGAAGGACGGCCTCATGGTTCTAACCGGGCCTGTTGGTCTCTCATAAGGGGCTTCTGAACCGCTCTTTGTCTGACCCGTCACCTAGGACCTGTTTGCCCTGGGAGACCCTACCAGGGGCACCAAGCCCCCGACAACAGAGCTCCAGGATCATTCAGGTCAAACCCTCCACCACGTTAAGGTGGAGGCTCCAGGATCATTCAGGTCAAACCCTCCACCACGTTATGGTGGAGGCTCCAGGATCATTCAGGTCAAACCCTCCACCACGTTAAGGTGGAGGCTCCAGGATCATTCAGGTCAAACCCTCCACCACGTTAAGGTGGAGGCTCCAGGATCATTCAGGTCAAACCCTCCACCACGTTAAGGTGGAGGCTCCAGGAGAGTTTTTTTTCTTTCTGATTATATCCCAAGTATTATACTTCTACCTGGATGATTGAGGACAATCTTTGTTTAAATATTATCCTTCATTTCTTGACATTGAAGATAAACTCGATATTGTAAAATCGCAGGTCTTCCAAACAGTGACTTCAATATGATCTTGTAGACGAATTATCGCCCGCTTCTACGTCTATGACAAACGTATGTAACTGGTGCTAACACAAATAGCTGATCATGGGAAGCAGCCGTGTGGTGGGAGGAGCTGATCATGGGAAGCAGCCGTGTGGTGTGAGGAGCTGATCATGGGAAGCAGCCGTGTGGTGTGAGGAGCTGATCATGGGAAGCAGCTGTGTGGTGGGAGGAGCTGATCATGGGAAGCAGCCGTGTGGTGGGAGGAGCTGATCATGGGAAGCAGCCGTGTGGTGGGAGGAGCTCACTCACCGTCGTTCTCCACGTGTTCGATGCACATTTTGACGAATCTCGGCACCGTGGAGTTTTCTCTCTGACACAGAGCGGACAGACTGCAGCCAAACACCTGGTCTGCAGACGGAGAGAGGTTAAGGTTAGGTTGCTTTATTTGTACCCGTAGTCTTGGAATTCAGAGAAAGACTAGTCAAACATTAAAACACATGATACAGAGATAAACATCACGCACATATTTAAATGCCAAAAACACCACCGCAATTTAAGCCACGTGGACGATTTCAAAAACAAAAAGCAAAAAGCAAAGGGTCAGGAGAAGTTAGACGCTACTTATTCATCAGGGAGAGAGTTCAGCTTATTTACACACCACAAGGACAAAGTAACTTCAAACTAAAGTCCGTCTCCGCCTGCTGGAGGGACCTGACGCTAAACGGAGATGGTGATGGATAAAGTTCATCTACAGGAGGCGCCATCGAGCAGCCTTTAAAGTTCACTCACTGAGAACACACATGAAGGCAGTCATGTGTGTAAACCGCTGACCACAGAAAGTAAACCTTTGTGGAATCTAAACAGTGATAATGATTCATGGTCTACAGAAGAGACGAAGAGGAGTTTATTCTTCAGACGTAACGGGATTAAAGCAGAAAAACTGTGAGTGACCAGACTTTCAGTGTCCGTCCAAAAACACAGACTGAATGGAGGCGAACTCGCAGGCCGCGGTGGAGCAGAGGAGCAAAACTCATTCTAAGGTCAGTAGATTATGGATAACAGACGCTGACATCAAAACAGTTCTAACATTTTCAAAACGTTTCCAAAATGTAAAAAAGAATCAACATTTTCTAAAATTCTCCAAAAATGTCCCAAAATTTTCAAAACTTTTCTAATATTTTCAAAACTTTTCCAAACTATTGCAAAAATGTTGGAGTTACTTCCTGGATAAATCTCCGGCTCAAAGGTCAGAGAATAAACTCTGTTCAAACTAAAGTAGACACTGACCTCAGCATTGATCACCGTGTTTCACCTGCAGCGTCTCTCGTCTTATTAAATGTAGAATCTGAACTCTGGCAGGTAAAGTCGTTACCTTTGATGTAGCCCTTGTCCCGTACGGCCTGCAGCGTGGGACGCCTCGTCAGGAACCTCTTCAGCCGGTGTCTGGTTTTCTTGTCCTCGGACACGTCCAAACTGCTGCTGTTCTTCACGACTGTGGAGAAACACGTCACGACCGCAGAGACTTCAGAGACCAGTCCACTCAGTTCATCATGTTTATCTAATCAGCAGGTATTGGGACTGGCATGTACAGCTGTGCCAATAACTTTACGCACCCTGGTGGATTCTTTGAGAAATGGCCAAAAAATAATCAAAAGAATATGAATGAAAACACAAACTCTTTTTTCACTCATGGTCAGTGATGCTGTGAAGTCATTTATTGTGACGAAAATGTATGAACTAAATTCAAATCATCCATCCATCCATTTTCTTCCACTTGTCCGTTGCCGGGTCGTGGGGGCCGTTGGAGCTGCCCAGGTCACATAGCACCGGCCCCCATGGCTCCTTCTGCAGGTGGTGGGTCCACGGAAGGACGGCCTCACGGTTCAAACCAGGCCTGTTGGTCTCTCCTAGAGGGCTACCAGTGTACGCAGACACTGGAGGCAATGTGGGTGAAGTGTCTTGCCCAAGGACACAACGACAATGTGCACCTTCAGGACATAACAACATAACAAAATAAAATACCAAAATGACCCTGTTGAAAAGTTTCCACACCCCAGTTCCTAATCCTGTGTATTTGCCCTTTAACATCAGTGAAGCTCTGAGTCTTTGTGGTCGTTGTGGAGAAGGTTCTGTTTATAATCTAATGGCAAAGCGGCCCATTCTTCTTAAAGCAGCACTAAGTAACGTGTTTACCTTAATAAATCCTTTCCACAGTGGCGTAGCCAGAAAAAAGACACTGGGTGTGCACCAGCAAACACTGGGTGTGCCAAATTTATTCTCAACAAATATAACTTGTTTTCTTACTGTGTACATGTAATGCCCCTCTGACGGGGGAAAATGTTGCCAGTTTCATAATTTGCTTAAAGCAGAGTGGCAAGGGCTCCCCCTGGAGGCCTGCAGGCAAATCTAATAAATTCCGACTTACATATTCAAAATCAATGGCTGGCATTAACTTGTATAATCAAACACATTCTCAACTTCTGAAATACATCATAATAACTGTTCAACCTTTAAACACGTTTTTAACGCGATTTAAATGAGTTGTTAACACTTTTCACATGTATTTCCTGTCATATTTATAAGTAAACCTGTTTATCTTCTATCCTATTTATTTCAAAACGAGATTTGTGTCCTTTGAACCTAAAATATTAGCAACATTGCAAACACTCCCAGCATCTGGGACATTGACGCTTTTTATTTTGTAGGGACAACAGGAAGCGTTTCGCTGCTGTTAGCGGAACTGTGACATCAATGTCACGCCAGGTTTCTCTCTTTTTTTTCTCTTCTTTTTTTTCTTTTTTTTTTTACCGCGGACCGGATTATTTGTTGTTATCTGGTGTAAAGGCGAGCTTAGACGGAGCGTTTGTGTTTGTGATCGATCATAAAACAGACCTGAGAGAAGACGAGACGCTCGCGCCGATCGGAGGAGTTACTTTGAGGTGTGGAACTTACCTGCACACGGAGCCGCTGGATGAGCTTTGAGGACTTTATTAAAACCCTGGAGGGTCACACAACATTTGTTGCTTGCCCTGTTTATAGTCACAGAAGGTTTGAAAAGTGGCTAAATCTGTCTCAAAGTTACGCTTGGATCAGCTCCGCAGCAGCGTTCCCTGTCTCGGCCTGGGTTCCCGTTTGTTTACATCCTGCACGTGGGTTATCGTTTACACGAGTATGAGACAAATTCCGAACATGGGAAATATTTCTACCGCTATAGTTTCTAATAATAGCCCCGGCCTGTTTTAGAGACCGGATTTCATTTGCCTCAGCCAGCTACATGGAATACAGGCCATTAGAGGATTTACGTTATATGTAAAAAAATAAAATAAAATGCATTCAGTTTTTTGGGTGTGCCAGCTGGCTCTGTGGGTGGCACTGGCACACCCTGGCACACCCGTGGCTACGCCAATGCCGTAGTCCCTCTGGGGGTAATACAAGTGTTAATGGGATGATTGGAGGGTCTTTCATCTCCCCCTGGTGTCTCTGGACAGAAAACCATGCTTGCAACTTGACTGCCACCGGGGCGGAGCAAGCAATACACACTAATAGAATCACGGAGAAGAAGCTAACAGGCTAACGGGCAAAGCTAACTGCGGGCTAGCGCCACTTAAACAGTATTTACAGCCAGGTTTGAGTGAAAAAATAATATTCCCATTGTATAACTGGATGTACAACATCCCTCTCTCCCTTCATCTTTTATGTCAGCGTAGTATTTACTCTCCAAGACATTTAATAAGTTAAAAAATCGTAACTTGCTAAGACACCTGCAGTTGCGCTTATGGCCTCTAGGGGCAAGAGTTACTTAGTACTGCTTAAAGTCTCCAGTTCCTGTAAGTTCCTGGGCTGTTTTGCATGAACAGTTTGAGATCTTCCCACAGTGGCTCAATGATACTGAGATGGAACTAACGGGACCTTCACTTTATTCTGCTGGAGCAACATCAGAGAAACACCTCCATATTTCACTGTAGGTTTGGGGCACTTTTCATCAGGAACGGGGGTGTGTAAACTTTTCAACAGGGTCATTTTGGTATTTTATTTTGTTATGTTGATTTGAAATGAGTTCACACGTTTTTTCACAATAAATGGCTTCACAACATCACTGACCATGAGTGAAAAAAAGGTGTTAGTGTTTTCATTCATATTCTTTGAGAAATTGCCAACACACACACACAAAAAATCACACAAGAATCCACCAGGGTGAGTAAACTTAATGGCACAACTGTACGAGCGTCACCTGAGACTGGCACGTATGAGCGTCACCGACATGTATGAGAGTCACCGACATGTATGAGCGTCACCGACATGTATGAGAGTCACTGACATGTATGAGCGTCACCGACATGTATGAGAGTCACCGACATGTATGAGCGTCACCGACATGTATGAGAGTCACTGACATGTATGAGCGTCACCGACATGTATGAGAGTCACTGACATGTATGAGCGTCACTGACATGTATGAGAGTCACCGACATGTATGAGAGTCACCGACATGTATGAGCGTCACCGACATGTATGAGCGTCACCGGCCGCACCGACATGTATGAGAGTCACCGACATGTATGAGCGTCACCGACATGTATGAGCGTCACCGACATGTATGAGCGTCACCGACATGTATGAGCGTCACCGACATGTATGAGCGTCACCGCATGTATGAGCGTCACCGCATGTATGAGCGTCACCGCATGTATGAGCGTCACCGACATGTATGAGCGTCACCGACATGTATGAGCGTCACCGACATGTATGAGCGTCACCGACATGTATGAGCGTCACCGGCATGTATGAGCGTCACCGACATGTATGAGCGTCACCGACATGTATGAGCGTCACCGACATGTATGAGCGTCACCGACATGTATGAGAGTCACCGACATGTATGAGAGTCACCGACATGTATGAGCGTCACCGACATGTATGAGCGTCACGACATGTATGAGAGTCACCGACATGTATGAGAGTCACCGACATGTATGAGCGTCACCGACATGTATGAGAGTCACCGACATGTATGAGAGTCACCGACAGTATGAGAGTCACGACATGTATGAGCGTCACCGACATGTATGAGAGTCACCGACATGTATGAGAGTCACTGACACGTATGAGCGTCACCGACATGTATGAGAGTCACCGACATGTATGAGCGTCACCGACATGTATGAGAGTCACCGACATGTATGAGCGTCACCGACATGTATGAGCGTCACCGACATGTATGAGCGTCACCGACATGTATGAGCGTCACCGACATGTATGAGAGTCACCGACATGTATGAGAGTCACCGACATGTATGAGAGTCACCGACATGTATGAGCGTCACCGACATGTATGAGCGTCACCGACATGTATGAGAGTCACCGACATGTATGAGAGTCACCGACATGTATGAGCGTCACTGACATGTATGAGAGTCACTGACATGTATGAGAGTCACCGACATGTATGAGAGTCACGACATGTATGAGAGTCACTGACATGTATGAGCGTCACCGACATGTATGAGAGTCACCGACATGTATGAGAGTCACCGACATGTATGAGCGTCACTGACATGTATGAGCGTCACCGACATGTATGAGCGTCACTGACATGTATGAGCGTCACCGACATGTATGAGCGTCACCGACATGTATGAGAGTCACTGACATGTATGAGAGTCACCGACATGTATGAGAGTCACCGACATGTATGAGAGTCACTGACATGTATGAGAGTCACCGACATGTATGAGCGTCACTGACCTCGGTGCTGATTCCGGTCGTTCTTGTCGTCTCGTCCTGGGGACTCGGGCAGGTCGTCCTCCAGCCCCTCGTCAGACTCCCAGGCCTAAAACCACACACACGTCAGCGCTGTCCTCCTGAGTCAGGTGCCCTTCCTGAGTCAGGTGCCCTTCCTGCCTCAGATGCCCTTCCTGTGTCAGGTGCCCTCGGCCTCTGTGGTTTGTGTTCATTTCAGGGCTGGAACTTTAATGTGTTGGATTTTAAACATGTTACATTTTAACGCAATTCATCACATTCTTTCTAGTGCTCGGATTTACGGCTCTTTTCTCCGTTCATCTCAAAGAGCTGTTCAAAATACTGGCTCTTTTTAAAACATGTTCGCTGTTCGGCTGATTCTTGTGTTTGTTCTGAGGAAAAAGATCCGGCTCTTTTCACAATCGAGATCTGAATCGAACCGTTCGCCTGAAAGAGTCGGTCATGAACAAACCAAAGTCCAGAGCTGGAATGATTTTATGAGCGGCCGGCCGATATATCGGGCCAATATTTGGGTATTTTTTTACGATATCGGCTATCGGTGATCTGATCTAATGCCGCCAAAAGCCCGACATCTCTGGAACCAAACGTGAGACTTGTTTCTTTGCTTTGGAAACATGAGCCTTGTATGTCTTTATGTTGCAGACATAAACATTTGCTTATATTTTTAGAACCACAAGAGACAGAAACTGTTTTTTGTTTTGGAATCTGCTGTTTTTTGTCTGTCATACGAGCTCCCGCTGAACCTGAATGTCCAGTTTAGAAGCTCCATAAACAGGATTATAGACATTTCTAAGAGTCAGCCAAATAAAAATAAAAAAAAATGCCAAAAAATATCGGGTCAGCATATTGGTATCGGCCTTAAAAAAAACAATATTGGTCAACCTAGTGTTTTCATATCCACCAGCCCATGATCCCGCCCCCTACATTGTTCAAACCTTCACAAACGGGCGATAAAGGCGCTTCATTAGGATAAACTGGGGACTCATTGTGGCTTAAATAATCCTCCTGATGGGACGATAGAAGAGAGAACAGGAGTCCGTCTCCACCGTAGTTATTCCAGTCTAAGATACTAAAGTAAACCCTCTGGTACTCACGTGTGTGCTGATGGACTCCTGCAGAGCCTGGAGCCAGTCCTGGACCAGGGCCTCGTGGTCGGACTGGATCAGCAGCTCGGTGCCCTGACGCGTCTTCAGCTGAAAACAGGAACAGAGCTTTAAACCTGTGGAACCTTCTTCACTCTTGCTCCTCGGGCTGAGCTGTACCTCCACCACGTGCTTCTTGCTGGAGCGATCTTTAGGAGCCCAGTCCACAGCGGCTCCTCTCAGGTCCACGGTCAGCTCCGGTTTGGACTGGCCTCCGAACTGCACACGGAACAAACACAGCTCTTTACAGACGCCACAAAGTCCTTCAGTCGCCTCAAGATGAACACTGATGTTTAAACCACATGTCCCTGATCGAGAGTGAAACTAAACCACAGAGGAAAGTGGAGCTCAGACACGAGGAGGAGGAGGAGGAGGAGGAGGAGGAGCAGGAGGAGGCACATGGTCCTCAAAGAACAACAGACTCAGAACTAGGCCCTGAAGCGTCTCTTATAAGATAATTACATTAAAGAAGTGAGCTGCTCTCGTCTCCACTGTGCGATGGTTCAAAGAAACAATCGTAGCTATGACTTTGTCTTTGCTAATGCTAATGGTGTTTATTTCCTTGGAAAAGTGCAGGGAAAGTCCTGTAAAATGCATAGTCGGACCCGCTCAGTCCTGGCCTCTGTTAGTGTCCCGTCAACATCGCAGAGTCATAAGCCACAGAGATCCTGCTGAGCGAGAGGAGGCTCACTCTGAGACTGTTCCTAAATATCAAACACTGCCTGATGTCTCAGCACGGTAACGTAAAAGTCTTTATTCTCCCACATAGACATGATAGAGGCAAAAAAAAAAAAGAGAGAAAAATCCAGAGACATGATATATTTAAGCCGTGATGTCCCGTGTGCCATCAGTGCAGTGATAACAGATAAAGGCTCTGCTGAGAGTAACCTGTAGCTGCTGTAGCACTTTGACAGTTAACGCAGATAATCCAGCGACAGAAACGGCTTTTTGAGACAATGTCCAGCAACGACGGCTCATGGAACTTTTGACAAACGACAATACAGACGGTGAACATGTATCAGCTTGGCTCTAGTTAGTGCACAGTAGGCCTGCCACGATAATTTTTTTTGAGGACGATATATCGTCTCAGAAAATATCGCGATAAACGATAATATTGAGTATAAAGCAAATACTGTAAGCAATAAAAAGAAAACTGTAAGCAACTATTTTAATTGAAATGTATTGAACTTTTGGCATTCAATATTAACACCTTATACCAAACAAAGTGCCAACTAGAAGGGTCGATATATTCTAGGACACTGTATCCATCTGTGCTTCTCAACCTTTAACATAACTTACTCTCTCACCAGGTTCTGTGTTTGAACTAGGTCTGTCATGACATTTTTTTTAAATAGCCAATATACAGTGTCCTCTTTAAAAAATATCCCAATAACAATATTGATATTTCATCTACATTAGTCTGGTTAAATATTCCCCGACAAAAACTCATTTCTATGTTGAATTAAACCTGGTTAGAATAACATGTATATTAAATGTATGGATTCAGATAATACTGTATTACTGCAAAAATAGAGTAGCTATATGTTTTGTTTTTTCCTTTTCTTTTCAAATCTCACCTCCTGTATACACGGCTGTCGGAGTAAAGCAGCTTTTTTGGGGGGTGGGGGAACTTAGTGACCGTTTGTCAAACTGCTGCAGCGTTTCTCTGGCTTTTGAAAAGTGTGGACCAGTAATATGTTCTCCGGACTATCGCGCTTGTATTTGGATAGTGGCTAAAGCGCTCGGTTTCCTCTCGCTAACAGTAGCGCTGATTAGCTTTGATACACTGACTGGGCGGTGGTTTCGTTTCGTTCTCACGTTGGACAAACCTGCAGTCGCATTAATGTTGTTATTCTCTCCGTGATGCGTTCTTTTGGCTGGAACTCCAAGTGTTTTCACACGAGCCCCTCTTGCTCCGCGATAAAGTTCACAGAAAGTGTCGGAATCAGCACGGCACTTTGTTTACACCCCGCCTCTCTCCAAAAGCAGCGCTGATCTATAAATGATCTGGATACATGCGGGGATACGGCTGATGTGCTTCAGTGCTGTCTTTACGCACATGGAGACGGGTTGGCTGGACGCTCCGCTCACTCAGCGCTGTGATAGCGTTCATTCTTCTGTATTTATTTAAGCACACGCAGCACGTGCATTTATCGAGACTAAAAATGTTATCGTCCTCATTTTACTTATCGAGCGATAAGTCGATATAGTAATTATCGCGGCAGGCCTAGTGCACAGCATTTATTTAACTCGTTTATCGGCTTTGAAGGGTGAGAAACGGGTCCCGCAGCCTTGGTTTCAATGGAGGAGACCCGGGGAATGTCTGGTAGCAACGGTTGCTATGAGGTTTGATTGGACCGTTTTGGAGCGGGGTTTGTGCAAGGTCATTAAGGGAATAAGGACAAACCCACTGATTCCGAAACCCTTAAATTGGTAAGAGGTCTTACGCCAAACCGGATGCGAGTCAGCGTCCGCCATGATAAGAAGCGTCCGAATTGGGCTGTCATTTAGGAAGGAGTTAGGAATGCTAACCATCATAACCACTTTAGCATAGGGACCTCTGATGCTAACTCACTGGCGATTAGGAGCCATGTGCCATCCCATAAGCCACACCACCGCATGTCCACCCCCTCGCCCCCGCCCTCGAGTGATTCATGCTGTTGATTGACAGGTGCACAATTAATAATAAAATATATATATAAAGATTCTGCACAAGCCAAACTTTATAAATGTGACAAAATACACAGCTCAGTCACATGGTTTTAAAGAGTCTCCTCAGTAAATGGCTTAAATGAAGCAGTTTGTGCTTTTGCTTCATTTAGTAGAAACTTAAGCCACATGGCTAATTTGCATACTGTAGCTTTAGGAAACAGCTGTTGAGATAAAATAAAGGGAAATGTGAAGGATCATTTGGAGTTTTCTTCTTTTATTTTCTCCTCTTTATTTGGACACTATGATGTTGCATATGTAATACAGTAGGTGGCGGTATGCACTTTTGTTTGCCTGCCAATAACCTTAAAGAAGAAGAACAGCTGTTGGTGATGTCACTTCCCCTGGGTAAGGACGGTGGAATTGGGCAAATGCTGCTGAAACTCTAGTTCACTAACTGCATAGAGATCTAACAGCTGAGCCCATGAAGGTTCAGGATTAGTTGGCAGTGTTAGTACTTAGAGGCTACAATTTAAGGGAATCAGCCTCACACACCAGTATTATACGCCCTGTGGAGACTCACCCAGCTGCTGCCCCCTGTCTGTCCTTTAGTGAACAGCAGTGTGGAGCCCTGGAGCACCGTCCACGACGACGTCCAGTTTTTCCTGAAGAGACAAAACTCTGGATCAGTCCTTCAAACTCTTCCTGCATCACAATTCTCTCATTCATCCTCATTTCAGCCTCAGCTTTGATTCCAGTCCAGCTCGTACCTGACTTTCTTCCCGTGCTCTGTGATCTTCGTCATGTTCAGGACTCCACATTTCTCCGACGGCTGCAGAAGATTCAGAATAATGAAGAAATCAGAAAGCATTTCAGGAAAGTAAAGAGTTATGAATTAAAAGATGCAGAAAAGGTCAAACCGCCACTGACAGAAACACTTCACTGTGGAAACAGAGGGAATGAGGTTGACTCAGAAAAACCCGAAAGCAGTGATTGTCAGAGTTTCTACACAGGCCGCAGTAACTATGTGCCTGAGGCGGAGAACGGGAGGACGTGATACTAACGGAGGAGGGCGGCTTTGGAGACGACGGAGACTCTGGACCAGGCTCCACCCAGAGGCCGGCCACAGAATCCTGCACAAAGGAGACGGGTTAGAAGAAGAGGAGGTTAGCTAAAGTCACATTAACCTAAAATCCTCAGTCTTTGACGGAATATTGTTAGTTTGGACTTAAGGCCGTGATTAACCTCAGAGGCTGCTCTGTCTGACTGGGCTCTCATCACTCTGGAACACATGGCACATGGTTTCTCTTTGCTTTTCACACGGCAACTAAACAGTTCCAGCACATCGGAGCTGAGGCGCACTTGGACTTGAACTTGGATAAATACGTGAAGCACAGACAGAACGAGGTGTGGATCACGCACATGCACTGCTGAATATTGAACTGTTCGCCCTCTGTGTTTCTTAAATACAAGGTTAAAATTGAGCAAATGCAAATACTAAGCAAACATGCATTGTGAAGTATGAACCTTCATATTGAGGAGCAGATGAGGTTCTGAATCAGTCGTTCTCCTTTGAGACTTTAAAAAAACACATTTCTGTTGAAGAATTCACTGTGATTCTGTTCAGATCATGTTTCATTATCTACATTTATCCTGTAATCTTCTCTAACATAAATAATAGGTCTTTATCTCTTTAAACTAGGGCCGGGACTTTTTCGATTAATTGCGATTAATTAATTACATGAGGTTTAGTGCGATTAAAATATGAATCGAAATTAATCACACTTTGCTTTCCACACTTCAGTTTCCTTTTTTCCTGCAGACGCACAATTAATTTTAATTAAATACAGTATATTGCACTGGTCTGACTTGGTTGAACAAAAATAAACAATATTTTGTTGCTTAAGCTTATGTATTCAGTCATTATTCAATGGTATACTCAAAATCCTTATGAAAAACTTCTGTTCTCAGGTCAAATATTTATATGCGATTAATTTCGATTAATTAATTACAAAGCCTCTAATTAATTGGATTAATTTTTTTAATCAAGTCCCGGCCCTACTTTAAACACATAAAACAGGCTGATGAGAGATTAAGTAATGACCATAAGCTCCACAATGAAGAGGAAAACTGTCTTTGTGTTTGGTTTCAGAGGCAGAAAGGGGATCAGCTTCTGGTGAGTCTGATCCGTCTTTATTATTGTTGACTGAGAGCTCCGCCCACAAACCAAACACAAAACTGACCTCCATGTGAGACACAGTGTCAGAAAACAGTCATTAGATTAAAAAAAGAAAGAAAATCATATTAAAATAAGCACATGGACCTTTTATACAAACCTCCAGTTTCATTTAACACAAAAACCTCTTCCTTTGTCTCGTCTGTAAACCTGAGCGTCACTCACACCGACCAAAGCAGAGATTGTGATTTTATTAATGGTCAAAGATCAGCATTTGTAGATGATTCGTGGCTCATATTAGTGGAGGATTAAGCAGGTCTTTATGATCGATCACAGAATCACAGATTGATTTGATCAATGGGTCACATGGGCAGTGGAGCTCCACTCCTCCACAGGAAATGACTTCACTTTCACCACATTTATGTCAAGAATCTCAGTAAGTCTTTAGTAAACTCCACCATCCTTAACCTCTTACCCCCCACTTTAACCGAGCAGCTTCCCAGGTCAGCTTTACACAAATCTAAAAAACGTCGCACACAAAGTGCCAAGAAGCAACAAAAAAGTGACAACAACAGGAGGAAAGGATCCTTTAGACAGTTTTGTAGGCTTGCTTTCAAATGAGGCGTTACTGTGGCCTTATGGATTAGGGTAAAGCTGAACTCCGTTAAGGCGGGGTCAGATGTTAGGTTTGGTTTAAGCCTGTCCTGTGGAGGTGTCGATCACATGTCCCTCAGACCCGTCTCTATTGGCCTGATGCAGATCACGTGATCAGCGCTGCCTTCAAGGGAAACACGGCGGTGCGTTCACTGACTTCTCTGAGGGAGGGGCTCGGCTGAAGGCGAGCGGAGCCCGAGCGCAGACTCTGGGATTTAAGAAGACGCTGAAACGACACGGAGGACGAGGAGCTAGAACGTCTGCTCTGGAGTTTATTAAAGAGTAACAAAGGAGAACGTCTGCTCTGGAGTTTATTAAAGATAACAAAGGAGACGTTGCTCTGGGTTTTAAGGTCAACGAAATCTGCTCTGGAGTTTATTAAAGAGTAACAAGAACGTCTGCTGGAGTTTATAGGTACAAAGAGAACGTCTGCTCTGGAGTTTATTAAAGAGTAACAAGGAGAACGTCTGCTCTGGAGTTTATTAAAGAGTAACAAAGAGAAATCTGCTTGGAGTTTATTAAAGAGTAACAAAGAGAACGTCTGCTCTGGAGTTTATTAAAGAGTAACAAACGAGAACGTCTGCTCTGGAGTTTATAAAGATAACAAAGGAGAACATCTGCTCTGGAGTTATTAAAGAGTACAAAGGAGAACGTCTGCTCTGGAGTTTATTAAGAGTAACAAGGAGAACGTCTGCTCTGGAGTTTATTTAAAGAGTAACAAAGACGCTGTCTGGGTTATTAAAGAACAAAGGGAACGTCTGCTCTGGAGTTTATTAAAGAGTAACAACAAGAACGTCTGCTCTGGAGTTATTAAAGATTAACAAAGGAGAATCTGCTCTGAGTTTATTAAAGAGTAACAAAGGAGAACGTCTGCTCTGGAGTTTATTAAAGAGTAACAAAGGAGAACGTTGCTCTGGAGTTTATTAAAGAGTACAAAGGAGAACGTCTGCTCTGGAGTTTATTAAAGAGTAACAAAGGAGAACGTCTGCTCTGGAGTTATTAAGAGTAACAAAGGAACGTCTGCTCTGGAGTTTATTAAAGAGTAACAAAGGAGAACGTCTGCTCTGGAGTTTATTAAAGAGTAACAAACTAGAACGTCTGCTCTGGAGTTTATTAAAGAGTAACAAAGGAGAACGTCTGCTCTGGAGTTTATTAAAGAGTAAAAAAAAGCTTAGTAAAAAACAAACATCTGTCTGGAGTTATTAAAGAGTAACAAAGGAGAAGTCTGCTCTGGAGTTTATTAAGGTAACAATGAAATCTGCTCTGGTTTATTAAAGAGTAACAAAGGAGAACGTCTGCTCTGGAGTTTATTAAAGAGTAACAAACTAAACCTGCTCTGGAGTTTTAAAGAAACAAAAGAACATCTGCTTGGAGTTATTAAGATAACAACTAGAATCTGCTTGAGTTTATTAAAGAAAAAGGAGAACGTTTCTGAGTTTTAAAGAGTAACAAGAGAACTCTGCTCTGGAGTTTATAAGAGTAACAAACGAGAACGTCTGCTCTGGAGTTTATTAAAGAGTAACAAAGGAGAAGTCTGCTCTGGAGTTTATTAAAGAGTAACAAAGGAGAACGTCTGCTCTGGAGTTTATTAAAGAGTAACAAGGAGAACGTCTGCTCTGGAGTTTATTAAAGAGTAACAAACTAGAACGTCTGCTCTGGAGTTTATTAAAGAGTAACAAAGGAGAACGTCTGCTCTGGAGTTTATTAAAGTAACAAAAGAAATTGCTCTGGAGTTTATTAAAGAGTAAACAACTAGAACATCTGCTCTGGAGTTTATAAAGAGTAACAAATAGAACGTCTGCTCTGGAGTTTATAAAGAGTAACAAAAGAACTCTGCTCTGGAGTTATTAAAGAGTAACAAACTAGAACGTCTGCTCTGGAGTTTATTAAAGAGTAACAAACTAGAACGTCTGCTCTGGAGTTTATTAAAGAGTAACAAAGTAGAACGTCTGCTCTGGAGTTTATTAAAGAGTAACATCGTTTAAAAGAGTAAAAAAGAACGTCTGCTCTGAGTTTATTAAAGAGTAACAAAGAGAACGTCTGCTCTGGAGTTTATTAAGAGTAACAAGGAGACATCTGCTCTGGAGTTTATTAAGAGTAACAAACTAGAACGTCTGCTCTGAGTTTATTAAATAACAAAGGAGACATCTGCTCTGGAGTTTATAAAGAGTAACAAATGAGAACGTCTGCTCTGGAGTTTATTAAAGATTAAAGTTTAACAACGAGGTGTTTTCCTGACGTGTTATTATTTAATTGTTACTGTATAAACAGACCTTTTCCTGAGATGTTATTTAGTTGTTACTGTATAAACAGACCTTTTCCTGAGGTGTTATTTAGTTGTTACTGTATAAACAGACCTTTTCCTGGGGTGTTATTTATTTGTTACTGTATAAACAGACCTTTTCCTGAGTGTTATTATTAATTGTTACTGAATAAACAGACCTTTTCCTGAAGTGTTATTTAGTTGTTACTGTATAAACAGACCTTTTCCTGGGGTGTTATTTATTTGTTACTGTATAAACAGACCTTTTCCTGAGATGTTATTTTAATTGTTACTGAATAAACAGACCTTTTCCTGAGGTGTTATTTAATTGTTACTGTATAAACAGACCTTTTCCTGAGGCTCTAGGATGTGTGTGCTGTGTCTCCATTTGGTCAGCACGATGGGCTCCGCTGTGCGTCGGTCCAGGCTCCGTGTTTTGGCGCCCTCTGCTGTCAGGTGTGGAGGAGAGAGGTTTAGCTGCGGACGACAAACACAACAGTTTTAAGGTTGTTTCTCCAGCACTGCAGGAAGCATGGTGTGACCGTGAGGATAAAGGAGTCGTACCTTCGGCAGCTCCCACTCGGACCTGGAGCCGTCGGCGCTGTAGAAGTACGGCCTCCCTGGTCGTCCACCGTCTTCAGCCACTGACCACAAACAGTCCATGAGACCAACGCACAAAAACGAGCCGCGAGAGAAAGAGTCAGATTAAAGCTCGTCTAAGTCAGAGGGGAAATGTCCTTTACAAACATTTGTCAGAAAAAACTCGTTAAAGCTGCGAATTAGCTTCAGCTAAAGCTCCTGAAACATCACGGCTAACCTGGTGCTGTTGATACAATCGACCCCGATAAATAAATCAGTAAATAGAAGTAGCAGCAGTTGTTGTTTGTTGTTGTTGTATTTGTTGTTGTTGTTGTTGCCGCTGATGTCACTCACAAAGTGGGCGTGTCCAAACTCGTCCGTTTCCTCCGACCGGCCGCACTGAGCGTCTGCCGGACCCCAGGGGGCGCTGTGCTCCTCCGAGAGAGAGAGCAGAGGGAAGAGAGAGAGAGACACAGACGTCTGCGGAACAACAGGAGAAGAAGAAGATCAGGGAGAAAAGAGAGGGAAGAGCGTCAGAGGAAGAGCGTCAGAGGGGAAGAGCGTCAGAGGGAAGGCGTCAGAGGGAAGAGCGTTAGAGGGAGGTCAGAGAGAGTCAGAGGGAAGAGCGTCAGAGGAAGAGCGTCAGAGGAAGAGCGTCAGAGGGAAGAGCGTCAGAGGGAAGAGCGTCAGAGGGAAGAGCGTCAAGAGTCAGAGGGAAGAGCGTTAGAGGAAGAGAGTCGAGGGAAGAGCGTCAGAGTGAAGAGCGTCAGAGAGAAGAGCGTCAGAGGGAGAGCGTTAGAGTGAAGAGCGTCAGAGAGAAGAGAGTTAGAGACTTTTGATCGACAGAACCACAGCCGTAGCTAATGCTAACCTTTCGGCACGGTAGTACAGCGGTTAGTGCTCTCGCTTCCCAGCAAGAAGGTCCCGGGTTCGATTCCCACCTGGACGGGGCCTTTCTGTGTGGAGTTTGCATGTTCTCCCCGTGTCTGCGTAGGTTTCCTCCGGGTACTCCGGTTTCCCCTACCACTAAAACATGTACAATAGGCCAGGATGAATGATGTGTGGAAATGTATGGAGGTCAGAGGGACCGTTGGCGCAGATGTGTGCAGATGCGACAGCGCTTCTGTCAGTCTCCCCAGGGGAAACTGAAGCTAAGGTAGCTTATCACCACCGAGTGTGGAGTGAATGTAAAATGCTCTCATGTAAAGCTGCTTCTTCTTCTTCTTCTTTCTGTAATGGTTCCCTTTGAGTATTTCATTTATTCTCCGAGTGCCCGAAACCTCCAGGATCTCACCATTATTATTACAAAGTGACTAAACTAAGATGATTCAGTATTTAAAAGGCTGTATCCACACGAAGACAAAACACTTTTCATTTCAGAAACGTTCTCAGAAAACTATGAATAATAAACAACACAGTGTTTTTGTGGTGTGTCTCGCTGTGGGGACGAGGAGGTTTGTTCAGTAAACGTTAAGAACAGACACCACTCTGTGATGTCATGGTTTAAGGAAAAGTTCCGTAACGATGGAGCCTTGTAAACAGTGTTTCAAATCTTTCCGCTCTGGGACCTGGTTCATTTACAGACGTCAAAAACACCGGGTTCGTCTGGAGGAAACTCTGGACTGATACAATAGCTCTGTGTTTAGTCATGAGTTTGACTTCTAAGTGTGTGATGTTCAAAATGAAGCTAAATGACTCCCTCTGAAGTCCCACTGAGACGAAGAATCTCTTTCAGGGAGTCCTGGCCCTAGAGGGGAACCTATTGTACATGTTTTAGTGTTAGGGGAAACCGGAGGAAACCTACGCAGACATGAGGAGAACATGCAAACTCCACACAGAAATATCAATATCAAACATTTTACTGAAAAACATAAGTAATATTAATTTCCTTTGAAATTAATGTTGAAATTTTACTAGATTCATTAATGTGAATAAACCCGGCTAACCGCTCAGGCCCCGGGGCGCCGTACTGATCTGAAGTCTTGATTGAGTGATTGCTTTTTATTTCAAGCTACACACAACACAGGCAAAAAGCCAAAAGAAAATAAAATAAAAGAGAAAATAATAATCAACACTCTAGCTCGAAAAGAAGTGGGAAGAAGACAAGCTTATTAACTCCCACCCCTGTTAATAAACTTAATAATAATGTGGTTGCTACAATAACACTGTTTAGTTCTTATTATCTTACAAAACTGATAAGTCTTGAAATATTATTATCACTGCTGTGTATTTCAGTTTAAGAAATGCTGCTAAAGAATAACAGCAGGAATCAGGAAACGGACTCAGAGAACAGAGCGAGCACCAGCAGAGGGCGCCAGAGCCACAGGAGGAAACACAGATGGAGAAGCAGAAAGTTCAAACCCTTTCATTCAAACCTTTATTTAACCAGGGACAGTCTCATTGAGATCTGGAGCCCGGGGCTGTTTCCCTTCATGAGGTTTAAGAAATAACTTTAACCTCTTAACCCCCGCCTTAACCGAGGGCATTTTCTCTAGTTCAGCTTCACCCAAATCTAAAAACTCATATTTTGGTTTTCATCACGTTGTTGTGCCTTAATCAGTTACATTGCACTGAAAACTAAATGTGGCCAAAACTTGAAAAAAAAGAAATGTGATGACAAAAGATGAGGAAGAGGTCTTGGCTTTCAAATGAGGTGCATCTCTCTGGCCTATAGTCTGTAAGCTCCAGTCGAGATGCTTTTTAGAGATTTATTTTTGACTGTAGAAAATGTGCTCAGTGAAGGTGGGGGTTAGGGGTGAAACAGTAAGAATGAAACACAGGCCGAGAGCTGCAGGAAGAACTTAAAGGGAAAAAAACCTGGATTCTGTGGTTTTGTTCACAGCTTCAGCTCGGCCTGATGAACACACTGAACAGAACGGCTCTGTTGGAACTTATGGGTTTGAACAATGACGCGGTGAACAGGATGTGCAGAATGAAGCGCTGACACTGTAGAAGAAGAAACGGCTCCATTTCTCAGCTTTGTCCCAGGATTAACTCAAACCTAAACTCAAGTAAATCCTGCTCCAGGTCGGACTTTGACGAGCAACGTTAGAACTAGGTTTAAAGAGAGAAAAACCTCTTACCTCCACCTGAACTGAGCACAGTTTCTCCTGTTCGGCTTTACCCAAATCTAAAATGTTTTTAAAAAGCAACAAAAAAGTGACCAAAATGTTCTGATCACTTTTGTAGGTCTTAGCTTTCAAATAAGGCATTACACTGTAGGATTTGGTCAAACTGAACTGTAGCAAATGCGCTCGGTTAGAGGTTAACTGACTCCACTCACCTCAACGCCTGGCTTCGCCCCCTCTCTGCCCAGCTCCACCCTCACTCCGCCTGGCTCCGCCCCCTGCTCGCGGCCTCGTGGTGGTTTCCAGCTGCGCTCCAGAGTGACGCGGTTCATGTAGAACGGGCGTCCGCTCGTGTCGTGGTGAAAGTCCCAGTCGCTCAGCTTCTGATCCTGCAGAGCGGCGTGCAGCGAGGAGGCGGAGCCGCCGTGTCCGAGCGACGGGAGGCTCTGCGGGATCAAATTATAAAAATAAAAGCCTTAATTTGAGGTGTTATAAAATAAAAGCCTCAATTTGTGAATTTTTCCAAATAAAAGCCGTAATGTTTGGTGTCTTCAAAATAAAAGCGACAAAACATCAGAATAAACATGGCAAAGAGAGTTTAAGCTGTTTGTTACTCTCGACTTGTGTGAATGTTGAATCTGAGCCAGTTTTTCAGTCTTCCAGGTTTAAACCAACTTTACTGTGTAGGATCAAAAATAGCCGAGGAAACAGTGACGAGAGGAAACAGTGTGTGTGTACACGTGTGTGTGCGCGTGTGTACACGTGGTGTGTACACGTGTGCGCGTGTAGGCGTCGTGTACACGTGTGCGCGTGTGTACACGTGTGCGCGTGTGTACATGTGTTTGTGCGCGCGTACATGTGTTTGTGCGCGCATACATGTGTGCGCGTGTGTACATTTACCATCGTTACGGGACCCGGAGACATGAACTCGAGACATTGCGCTGGTCTACCATTCAAGTCTGTCTATGCTTCCACAGAAGAGATAAATACCGTCTGAGAGCGTCATACTGATATGCAACAAAACATTCAGTGGCTGAGAGTCTGAGCACCACAGTCAAGGCTATGACAGAGATAGTACGACTGTACAGCTGACCCAGTATGATAACGATTTAATGTTATCCTCTAACGGGTATGTATGTGTGTGCACATGTATGTGTGTGCACATGTATGTGTGTGCACATGTATGTGTGTGCACATGTATGTGTGTGCACATGTATGTGTGTGTAGGGCTGGGCAATATGACAATATTAGACCGTCTTACGATCTCCAGAGCTGACGATCTGTTATTTTTCGGGGATCGTTTTATCACGGTTCTAAGCTCTTCTGCACAGTTTACTCTTTTTACCGTCAGTGAAGGAATCCCAAGCCGCACTTACTGCTACGCAATGTCAGACGCTAATGCGAGCGTTTAGCAGCGAGACGCTCCTCTACAGCCGCATACACGACCAGGCTCCTCAATCTAGAGCTTTAAAATGTTTTAAACCCAGCGGACATGTCTGTGTCTTTCCCCCTAATGCCGCTGCTCTGCCTGTGTGTTTATTTACCTGGCGACACATGTGTGAAGAAGCGAGTGTGTCCTTCGTCCTTACAGTTCTGTCATTTCTTTACTTTAAGTCCCGTGTTCACAAATGCAACGTTTATCCATGTCTTTGAAAATATAAAACTTCCCCAAAAACACCGACTCGGAGTTCATTATTTTCAAGTCGCCCAACAGTGAGAAACTTCTTCCTGTTTGAGTTTTACACAATAAAGTCACTGCATGTTATCGGCTCAGTAAGACTCTTATTGTGAAAGGGTCAGACAGCAACAGAGCGTTACATTTACAGAAGCGCGACGTCTCAGAAAAGCTGCAACAAGCCTTTACCAAACTTACTCTTTTATTTACTTCAATCTCATTTTATTATCTGGAATTTTATTGTGTTTTCATTTATAAAGTGAGTTGCTTTAGGTCCAAGTCTATGATTGCTGTGTTGATTATCAAAAAGTTGAATAAATTAATGTAATATTTTTCTTCTTTAGTGTGTGTTTGTTATTTTGTCATTATAAAAAAATCATTATATTCTATTTTGCCATATCGCCCACCCCCATGTGTGTGTACATGTAGTATGTGCGTGTACATGTACCTTGCCTTGTGAAAGTACTAATACACCTTGAACTTGCTGCACATTTTGTCATGTTTACAACCCTGAACGTAAAGATTTTTATTTTTTTACTGAAAGTTCACACACAAGTAACAGACAACTGTGAAGTGAAAGATGATACATGATTCTGTTATTTTACAAAAAACAGAAAAGTGTAAAGTGGGGCGTGCATAAGTATTCATACAGCATTTTCTGAGTGCATAAATTGCCTTTATAACATTCCTAATGACTGCAGAATGTTCACACCTTGCCTAACCATTAAATAGAGGCCACCTGTGTAATCTACTCTCAGTATAATTCCAGCTGTTCTGTGAGGCCTCAGAGCTATGGTCAGAGTGTATTGGTCACTAAACAACATCATGAAGGCCAAGGAGCTCACCAGAGAGGTCAGGGATAAAGCTGTGAGAAGTTTAAAGCAGCGTTAAGTTATACAAAGATTTACTAAGATTTGAACATCTCACGGAGCACTGTTCAATCCATCATTCAGAAATGGAAAGAGTATAGCACCACTGTGAACTTACCAAGACACGGCCGTCCACCTAAACTAACAGACCGAACAAGGAGAGCACTGGTCAGAAATGTAACCAAGTGCCCAAGATAACTCTGGAGGAGCTGCGACGTACTGCCGCTGAGCTGGGGGAATCTGTACATGAGAGATGTGCGCGGCCTGGGGGCAGGTTACGGGCCCGGGCCACAGCTCAATGTCTCCGTCTCTCTCTCCTCAGCCTCGTTGTTCATAACATCGCGCTGCATTTACAAAAGCTACTTTACACAGTAACAGGAACCAAACTGCATATTTATCCTGTAAATGAAACTCTGTCCTGAGAGAAAGAGTGAATAGCGATGTTCACTGTGGCGCCGGTATCAAAGCCTGACCATGCTGCTTAAACGTGACAACACCACAGCACCTGCACCAGAGTATAACCACATTTTGTATCCAATAGACTAAGCCTATAACATCGATTTGTATTAGATATTTAATGACATTAATAAATAAATAATGTAAAAAAAACTCAAAGCCCGACCCGACCCAAACCCGATTGTCATGTATGAAATCTCGGCCCGGCCCAATGTCGGGTCGGGCTCGGGCTTAAAACCTAACCTCTAGACTGGGAAGATTGTAAGAATAGTTGGGAAGATGGATGGAGCCAATACAGAGACATTTGGAGGAAAACCTGCTGGAATCAGAAAGAGAATTGAGGCTGGGGCGGAGATTCACCTTCCAGCAGGACAATGACCCTAAACACAAAGCTAAATCTACAATGGATGGTTTAAAAACAACATATTAATGTGTTAGAATGGCCCAGTCAAAGTCCTGACCTAAATCCTATTGAAAATCTGTGGAAAGACCTGAAAACTGCTGTTCACAAACGCTCTCCTTCTAATGTGACAGAGCTTGAGTTGTTTTGTAAAGAGGAATGGGCTTAAAATGTCAGTCTCTACATGTGCAAACCTTGTAGTCAAACCCCAGAAGACTTGCTGCTGTTATTGCAGCAAAAGGAGGTTCCACAAAGTATTAAGTCATGCTGTATGAATACTTATGCACGCCCCACTTTCACTTTTTTTTTGTAAAATAACAGAATCATGTATCATTTTGCTTTCACTTCACAGTTGTCTGTTACTTGTGTTTCAGTAAAAAATTAAACAAAAATCTTTATGTTATGGTTGTAAACATGACAAATGTGCAAAAGTTCAAAGTGTATTAGTACTTTCGCAAGGCACTGTATGTGCGTGTAAACATCTATGTGCGTGCGCACATGGTGTGCGTGTGTGTAACATGTCTGACCTGGAGCATCTCTGTGGAGCTGGAGCTCAGATCCGATCCGACTCGTTGTCCGCCGCTCGTCTCCGGAGTCGTTGCCGTGGTGACTGTCCACGTCAGAGGCTGGCGCTGCAGATCCGGAGAGCGCCCCTGCTGTGCGGACTGTCCCCCTGTGCCCGGAGCGCTCGAGGTTGATTCTCCACGGCTCACGGCGCCTCCTGCGGCGGGTCCAGAGGTCGGCTTCACCCGCGGCGGCTCGGGCGGGTTGCTCTTCCCCGGCCGGGAGGGTCGCTCTTCCCCGCGCGGGCGGGTCGCTCTTCCCCGGCGCGGGCGGGTCGCTCTTCCCCGGCGCGGCGGGTCGCTCTTCCGGGCGGGGGCGGGTTGCTCTTCCCCGGCCCGGGAGGGTCGCTCTTCCCCGGCCTGGGCGGGTCGCTCTTCCCGGGCGGGGCGGGTCGCTCTTCCCCGGCGGGGGCGGGTCGCTCTTCCCCGGCCCGGGAGGGTCGCTCTTCCCCGGCCCGGGCCTCTCCCGGGGCATGAGCGTTAGACAGAAGCATCGGTGGCATCAGCGCCTTCCGCACCTCCCTCACATACTGCACCGGACGTAAAGGGCTTGGACCCGTCGTCCCGCTGCACCTGCCACCAGTCCTCATTACTCTTCTTCAGCACGCAGGAAGCGTCCCCCTGGGGATGGAGATGAGCTGGGTTCTGTCGAACTTGTACTCATATCGTTACTTCCACCTCACGTACGGGCTTGCCCGGGCAGGGGCAGTCGCTGCCCCACAACCGACAGAGACCAAAATCAGTACATGAGATGGAGAGGACTCAGCTTACAGGAGAGAGGGAGAGCAAGGAAACATAGCTAAAGGAGAGAGCAGAAAATCAGTACAGGAGAGTAGAAAACATTCAGCTACAGGAGAGAGAAGGAAACATTCAGCTTACAGGGAGAGAGAGGGAAACCATCAGCTACAGAGAGAGAGGAACATCAGTCAGGAGAGAGAGAGAGAGAAACATCAGCTACAGTGAGAGAGAGGAGAAAATCAGCTACAGAGGAGAGAGAGGAAATAGCTACTGAGAGAGAGGAGAGAACAATAGCTACAGGAGAGAGAGAGGAAAACAGTGCTACAGCAGAGAGAGACGAGCAGAAATGCAGCTAGGAGGAGAGAGAGGAACTCAGCTCAGGAGAGAGAGAGAAGAAGCATAGCTACAGGTAGAGAGAGAGAGAAACATCAGCTACAGAGAGAGAGAGAGAAACATCAGCTACAGGAGAGAGAGAGAAACATCAGTAAAAAAACATATACAGGAGAGAGAAAAAAAAAAAAAAGAGAAACATCAGCTACAGGAGAGAGAGAGGAAACATCAGCTACAGGAAAGAAAATCAGCTACGAGAGAGAGAGAAACATCAGCTACAGGAGAGAGAGAGCGAAACATCAGCTACAGGAGAGAGAGAGAAACATCAGCTACAGGAGAGAGAGAGAGAACATCAGCTACAGGAGAGAGAGAGAGCGAAACAATCAGTACAGGAGAGAGAGAGAGCGACATCAGTACAGGAGAGAGAGAGAGACGATCAGCTCGGAGAGAGGAGAATCTCAGCTACAGGAGATGAGAGAGGGAAAATCGCTACAGGAGAGAGCGGAGCGAAACATCGCTAAGGAGAGAGAGAGAGAAAATCAGCTACGGACGAGAAGAGAGAAACATCAGCTTACAGGAGAGAGAGAGAGAAACATCAGCTACAGGAAGAGAGAGCGAAAATCCAGCTACAGGAGAGAGAGAGAGAGACTCAGCCTTACAGAAGGAGAGAGAGAGAAGCATCAGCTACAGGAGAGGAGAAACATCAGTTAAGGGAGAGAGGAAATTCAGCTACAGGAGAGAGAGAAACATCGTCACAGGAGAGAGAGAGAGAAACATCAGGTACAGGAGAGAGAGAGAAACATCACGCTACAGGAGATGAGAGAGGACATCAGCTACAGGAGAGAGATGACAACATCGCTACAGAGAGAAGCAGAGAGACATCGCTACAGGAGAGAGAGAGAAACATCGCACAGGGAGAGAGCGAAGCATCAAGCTCACAGGAGATAGGAGAGCGAAATCAGCTACAGGGGAGAGAGAGAAACATCAGGCTACAGCGGAGAGATAGAAACATCAGTACAGGACGAGAGAGAGGCGAAAACATCAGCTACAGAGAGAGAGACGGCGAAACATCAGCTACATGGAGGAGAGAGAGAACATCGCTACGGAGAGAGAAGAACATCACTACAGGAGGAGAGGAGAGAAACATAGCTACAGGGAAGAGGAGAGAAAACATCAGCTACAGAGTAGAGAGAGAGAACATCAGCTTACAGGAGAGAGAGGAGAAACACAGCTACGGAGAGAGAGAGCGAAACATCAGCTACGGAGAGAGAGAAGAGACATCAGCTACAGATGAGCAGAGAGAGAGAACATCTCAGTACAGGAGAGAGAGGAAACTCGTACAGGAGAGAGAGAGACATAGTAAGAGAGAGAGGAAACTCAGCTACGGAGGAGAGTAGAACATCAGGCTACAGGTGGAGAGAGAGGAAGAACACATCAGCTACAGAGAGAGAGAGAGAAACATCAGCTACAGGAGATGAGAGCAGAACATCAGCTACCGGGAGGACATCAAGTACAGCGAGGAGAGAGAAACATCAGTTACAGTGAGAGAGAGAAACATCAGCTTACGGAGGAGAGAGAAACATCAGTACAGGGAGAGAGAGGAACGATCAGCTACAGGGGAGAGAGAACTCGCTTACAGAGAGAGAGAGAACATAGCTACGGAGAGAGGAGAAACATAGCTACCAGGAGATGGAGAGACACTCAGCTACGGAGGGAGAGAGAACATCAGCTACAGGAGAGAGAGAAACATCAGTACAGGAGAGAGAGAGAGAAACATCAGCTACAGAGAGAGAGAAACATCAGCTCAGGAGAGAGAGAAACGATCATTCATTTATTTGACAGTTCAGATTTGAGGGGCGTGGGGTACAGGGATGTCAGGAAATTAAACACTTCATAAGAGGGAATATCTACACTTTAGTTCTTTATAAAAATGGGTAAAGTCTTCATATTACCGCGATGTTTCCTATTTTACAGCACTGTGGAGTAAACGAGTCTTTAACTCATCCACTGTGGAGTAACGAGTCTTTAAACTCATCACTTGGCAGTAAACGTGTCTTTAAACTCATCACTGGGAGTAAAGAGTCTTTTTAAATCATCACTGTGGAGAACGTGTTCTTTAAATTCACTGCCTGTGGAAGTAAACGAGTCTTTTAAACTCTCACTGTGGAGTAAACCGAGTCTTTAAACGCATCATGTGAGTAACGAGTCTTTAACTATCACTGTGGAGTAAACGAGGCTTTAACGCATCACTGAGCGAGTAAAGAGTCTTTAATCTTCATGCTGGGTAAGTGTTTTACTCATTGCACTCTGGACGTAAGAGTCTATTTTAAAACGCATCACTGTGAGTAAACGTGTCTTTAAAGCCATTCACCGTCGGTTAACAACGGTCTTTAAAGCTCCACTGTGGAGTTACGTGTCTTTAAAAACTCATCACGTGGAGTACGTGTCTTTACGATCACCGTGGAGTAAACGAGTCTTTAAACGCTCCGTGGAGTAAACGAGTTTCTTAAGCATCAGCCGTGGAGTAACGATGTCTTTAGCTTCACCGTGGAGTACGTCGTCTTTAACGCAATACCGTGGAGTAACGAGGTCTTTAAACTCATTCACCGTGGAGTAAACGTGTCTTAAATCATCAGTGGAGTAAACGAGCTTTAAATCACTCACCGTGGATGTTAAAGTTGTCTTTTAAACTCATCACCGTTGGATGTAAACGTCTTTTAAGACGCATCCTTGTGGAGTAAAGGTCTTTAAATCCATCACTGTGGAGTAAACGAGTCGCTTAAAGCTACCGTGGGTAACGAGGTCTTTAAACCGCGATCACCGTAGGATGTAAACGAGTTCTTTAACGCATCACGTGAGTAAACGAAGTCTTTTAAACATCACCGTGGACTAAACGAGTCTTTTAACGCATCACTGTGGAGTAAGGTCTTTAACGCATCACTGTGGATACGAGTCGTTAAATCTATCCTGTGAGGTAAACGGTCTTTAAACTGCATCACGTGTTGGATAAGTGTCTTTTTAGCTCATGTGAGTAGTGTCTTTAAGCATTCACTGTGGAAGTAAGGGTCTTAATACGCATCGCATGTGGCAGTAAACGAGTCTATTAACTATCCACTTGGGTAAAGTGTCTTTACTCATTCACTGTGACGTAACGTGTCTTCTAACTCATCACTGTGGAGTCGAGCTTTAAACTCATCACTGTGGGTAAACGAGTCATTTAACTCATCACTGTGGAGGTTAAACGAGTCTTTTAAACGCATCACTGTGACGTAAAACGAGTCTTAAACGCATCACGTGGGTAACGTTTCTTTAAACTCATCACTAGTGGAGCTACGTTTCTTTATTCAACTGGGAGTAACAGTCCTTAAACGCATTCACTGTGGATAACGGGTCTTTAAAGCACATCACCGTGGAGAGTAAACGAGTCTAACGCGGATCCACTGTGGAGTAACGGTCTGTTAAACTCATCACTGTGGAGATAAACGAGTTCTTTTAAACGCATCCACGTGGAGTAACGAGTCCTTTTAAACGTATTCACTGTGGGTAACGAGTCTTTAAAACTCGATCACTGTGGACGTAAACGAGTCTTCTAATCACACTGTGGTAAACGTGTCCTTTAAACTCCATCACCGTGAGGTAACGAGTTCTTTTAAATCATCACCGTGGCAGTCACGAGTCTTTTTAAACTCATCACCTGGGAGTTAATACGAGTCTTAACGCATTCACTGTGGATAAACGGTCTTATAACTCATCACTGTGGAGGTAAACGAGTCTCGTTAAACGCATCATTGGAGTAAACGGTCTTTACTCTCACCGTGGAGTGAACAGTCTTTAAACGATCATGTGGAGTAAACGAAGTATCTTAACGGATCATGGGAGGTAAACGAGTCTTTTAAACTCATTCCACTGTGGAGAGATAATCGAGTCTTTAAACGCATTCAATGTGGGAGTAAACGCGTCTCTTAAACGTCATCACTTGGAGTAACGCGTTCTTAAACTCATCACTGTGGAGTAAACGGAGTCTTTAAAGCATCACTGTGGATTGTAAACGACGTCTTTAAAACCGCTATCATGTGGAGTCAACGAGTCTTTACGATGCATGTGGACGTAAGAGTCTTTAAACGCTATTCACATGTGGACGTACGAGTTTAACGCATCACGTGGAGTAAACGAGTCTTTAAACGCGATCACGTGGAGTAAACGGTCTAAACTCCATCACCGTGGAGTAAAACGTGTCTTTTAACTCATCACCGTGGAGGTAACGAGTCTTTAAATCATCACTGTGGGAGTAACGTTGTCTTTAACGCATTCACTGTGGATTACACGAGTCGTTTACAGCATCCCGGATAAACGGTGCTTTTAACGCTCACCGTGGAGTAAACGAGTCTTAAAAGCATTCACCGTGGAGATAAGGTCTGTTAACTCTATCACGTGGGTAAACGAGTCTTTAAATCGATCACGTGGCAGTAAACGTGTCTTTTAAACTCAATCACGTGGAGTAAACGTGTCCTTATTTTAAACGCATCACTGTGAGTAAACGAGTCTTTAACTTCAGTTCTGTGAGTGTAAGGTTCTTTTAAACTATCACCGTGGAGTAACGAGTCTTTAAACGCATCAGCCGTGTGAGGTAACACGTGTCTTTAATCGCATCCACTGTGGAGTCAAACGGTCTTTAAACGCGATCACTGTGAGTAGTAACCGAGTCTTTTAAATCAATCACTGTGGAGTAAACGTGTCTCTTAAACTCACTCACCGTGGAGTAAAGAGTCTTTAAAAATCATCACTGTGAGAGTAAAGAGTCTTACGCATCACCGTGGAGTTAAACGTGTCTTTTTAAAACTCATCACGCGCTGGATAAACTGTCTTTAAACTCATCACCGTGGAGTAAACGTGTCTTTAAACTCAATCACCGTGACGTAACCAGAGTCTTTAACTTCATACACTGTGGAGTAAACGGTCTTTTAAACTCATCACTGTGGAGTAAACGAGTCTTTGAATTTATCATTGTGGAGTAACGTTGTCTTTTAAAACTCATCACTTGTGGAGTAAACGTGTCTTTATTCAAAACGCTATCACTGTGGAGTAAACGAGTCCTTAACGGCATCGACTGTTGAGTAAACGAGTCTTTAAACGCATCACCGTGGAGTAAACGAGTCTTTTTTTAAACTCATCACCGTGGAGTAAACGGTCTTTAAACGCTCATGGTGAGTAAACGAGTCTTTAAACTCACACTGTGAGTAAACGTGTCTTTAAATTCCATCAACCGTGGAGTAAACGTGTCTTTAACTCACTCACCGTGCGAGTAAACGTGTCATTTAAACTCATCACTGTGGAGTAAACGAGTCTTTAAACTCATCCACTAGTGGAGTAAACGAGTCTTTAAACTCATCACTGTGGAGTAAACGTGTCTTCTAAACTCATCACTGGGAGTAAAAACGTGTCTTTAAACTCATCACTGCTGGAGTAACGCTGTTCTTTTACAACTCATCACATGTGGAAGTAAACGAGTCTTAAACGCATCATGTGGGAGTTAAACGTGTCTTTAACTCAATCACTGTGGAGTAACGAGTCTTTAAACTATCCTGTGGATTAAACGAGTACTTTAAATTAATCCACTGTGGAGTAAACGAGTCTTTAAAATCATCACTGTGGACGTAAACGAGTCTTTAAACTCATCCACTGTGTGGAGTAAACGTGTTCTTTAAACGCATCATGTGAGTAAACAGTGTCTTTGAAACTCATCACTGTGGAGTAAACGAGTCTTTAAACTCATCACATGTGGACGTAAACGAGTCTTTAAACTCATCACTGTGGAGTAAACGTGTCTTTAAATCACACCTGTGCAGTAAACGGTGTCTTTAAACTCATCACTGTGGGAAGTACACGTGTCTTTAAATTCATCCCACTGTGGAGATAACAACGAGTCTTTAAAATCATCGACTGTGAAGTAACGTTCTTTAAACGCATCACTGTGGAGTAAACGTGTCTTTAAACGCATCGCTGTGGAGGTAAACGAGTCTTTAAACGCATCACTGTGGAGTTAAACGTGTCTTTAAACTCACTCACTGTGGAGTAAAACGTGTCTTTTAAACTCATCACTGTGAGAGTAACGTGTCTTTAAATTCATCACTGTGGAGTAAACGTGTCTTTAAAACTCATCACTTGTGGAAGTAAACTGTTTTAAATTCATCCTGTGGGAAGTAACGAGTCTTTAACTCATCACTGTGGAGTAAACGAGTCTTTAAACTCATCACTGTGGAGTAACGAGTCTTAAACTCATCACTTGGATGTAAACGAGTTCTCTTTAAAACTCATCACTGTGGACGGCTAAACGTGTCTTTAAATTCATCACTGTGGAGTAACGAGTCTTTAAATCATCACAGTGGAGTTAAACGAGTTCTTTAAACTCAAATCACTGTGGAGAGTAAAACGAGCTTTAAACTCATTTCACTGTGGAGTAAACGAGTCTTTTAATCATCATGTGGAGTGCGGTCTTTAAACTCATCACAGTGGATGTAAAACGAGTCTTTCAAACTCACCTGTGGATAAACGATGGTCTATTAAAAACTCATTCACAGTGAGTAACGAGTCTTTTAAATTCATCACTGTTGGAGTAAACACGAGTCTTAAACTCTCACTGTGGAGTAAAACGAGTCATTTAAACTTTTCATCACTGTGAGTAAACGCAGTCTTTAAACTCATCACAGTGGACCGTAAACGAGTCTTTAAACTCATCACTGTGGAGTAAAACGATCTTTAAACTCATCACTGTGGAGTAAACAGTCTACTAAAACTCATCACTGTGGGTAACGTGTCTTTTAAAACTATCACTTGGGAGTAAACGGTCTTTAAACTCATCACTGTGGAGTAAACGGTCTTTAAACTCATTCACTTGTGGAGTAAACGAGTCTTTAACATCATCATGTGGAGTAAACGTGTCTTTAAATTCATCACTGTGGACGTAAAACGAAGTCTTTAAACTCATCACTTGTGGACGTAAACGAGTCTATAAACTCATCACACAATGTGGAGGTAAACGAGATCTTTAACGCATCACTGTCGTAGTAAACGCAGCTTTAAACGCATCATGTGGAAGTAAACGAGTTTTAAACTCATCACGCTGTGGAGTAAACGAGTCTTTAAACTCATCACTTGTGGAGTAAACGAGTCTAAACGCATCACTGTGGGTAAACGAGTCTTCTAAATCATCCCGTGGAGTAAACGAGTCTTTAAACTCTCACCGTGAGTAAACGAGGTCTTAAACTCATCATGTAGAGTAAACGAGTCTTTAAACTCATCACTGTGGAGTAAGAGTCTTTAAAACTCATTTCACTGTGTTAGTAAACGTGGGTCTTTAAACTCATCATGTGGAGTAAACAAGTCTATTTAAAAACTCATCACTGTGGAGTAAACGAGTCTTTAAACTACATCACCCGTAGAGTAAACGAGTCTTTAAACGCATCACCGTGGAGGTAGTAAACGATCTTTAACTCATCACTGTGGAAGTAAACGGAGTCTTTAAACTCATCCACTGTGGAGTAAACGAGTCTTATAAACTAATCATGTGGAGTAACGATCTTAAACTCATCACTGGAGTAACGAGTCTATTAAATCATTCATGTGGAGTAACGATCTTTAAACTCATCGCTGTGGAGTAAACGGTCTTTAAACGCATCGCCGTGGAGTAACGAGTCTTTAAAACTCATCACCGTGGAGTAAACAAGTCTTTAAACTCATCCACTGTGAGTAACGTGTCTTTAAATCAATCACGTGGACGTAAACGAGTCTTTTAAACTCATCACCGTGGAGTAAACAGAGTCTTTAACGCATCACTGTGGACAGATAAACGTGGTCTTATCAACTCATCCCACTGTGGAGTAACGCGTCTAAACTCATACGTGGACGTAAACGAGCTTTATAACGCAATCACTGAGGAGTAAACGAGGTTCTTTAAACTCCATCACTGTGGAGTAAACGTGTCTTTAAAACTCCATCACCGTGGAATGTAAACGAGTCTTTAAACTCATCACTGTGAGTAAACGAGTCTTTAAAACTCATCACCGTGGAAGTACACGTGTCATTTAAATCATCACTGTGGAGTAACGAGACTCTTTAACTCATCACTGTGGAGTAAACGGTCTTTAAACTCATCACTGTGAGTAAAACGTGTTCTTTTAACTCCATCACCGTGGAGTAACGAGTCTTTAAACTCCATCCACTGTGGAGTAAACGAGTCTTTAAAACTCATCACTGTGGACGTAAACGGTCTTTAAACTCATCACCGTGGAGTAAACGAGTCTTTAAAACGCATCACTGTGGAGTAAACGAGTCTTTTAAACTCCATCACTGTGGAGTAAACGAGGCTTTAACGCATCACTGAGTAGTAAAACGAGTTTCTTTAAAACTCACACTGTGATGTAAACGTCGTTGTCTTTTAAACTTCATCACTTGGAAAGTAACGAGTCTTTAAACGCATCACTGTGGAGTAAACGTGTCTTTACGCCTCCTGTGGAGTAAACGTTTTTTAAACTCAATCACCGTGGAGATAAACGTGTCTTTAACTTCATCCATGTGGAGTAAACGTGTCTTTAAACTCATCACTGTGAAGTAAACGAGTCTTTAAACTCATCACTGTTGGAGTAAACGACGTCTTTAAAACTATCACTGTGACGTAAACGTGTCTTTAAACGCATCACTGCTGGAGTAAAACGTGTCTTAACTCATCACCGGTGGAGTTTAAACGTGTCTTTAACTCCATCACTCGTGGAGTTAAACGTGTCTTTAAAACTCATCACTGTGGAGTAACGTGTTCTTTTAAACTGCTCACTGTGGAAGTAAACGATTTCTTTAAACGCATCACTGTGGAGTAAACGTTGTCTTTAAACTCAATCACTGTCGGAGTAAACGTGTCTTTAAACGCATCACTGTGGAGTAACGTGTTTTAAACGATCACTGTGGACGTAACGTGTCTTTAAAGCATCATGTGGAGTAAAGTGTCTATAAACTCATCACTGTGGGAGTAAACGAGTCTATTTAAACGCATCACTGTGGAGTAAACGAGGCTTTAATCATTCACTGTGAAGTAAACGAGTCTTTAAATCATCACTGTGGAGTAAACGAGGCTTAAACTCATCATGTGGAAGTAAACGAGTCTTTAAAACTCATCACTGTCGGAGTACGAGTCTTTAACTCATCCCACTGTGAGTAAACGAGTCTTTAAACTCATCAACTGTGGAGTAACGAGGACTTTAAACTCTCACTTGTGGAGTAAACGAGTCTTTAAACGCCATCACTGTGGAATAAACGAGTCTTTAAACTCACATCACTGTCGGACGTAAACGTGTCATTCTAAACGCATTCACTTGGGACGTAAACGAGTCTTTAAAACTCATCACTGTGGAGTAAACGGTCTTTAACGGCATCACTTGTGGAGTAACACGAGTTCTTTAAACTCATCACTGTTATGAGTAAACGAGTCTGTTAAACTCATTCACTGTGGAGTAAACGAGTCTTTAAACGCATCACTGTGGAGTAAACGACGTCTTTTAAACTCAATCCTGTGATAAACGTGGTCTTTAAACGCATCACTGTGAGTAAACGAGTCTTTAAACTATCACTGTGGAGTAAACGTGTCTTTTAAACGGCATCACTGTGGAGTACGACGTCTTTAAACTTATCACTGTGGATAAACGAGTCTTTAACTCATCACTGATGGAGTTAAACGTGTCTTTAAACGCAATCACTGTGGAGTAAACGTGTCTTTAACGCATCACTGTGGAGTAACACGTGTCTCTTAAACGCATTCACTGTGGAGTAAACGAGTCTTAAAACTCATCACTGTGGAAGTAAACGTGTTCTTTAACGCATCCTGTGGAGTTAACGTGTCTTTAAACGCATCACTGTGGAGTAAACGTGTCTTATTAAACGCATCACCGTGAGAGTAAACGTGTCTTTAAACGCCATCATGTGGAGTTAAACGAGGCTTTAAACTCAATCACTGTGGAGAGTAAACGAGGTCTTTAAACGATCACTGTGAGAGTAAAGTGTCTTTTAACGCACACTGTGGAGTAAACCGAGTCTTTAAAACTCATCAACTGTGGGTAACGAGTCTTTAAAACTCATCACTGTGGAGTAAACGTGTCTTTAACTGCATCACTGTGGAGTAACGAGTCTTTTAAACTCATCACTGTGGACGTAAACGCAGCTTTAAAACTCATCAGCTGTGGATGTAAACGTGTCTTTAAACGCATCACTGTGGAGTAAACGCGTCTTTAAACGCAATCCACTTGTGAGTAAAACGAGTTCTTTAAAACTCATCCACTGATGGAGTAAACGAGTCTTTAAACTCATCACTGTGGAGTAAACGAGTCTGTAATCATCACGTGGATAAACGAAGTCTTTAAAACTCATCACCTGTGGAATAAACGAGTCTTTAAACTCATCACTGTGTGAGTAAAGCGTGTCTTTAAACGCATCACTGTGGAGTAAACGAGTCTTTAAACTCATCACTGTTTGGAGTAACGGAGTCTTATAAACGCATCACGGTGGAGTAAACGTGGTCTTTAAACTCATCCTGTGAGTAAACGGTCTTTAATCGATTCACTGTGGAGTAAACGAGTCTTTAAAGCATCCACTGATTGGAGCTAAACGTTCTTTAAAACTCATCCACTGTGGAGTAAAGGTCTTAACTCATCACTGTGGATAGTAAACGAGTCTTTAGAACTCTTCCTGTGGAGTAAACGTGTCTTTAAACTCATCACGTGGAGTAACGAGTCTTTTAAACTCTCACTGTGGGAGTAAACGTGTCTTTAAACGCATCACTGTGGAGTAAAGTGTCTATATAAACTCATCACCGTGGAGTAAACGAGTCTTTAAACGCATCACCGTGGAGTAAAACGAGTCTTTAAACTCATCATGTGGAGTAAACGTGTCTTTAAAACGCATCACTGTGGAGTAAACGTGTCTTTAACTCATCACTGTGGAGTAAACGTGTCCTTTAAACGCATTCACTGTGGAGTAACGAGTCTTTATAAACTCATTGCACTGTTGGAGTAACGTGTCTTTAACGCCATCCACTGTGGAAGTAACGAGTCTTATTAAACTCATCACTGTGGAGTAAACGAGCTCTTTAAACTCATCACTGTGGCAGTAAAACGAGTTCTTTAAGCCTCATGTGGAGTAAACGGTTCTTTAAACTCATCATGTGAGTAAAGAGTCTTTTTAAACGCATCACTGTGAGTAAACGTGTCTATAAATCATCACTGATGGAGTAAACGTGTCTTAAACTCATTCACCGTGGAGTAAACGGTCTTATAAACTCCACTATGGAGTAAAAAGATAGATCTTTAAACTCATCACGTGGAGTAACGAGGTTCTTTAAACTCATCATGCTGAGTACGATGTCTTTAAAATCATTCACTGTTGGGATGTAAACGTGTCTTAACGAATCACTGTGGACGTAAACGAGTCTTTAAAGCCATCACTGTGGAGTAACGAGCTTAAACTCATCACTGTGGAGTAAAACGAGTTCCTTTAAACTCATCCACTGTGGAGTAACGAGTCTCTTAACTCACTCACTGTGGAGTAAACGGAGTCTTTAAACGCATCACTGTGGAGTAAACGAGTCTTTAAAAACTCATCACTGTGGAGTAAACGTGTCTTTAAAACGCATGCCACTGTGGGAGTAACGAGTCTTTAAATCATCACTGTGAGTAAACGTGTCTTTTAACGCATCACATGTGTGTAAACGGAGTCTTTAACGCATCACTGTGGAGTAAACGAGTCTAAACGCATCACTGTGGAGTAAACGAGTCTTTAAACGCATCACTGTGGAGTAACGAGTCTTTAAACTCATCACTGTGGAGTAAACGAGTCTTTAAACTCATCACTGTGAGGTGACTGAGTGATTATTGTGTTTTAGCCTCTGACGTCGTCGTCATGGTGATGAAGGAATGAACTATGACTGAATGATTTCAGTTATTTATTATTGCACTTTGTCCTGATAAATACATTTTTATACTTTTTTTTTATCATATTCAGGTTAAAACAAATCTCATAACCTTAATGAAGCTTATTTCTCAGGTTCAGCTTTACCCAATCTAAAGGAGTTCACAGCCTATAGTGTATTTGAAAGCTAAGACCTACTAAACTGATAAAAAGATGAAGTTCAATATTTGTACAGATGAGCAGAACCTGTTTCCCTCGGAGCCTGAACGCAGCACACTCTCTGCACTGCTGCTTTACCCAAATCTAACAACACAATAACAAAGAGACGAAAACACGACAAACAGCTTCAAGAATGTGACGTAAAACACAGTCAGTTTAGCAGGTCTTAGCTTTCAAATGAGGCTGTAAAGTCCAGAAGGGTTAAAGTGGAGGTTAAGAGGTTAAACTGAGCTCAGTGTTTTCAGCTTCCGGAATCTTCCTCCTCATTTCAAACACAAACAGTAAAGTCTGAAACTTTTACGGTTTTATCCAGAAATAACTCACAGGATAAAGTTACTTTTAAAGTTTAATCTTTCTTTCTATTTCCCGAGGCTTTAACTCAGTCTCATGTGTTTGAACCTTTAACAAATCCTGACCCAGTGACTCAAAGCGCTGGGATTTTAGCTTTAACTTGTTTCAGGGAAAAGCAGAGACTGACCGTTTATCAGTGGAGTTTGATTTATTACGTCTGTAGGAGTTTCTTAAAGTCACAGAGACTTTTCCAGGTGAGACTTGATGTTAAACTCTGTGTGATAAACATTAGGCTGTAGACTCCTCCTCTTTCATTAATAATAACTCAGTAAAGTAATAAACTCAGTAAAGTAATAAACTCAGTAAAGGCCTGGTTTGTTTGGTAAAGCTTTAGTTTGTGCGCGCGGCCTCTGAGTCTGGCAGCCCAGGGCAGAGTCTCAGAGTCTGCGCCTGGAGGCCCCTGTCCCAGACTTAAGAGGCTTAACTCCTCACAGTCCGCAGTGTCAGGGCTTCTCCCCCGGACACGGCTCCACACAGGCCGCTCTGACCCTGAAACTGTCCTGAAACGGCGCTCGTGCTCCGGAGCTAAAGGCTACCGTCCCTCCTCGCGCCCGCCGCGCCTTACGCACCTTCCCCGCTGGAATGCCGCGTGTCCCGGGTGTGTCTGCGGGCTGTGGACCTGTGTGGGGGCCTGAGCTCCGGTGCTGTTCCCCCCGGGTCTCCGCAGGCCGTGGGGGTCTCCTGGTCCAGGGGAAGTGTCTCCAGGTGCGGGACAGTACGCGGTTTTGGCCCGTGTGGATCCTGGAGCCGCTGGAAGTTTGGAGACGCGGAGCTCGTGTTTGGAGCGAGAGGAGCGGCTCACAGCGGAGACACGCGCCGCTTCCGCCTCAGGCCGGGCGCACCGGGGGGAGGGGGGGGGGGTCTGAGGGGGAGGGTGTGAAGGGGGGAGCAGGTGGGACAGTCTGTGTGAGGGGGGCACAGAGGGACAGGTGGAATCAGCCCGAGTCTCCGGGCTTTAAACCACAGCAGTTTGTTAAAGCGCAGAGTGAGAGCTCTGTCTCTGTCTGTCTCTGAGCCGCAGGTGTCTGAGGCGCACCGGGGACAGCGCCCCCTACGGACACACGGGGGAGCTGCAGACACGGGGGGGAGGCACCGCGATAGAGCGCCCTCTGCTGGAGGAGCGGGTCCAGACCGAGACGAGTTACAAAGAGAATATTAACACTTTAATGTGATTCATGACGTTTGTATCTGAATATTATCATCATCATCTTCATCTTCATCTTCATGTTTTTATTTGAGCGTCTGAGTTCCACAAAGTTCTGCAAAGGAGCAGAGTTCAGCAGAGTAAGAAAAGCCAAAGACACATGTACTGATGAATAAATGAATGAATAATGTGGATCTGATGCTCAAAGGCAGAAGTTTAAAGTCCATATGACAGGTTTTAATGCTCTTAAATATGACTTATTTAGATGGATCACATCAGTTGCATAATTATCATTTTTTCAGTGAAGCAGCAATTTTAATGAAGAAATGTTGGGCAGAAAAGTTATTTTTATTTAAATGTTTAAGCTGCTGACAGGAAGTGACATAAAAGAAGGAAACATTCCATAGCAGTTTGACTCATTCATTTCCATTGACTTAACATGGTTTGTTTACCTTCTTCGATGTCACTTCCTGTCGGTGTCCAATAAGGAAGTGAAAACATAAACATCACAAAAATGATCAAACTAAAGAAAACTGGGAATAATCTTTAGCAAAATCTTAAATATAATCGTGTTCACTGTGTTTTAGCAGAAACTGTGTCTAATGTGTCATTTGCACTTTAAAGAGGGAGTATTCTGCTTTTTTCAATCACATAGCACCAGTCTATAGCATACTACAATGATGACGTAACCTTCTGTTGGTCTGTATATGCAGTAAATTAAAATAACTGCCTTGAATAAAATTGCTCTCTCAAAATGGCTGTACTGAACGTCTTGAAATAGGCCTCTGTCTCTTTAAGAAGCTTTCCGACACGCCCCCTTCAGCACACTGCTGTGGCATCTAAACAACACTACTGTGCGGGGAGGGGGCTCTGCTGAGCTGAGGAGCAGTGGTTGGTGGCTTGGCTGGTGACGAAAGGTCCAGAGGCGTCTCCAGGAGGTGGGGGCGTTCCTAGGAGGACTGAGGCATAGCTACACCTAAAATGGCTGCCGTCTAAGTTTTACTGATTACTCAAAAATATGTGAATGAGCCAAGGCAACACTCCAGGCATGTGTTTAATGAGGGACATAATAACATGATATAAAGCTTGAAAAAGTCCATTTTACATAATACCCCCTCTTTAAAAATACATTTACTATAATTAAGATGTGACACATAGTTAAGCAATAATAACGTTACTGTTCTGCTGAGCCAAGACGAGGAAAGAAAAGTTGAACCTTAATTACAAACTCCCGTCACTGACAATAACTCGTTATCTTTACTTTGATCATTTGTTCCTTATTATGAATGAAATACTTTTAATGGGCACAATATTAATGATGTGTTATTAACGTCCATGTTATATGATTCATTAATATCGTATTTACTCTTATATTATAGTTATTGAACCTGATGTTTTGACACTTTATTCCAGAAGCTTTTGGATTTGGGTAAAGGAGAAGCTGCAGCGGTTAAGGCGGAGGTGAAGACGTTCATGAAGTTTAGGAATTAAACAATAAACAACTTTTATTAGACTTTCTGTGATGGATCTGCAGCTCACGTTATTAACCTGATGATTTCTCTCCTGTTTAACTATAAAAATGTTCTTTTGTTCATAGAATCGTTTCTCTCTGTCCTCTCTCTGCTCTTTTTCACTGATATGAACAAATGAAGTCGCTGTCTGAGAAAATACTTCACAAAATAAGTCTAACAATATAAAACATGCTGATCCACTTGTCCAGCAGAGGGCGCACTATCCCCGCCCGCAGCTTTAACAGTAAACAGATGACTACAGATCAAGTCACGCCTTTATTTAACCTCTTAACTCTCACCTGAACAGAACAGTTTCTCCAGTTTTGGTTTTACCCAAATCTAAAAGCTTCTTGGTACAAAACGGGGCGAAAACGAGGATAAAAAAAGTCACAAAAACCCGAGAAAAAAGTGACAAAAGAGCAACAGAAAAGTAGAAAAAAGGTGACAACGCGGCGAGGAAAAAGATCCTTCTAGCTCAGTTTTGTAGACCTTAGCTTTCAAATGAGGCAGATGTGGGTAAAGCTGATGAGAGAAAATGAGAAGAACATCAGAATCAGTGAGCGCTTCCACAAACACTCAGATAAAGTGAGTTCAGGTTTTTTCATAAACTTTTCCTCTCAGTCGATTCTAAATATGGGAGACCGTTTTTATAGCCACACTAGAGGGCGCTGTAGCTGCTACTGATATATAATATGTGTGTTGGTTCTTCTTCTCTTCCGATAATCATTTTCTCATTTGCACTGAAGACATGAGGGCAGATGTTATTTATGTAACGAGAGTTTAAACAAAAGTCTCTGATCTGAAAGACACAGACGTTTGGTTTGAGCCGTATTAGAGCTAACACGCTAAAGCCGTTTGTAAAGTCCACACTCGGGGTTATTTGTCACATGGGAGACTTTTCTTTCTTTTGTGTCCAACATGTTTTTCTGATCACTTTAGTTTAACGTATGTTTGTGTCACTTTACGCCTCATAGAGCAAAAGAATCAACCGTTAAATGAGTGTCATAAACATCTGGCTCCGACTGTTTTAAAACATATTTTGTCCTTTTATCTCAAAAAGCAAAAAAAGTCAAAGATTTATCAACTTTCAAGTTAATAAAAAACAGTGACGACCTGCCCTGCACATGGGCTCATTCTTATTTACTGCAGCTCTGACTCTGTGGGATTTTCTGTGGAGCAGAGACTCGAGAAAATCAGTGACAAATAGCCCCGGCCTCTCTGACGTCCAATATAACTGTGTCATGAAGCACATGATCTGATTCTATTTATTTAATGATATTTTATAACAATGAGAATCATAATAAAAGTAAAATAAAACGAGCCTTTTCCAAAGTGTGTCCAGAAAGATTTGGGATATAACTATAAAAAATAACTATAGAATATTATTTGTGCATGCGAGTAAGAGAAACAGAATAAAAATGGAAATTAATAATTTAATGTTTTTTTTCCCCCCCAATTATTTTTTAACCTCTTAACCCCCACCTGAACCAAGCACATTTTCTCCAAATCAGCTTTACCCAAATCTAAAAGCGTCTTGGAAACAAAAAACAAGGGTGAAAATGCAACAAAATAGTGTCAAAAGTGTCAAAAAAAGCCACAAAGAGCAACAAAAATGATACAAAACAAAACTGTAGTAAAAAATGTGACAAAAACTCAATAAAAACGCCACAAAAAATGAAAACTTAACCAAAAAACGGCAAACAGTAGATGGAAAAGGCTCCGTTCAGATCAGTTTTGTAGGTCTTAGCTTTCAAATGAGCCGTTACACTGGCCTATAGGCCGTCAGCTCCAGTCGAGAAGCTTTTAGATTAGGGTAAAGCCAAACTGCAGAGTAAGAGGTTATAGGTTTTGTAAAAAGTATAACAAATATAAAACCATGTAGAAAATCTCTCTCTCATTCGTCTGGCATTTAGCAAATAGAAATACATTTGAAAATTCTAATTAACCTAAAATAGAATAAAAAGTTATTTCTGTTTTCGTGTCAGACTTTATGAAGTGTAAACATGTGTTTCTGCTACATGTATGAAGCAACAACACTGGAATCATACAGAGCCCATGAACGTGGACGACTGAGAGTCAGATTGGGCCTGATAGCGCCCCCTATAGGAACTATACAGAGTGAGAATGTTTTACAAAATGTAACTTTGGTCCCGATCACAAAAGTCAGTCAGACCCAGGCCATGTTTTTCACGGTGTTGCCGTAGCAACGACTAAACGTCCCATTTTATTCAAATCACAGAATTCAGATTTTACTTTCTCCTCCAGAGAAACGTGGAGCCAAAGAGAAGCTTAAGGTTCTAGATTTTAACAGATTATTTTAATTTAATATTATGAAGTTGAAATGATTTGCTTTGAGCGAAGCCAAAATCTGCACTTTCACACGCCTGAATAAACCTGACCATAAACATAATAATAATAATAAACATAATAAACATAGTAATAATAAAGAGGCGGAGCCGAGGTCATTGTCATATATTTAATCACGTACATTTACAACATGCATCAGCGTCGTCCTTCGCTCCGACCTTGTGCCCCGTTTAAAGGAATGATTCTCTGGGAAAAACCTTCCAGCGACGTCTATTACACAGTAATAACAACATGGCTACACTTTGTATTAAGGACCAGATTAAGTCTTTACAGAAACAGCTCCAGTTTGGTGAAAGTCTGAGGTCCAAAGACACAGGAATAATTACATCACACTTTGACACAATTAGAATCTTTTAGATTTTAGTCACGGCTTCGTCCCGACCGTCTCGTCCAAAGCCAAATAGATTTAGTTAAAGTTTGGTGATTCTTAAAGTGACTTGTTTTGAATCGTTTTAAAGTAATTGTCTCCAAACCTCTCGTAGTGTTTTGCGACGCCGACACAGTTTTTCCTAGTTAAATACATTCTGCTGTACAGATACAGATAGTGTGAGTAAAAGCTTTCCCCATGACCCAAGGTTTTTCTTTTCAAAGCTCTTTTACACCAGACGTTACGGTACGGCCCGGGACGAGCACAAACCAGCGCCGCTCAGACGTTTCCCCACAGTTACAGCGAGAGGCGGAGTTAAAGCGAGAGGCGGAGTTAAACCGAGAGGCGGAGTTAAACCGAGAGGCGGAGTTAAACCAAGAGGTGGAGATACCGGGAAATGTGTTTTATGCTTCATTTAAAATCTAAATAATGTGTGGTTTTATTTTGTGACATATTCGTTCCAACGATTTGCTCAAAGGGATTTTACATCTGGTTTAGTTTCTGAATATTCTAGTAATTTCTCCTTGTTTGGGTCAAATTGTTTTATACGCGTTTCATAAAAAAGGCTTAACAGCGCCACCTACAGAAGAGAAAAGTTATGTCCGTCTCGTCTTAAAGGGATTTTTGACATTGGGCCTCATTTCCTAGTTATCCAGAGTGTTGTTGATGTCTGGAGATATTTTTTTCTTAAATTCATGCAGTTCTTATATTTGAAGAGTCTAGTGGCGCTAGGCTAAAGCTAGGCTAGTGCATGTCTATGGTATCAGTTAGCCTGCATTAAAAACAGTCTGACCCACTCCACAGTGCACCTGAGGTAAATCACTTATAACACCAGACTAACCATATAAATGTCTGTGTTAATAGAATCATGTTTGAAATATAACTGACCTTGTATCACATGAATTACCGCATTTTGAGGGACTATTTTCTCGCAGATCACTCCGCCGCTGCGTTAGCTTACAGCCACGAAGCTGATGCTGCTCAAATATAAGTTATTTAAATGATTCTATTAACACAGACATTTATATGGTTAGTCTGGTGTTATAAGTGATTTACCTCAGGTGCACTGTGGAGTGGGTCAGACTGTTTTTAATGCAGGCTAACTGATACCATAGAAATGCACTAGCCTAGCATTAGCCTAGCGCCACTAGACTCTTCAAATATAAGAACTGCATGAATTTAAGAAAAAAATATCTCCAGACATCAACAACACTCTGGATAACTAGGAAATGAGGCCCAATGTCAAACATCCTGAAATATCCCTTTAATAAAAGTGAGAGAAACGTCTTTAAAGCAGTACCGTAAGTGTGGGTGCAGAGGCGCAGCTCGTTTTCAGACTACAGTGTACATTACAGTATATTGCACTAGTGTTTTTTCATTCTGGGGTTTAACCACATGGGGGGGGGGTTAAAGAGGGGGGGAGGGGGTAAAAGGGGGAGGGGCAACCAAACAAAACAGAAAGAAACAAATCAAAATCAAAAACTCAAAAATCATGAAAAAACAAAAACACTCTAGAAAAAGAAAAGGTCGTTCCTACACTTAAATTAAAATACCCTTCATCCAGAGCCGGCGCGTCTGATTGGCCGGTCAGAGCGCCCCCCGTCCACAGCCGCTCCCGACGACCGCCACGAAAACACAACGGAAACAAAAACAGGACCAAGAGGAGGAAGTGACAAAGTGAGTTCATCACCCGACGGTTCCTGGAAACTGAAGCCTGAAACGTGCAGGAGATAACAGTACATATACAGTAATGTTTGATGACTTCATCCTCATCTGAGAGTCAAACCCGTGACCTCCAGAAAACCGTCCCGTCACACAAACGTCCCCGACCTTTCCGTGGATAAATAAACCTGGTTCCTTCGTTCCTTTTTACAGCTGTACAACACGACAAACCTGCGAAACCCCGTTAATATTCAGATGATGATTATTATTAAAGGTGAAAAGTGCAGCGACAGAGGGACAGTCCGGGACAGTCCGGGACAGTCCGGGACACGGTCCGGGACTGAGCTGCAGAAACGGCTTCGGTTACTTCAGTTTAAGTATTTACAAAGGACAGACGCTGCAGGTGAAGCGTGAGATCAAGGAGCAGCTCAGGGCAGATTTAAGGGGTTATTTTGGCTGAAAAACTGTCAATATTTTCAGCTAAAATAAATCTAAACATATGACATTTCCAGGTTTGAATGTGTGGCTTTATTGTGGGACATATTAGTAACAAAGATTTGCTCTGAGGGGTTTAGTTTGAGAGTTTCCACCTGCAGCGTCGCCTTCACAATAAAATAACAACCGTAGAAACTGAACCCGGAGCCGTGACGGTTTCCGCGGCGATACATTCAGCCTGTGGGCGGAGCCGGACGAGGGGGCGGGGAGCGGCACATTCGTGAGGAGGGGGCGGGGTCAGGAGGGCGGCGCTGTACAGTCGGGCGGTGCTTATTTATAAATATTTATAGGTAAATGATGCAGCGGGAACGGCCGACGGGAAACGGCTGATCTGACGCGGCGCCGAGCGGAGTTCAGCTGAAACACAGGAAACAGGAAACATTTAAAACAGGAAACAGGAAACATTTAAAACAGGAAACAGGAAACATTTAAAACAGGAAACATTTAAAACAGGAAACCCAGAACACGCAGAGCAGTCACAAACTACACATTTAGGAATATTTCTTTAGCTTCATAGTTTTATGTTTATTGCAGCTCGTGTCACGCACAGACATGAAGATTTAGAGCAGAGGTTCACCTGGGCTTTACCTCCGCCTTAAAGGAACACATGCGTTTCCAATTACATCACGCATAGTTCCGGCGGCCATTTTGAATACCAAAGTAGCGTTATGCAGTACTACAACATGTAACAATATCTCTACTCAGGATGAAATAAATTGATTGATTGGATTTATTTGAGTGATATTTACAACAACATTATTACAGTGCAGAAAACAAACAAAGCAACAACAAAAACTCAAAAGGAGTAGGCCTGAAGCAAGAAAGCTTATAAGTGCCTACACCCATGAAGACAAATTGAAAGACAGCTGATTGACAGTGGCATTTTATGTCCTCGTAATCATTGCTCAAGAAGATAACAGTTAAACACGGCCCCAGAGACGCACGTTTATGTGATATAAGCAGCTAATGTAGCACAGACGTAGCAGCTCAGTCTGTGGAGCTACAGCAGGATTTACTAAAGATCTGCTTCACTCTAAAGACTAAATTAACTCAAAGAGGAAACAGAAAACCTTTCTCTGGGATTTTTACAGTTTGTCATGTCGACAGAGTCTCAGTGTGAGTCAGTGTTTAAGCTGCTGTTATATTAGCATGCTACTGGTTAGCAACTGTCAACCAACTGCCAATGGCTTCAACACGATAAACACATGTGTCTCACATGTATGAACACTGAGGAAATACTACAGTAACAGCTCTGACCTCTGTCACATGGTGTATCCAAGGTTTGGAATGTGGTTCAGGGCTTTCCCTTGGAGAGGTCAGAGCTGAGCTGTTGAAGCTAAAGGCTAACAACTGGTAGCATGCTAACGTCTTAAACACTGACTCACTGGTTTCTTCACATAAAAGTGCGTCTCTGGGGCCGTGTTTTTACCGTGTTTTTTTTCTGTTATCTTCTTAAGCAATGACTATGAGCACAAAAAAATACCACTGTCAATCAGTTGTATTTCTTTTATATCCCGAGTACAGATATTGTTACATGTTGTAGTACTGCTTAATTCTACCTCTGTATTCAAAATGGCTGCCATAACAACAAAAGTCACATGACTGAAAGGCATGTGACTTTTGTTGTTATGGCCACTGTGTTTCCATACTGAGATATGAGATACGCACTTCGACGTCCGTGCAGTAATATCTTCACTGCGCAGACGTCAAAGTGCTCCTAAGGTATTACTACGCCTTACAATATAGTTCCCTTTTTATCCGCTTAGAAAACTAGACTTGGATCGTGTAACTTTTCACGTAACTGTATTTAAAACAGGGAAACGTGGAAGAGCTCGGTCGCTTCTAACTTCACCTTGTTTGGCCCCATAGAGGAGAGGAGGCTAAATGCTAACAACATCTTTAGTCTTTTTGACTGAGCGCACGCGTAAAGACCAGACAGGTACACATCGACTCGTCTAAGCTCAGGTAAGAACATGATCTCAGTAAAACACTGGCCTGTTCCTTTAACCAAACACATTTACTCCAGTTTTACCCAAATCTAAAAGCTTCTCGATTGGAGTTCACAGCCTCTAGGCCAGAGTAATGCCTCATTTGAAAGCTAAGACCTACTGACCTAAAACTGATCGAAGATTTTTCCTCTCGTCGTTGTCGCTTTTTAATCATATTTTTGCTGTTTTTTTTTGTCACTTTTTAATAAGTTTGTTAAGTGTGACATCACAAAAAACACGTTATCTGAATCTCCTGCTGAAATAACAACAGATAAAAAGCCAAAAACTGTTTACGCATAATTAGAATAATAGAGATATTTTAATATTTAAAATGAGGCTTTGTTGTGTATGAAAAAAAAAAGGTGATAATTAATGTCAGAAAAGCATCACTAATGAAAATCCAGAGTGAATGTAATATTTCCTTGTAATCAGATGTTTAGACAGAGCCTTGTAGTCGGCTCTACAACAGGTTCACATCAGATAAATCCCATTATAATGAAAACGACTAAAGCTCTGCTGGACCAGGAGGTAGAGCGATGACATCACTAAACAAACGTATTGCTTTTTTATGCGTTTGTCACTTTCTTCTCACATTTTTGTCTCTTTTATTGTTGCATCACATTTGTCGCTCTTTTCCAGAAGCTTTTAGATTTGGGTAAAGCCAGACGGGGCTTCACATGTCGCTCAGACTCACATCTTGTCAGTCTTGCCTCCTCCGCGGATGGACACGCTCTGGCTGTTCTGGTAGAAGCCTCCTGCTGAGCGGTTCATGTTGAGCGGGTGAGTGGGCGAGGCCACGGGCTGCTGTCCCGGGCGGATGGGTTTGGCTGCGGGACAGAGAGGCCGGAGTCAGACTTTACCCCAACGTGACCCATAAACCCTCCGTGACTCACCGATCTGCGCGCTGTGGCCTCGGCGGGCCATGTTCTTGGCCCTCACCGCCTCCTTAATGCGGTCCACCTCCTGCTGGTAGCGTTTGCGGTCGCGGGCGGCGTTCTCCTTGGCCTCCTTCAGAGCAGACTCCAGGGCCTTGACCCGCTCAGCCGTAGCTCGCAGACGCTTCTCCAGTTTAGGAAGCTCACAGCGCAGGTCTGCATTATCACGGACCAGCTTTAAAAGAACATTACAACATGTTAGAATATGGAAACAGGTGAGTCCAGGTGAGTCCAGGTGAGTCCAGGCGGGTCCAGGTGAGTCCAGGTGAGTCCAGGTGGGTCTTACCTGTTTGTGAACCTTGGTGAGTTGCTCAAGATTGTTCTCAAGAAAGGAGATCTTCTGTTTCTGGGCCGCGCTGCCCCCGGTGTCGTCTGAGTCCATCTCCGCGCTCTGAAACAACAGAGTTAACGTTTAGAAGACGATTAGACACACATATATATATATATATATATATATATATATATACAGTTAAGTCCTTCAGTGATGAGAGCAGGCCCGGATCTACGGGGGTGCAAGAGGGTGTATTGCAACCTCATTTTGAAATGTTTGCCCCCTCAGTTTTAATGGCATCACAATGAATTTTAATGGCGAGAAACTCTATTTGCACCCTTTTGAAACTCGAATGCACCCTCAGTCAGTTTGTTCTGGAGCCGGCGCTGAATGAGGAGGGTCATATTTATCGACTTCAATCATATCGAAACTGCTGCACATTCACAATATCGAGTTCATCTGCAACCACAAAAGTGGGGGGAAAAAGAAACAGGGAGAAGCTTCCGGGAAATTTGAAAACAAACTAGGGGGCAATTGGAGAAAAAAATGTGGTAAACATTGGGGAAAATATTGGAAAAAATTGACAAAAATGGAAGGAAAATTGGGAAGAAATTGGGAAAATTAGGGGAAAAGTTCAGAAATAATGGGGGTGGGGGATTGGGAAGAAATGGGGAAATGTTTTACAAAAATTGGGAAAACTTTGGAGAAAAAAGTGGAAAAATGTGAGGAAAAGATTGGGGGAATTGAAAAATTGAATTCAAAATGGGGGGGAAATGTTTTTTCTGCCCTTTTGTAATTCTGTTCAGGACAATTCTCTTAGTGAGCGACAAAGCAGTGTTAATTCATCGACTAAAATATTTAATCTTAATTTTAGTCAAAGTGATATTTTGACTAAAATTGGACTAAAACTAAATTAAAAGTTTTTCATGAGACTAAAACTGTGACTAAAATGTCCAGATATTTTAGTCGACTAAAATAAGACTAAATAAAACTGAAAAGGACTAAAATCATCCAAACTTCTGTTGACCGTCTGAAAGAGCCTCAGATCATGTAAATCCTCTGAGCTTTGTTCATGTGGGAGCAGCTCCATTAAGCAGAGGAGCTGATTAAATATGATTATAATAAATATTATAAATGCAAAGTCGGCTGAATTGTCTTAAATTTAGTCGACTAAATTGACTTGCAATTTTAGTCGACTAAAACTAGACTAAAATTGAATTACATTTTCGTCAAAAGACTAAAACTAAATTAAAATATGTTGTCAAAATTAACACTGCGACAAAGCAAAGTAAAGTTTCTAATGTTGTTTCTTCCTCGTTATGAGAAAGTCGCACAAATACTGAGATATTCCTTCTTGTTAATCTCGCCCTCATGTCTCCATGACACATTAGTATAAGAACGTTCTCTTTAGATGAGACGAACCTTCTTGACCCGCGTTGCCAGGTCCTGCACGAACAGCTTCCTCAGATTGTGCAAAGTCTGCAGCTCTTTGGCCTGAAACAGAGACGGGACATTAGAGTCTGTCCGTCTGCCCCGGGGCGGCTGAGGCTCCAGACGCTGCTCACTCACCACAGTCTCCTCCAGCCCCTTCAGGTCCTGCCGCGCCTGCTCCCTGCGGTCCTGCATCACCCTGGAACAGCAACAACAGGACAGAGGCCGGTCAGAAGCAGAACTTACATCTCACACAGACTTAAGGCTTTAACGACGTTTAAAACTCAATGTTTCATTTGATAAGAGTCACAAACATCAGAGGAAAAGGGAAACTCGATATTCAAAAGTAACATGGACACAACGGGAACAACAAAATGTGTCCAATTTCATCCAAACTGCAGCTGATTTTTATTTTTGATCAACTTCTGCAGCAAAAACTGACAGTTTTTATTTTCCAATAAATGTAGATTTAATGTCAATTTGAACCAAATCCAATACTTTTTATTTACATTTAAGGCCTCGGCTCGATTCATGTCATGATTCTTAATGCGGACGTGAAATATGACGTTTGTGATTGTAGTTGTGTGTTTTACGTATATATATTTTATTAAACGTACGTGACTTTGTGGCTCTTCTGTTTGTGTTTATATAAACGTACGTGAGCTCGTGCAGTTTGCGGCTCTTGTCCTGGTCCGTGCTCTTCAGTTTCTCGTGCTCCACTCTCAGTCGCTCCTGCTCCAACATGATCTTCTGGTTCAGACTGAAACACAAACTCAGCTTTAGGAAAATCCACATGTTTAAACATCCAGAGGAAAGAAGTTTCAAGTTTTCACACGCTCCATCCAAACCATCAACAGTCTTCACACGCTCCATCCAAACCATCAGCTTCTCTCGCCAAATACAACCTTTAACAAAACCACTGAGCAGCTCTTTGCTGAACAGCTCGTCTCGTCTCATTAGCTTGGTTTAACTCCAGTATAAAGGAGTGTTAGCGCGTGTTAGCTCGTGTTAGCTCATGTTAGCTCATGTTAGCGCGTCAGACTCACTCCTGCAGCTCGTCTCGTCTCATTAGCTTGGTTTAACTCCAGTAAAAGGAGTGTTAGCGTGTGTTAGCTCGTGTTAGCTCATGTTAGCTCATGTTAGCGCGTCAGACTCACTCCTGCAGCTCGTCTCGTCTCATTAGTTTGGTTTAACTCCAGTATAAAGGAGTGTTGGCGTGTGTTAGCTCGTGTTAGCTCATGTTAGCGCGTCAGACTCACTCCTGCAGCTCGTCTCGTCTCATTAGTTGGTTTAACTCCAGTATAAAGGGAGTGTTAGCGTGTGTAGCTCGTGTTAGCTCATGTTAGCTCATGTTAGCGCGTCAGACTCACTCCTGCAGCTCGTCTCGTCTCATTAGTTTGGTTTAACTCCAGTATAAAGGAGTGTTAGCGTGTGTTAGCTCATGTTAGCTCATGTTAGCGCGTCAGACTCACTCCTGCAGCTCTGTGATCAGCTTCTCTTGTTGTCCAGCTCGTCTTGACTCATTAGTTTGGTTTAACTCCAGTATAAAGGTGTGTAGCGCGTGTTAGCTCGTGTTAGCGGGTGTTAGCTCGTGTTAGCTCGTGTTAGCTCGTGTTAGCTCATGTTAGCTCATGTTAGCTCATGTTAGCTCATGTTAGCTCATGTTAGCTCATGTTAGCGCGTCAGACTCACTCCTGTAGCTCTGTGATCAGCTTCTCTTTGTTGTCCAGCTCGTCTTGACTCATTAGTTTGGTTTAACTCCAGTATAAAGGTGTGTTAGCGCGTGTTAGCTCGTGTTAGCGCATGTTAGCTCATGTTAGCGTGTCAGACTCACTCCTGCAGCTCTGTGATCAGCTTCTCTTTGTTGTCCAGCTCGTCTCGGAGGCTGCTGATCTGCTTCTGATGCGCCTCGCGGTGGGAGTGGATCTGCTTATCCACGGCCGCCTGAGAGACAGAGACAAACACTTTTACAATCACGTTTAAACCGTCTCACTTTATTTAACTTTATCCAACAAACCTTGACTTCGTTGGCCGACTGGATCTCGTTCTCCTTCTCCATGGCGTGGACTTTCTCTGTTCCACAAACAAAAAGAACGTCAGAATAAATCCAAACACCAACACCTTTAACCTAAAGCATTTCATCTGAACCTAAAGCATTTATCAACTCTGGAGCAATGGCCGCTAGCTGCTCAGCTTATGACCGCAACACTGGAGGCCGCCATTGCTGTAGTACCTCCATATCATCGCTAGGCTCCCATTGAAAAGCATTGGACTTTAGACACGTTAAAAACAACTTTAACGCCTGGTTCAATTTTTTTAACACTTTCTATGGCTACATATTCCTCCTGAGATAACGCTGGGTTAGTCACAAAAAAAGAAACCAGGCTGGTTTCAAAAAAAAAAACATTTTAATCTCCTACTTAACGGAGGTCGGACTGTTAGCATTGGAGCTGCGCGAGCTACACGTCACGCAAGGGCGGAGTCTACAGTGAAGATCCCGCCCTTATGCCCTTATTAGGAACATGCTTCGTCAGAGCTGGGGACGAGGAGTCTGTAAATCCGCCATGATTCCCCCTCGAACGTGGTCATTATGGTAAACGGGGAGGAGTGAGGAGGAGAGTCTATTCTTTTTAACGGTCTATGCTCTGGAGTCTGCACATGTTTTTCCACACCCCGGTTAAGGTATAACCTAGGTATTTCTCCATCCTCACCCTGAGCGCTGAGTTTGGAGCTGTTTTTACCGAGTTTAAAGCTGAGTTTATAGATGTTTCTCCTCACCCTGAGCACTGAGCTGTTTTTACTGAGTTTAAAGCTGAGTTTATAGATGTTTCTCCTCACCCTGAGCGCTGAGTTTGACCAGCTCCTCGTTGAGGGAGTCCACGTTCTCCTCCAGCTGACGCTTCTTCTGCTCCACGTTCTGCAGATACCCGTCAGAGACTTGATCTTCGCCTCGTGCTTCAAACACAAAACACAGTGTCAGGAACAGAACCGTCCAGTCCCGGTCCAGTCCAGTCCCGGTCCAGTCCAGTCCCGTCCAGTCCCGGTCCAGTCCCGGTCCAGCCCTCCTTAATACATTGTGACTCTTGGTTCCTGAAGCACTGGGGCAGATTCCGTTGACTTTAATTATGGTTTGAATTCGAAAGGTTGAATCTCCTCGGGATGTATTTTCTCTGGGCTCTGACCCCGGTCCAGTCGTACGTGTGAGAGCCCGGTCCAGTCGTACGTGTGAGACCCCGGTCCAGTCGTACGTGTGAGACCCGGTCCAGTCGTAAACCCCAGTCGTACCTGTGAGACCCTTAGCTGACACGCCGCCAGCTCCTTCTCGTTCTCGTCCATCTTCTTGTTGCTTTCGGACTGAGTGCCCTCCAGCTGTTTGCAACGTTTCACCATCGACTTCACCTCAGACTTCATCTTACTGATGTAGAGCCGAGCCACGGTGAACTCCTCATCGATCAGACCGCTGCCTCCATCGTGCTGAGGAGAGAAGAGAGAAGGTTAGAGAGAAGGTTTGGGTCAGTATTTTTCATGTGCGGGGTATTTAGGTCAGGTCCCTTATTGCTCTTCCCAGTGAAGAATGTCATTTACTCTCCATAAGCAGATTGTTTTAAACATTTACCGCTGTGATATAGAAATGCTTCTTACTCCTGTGATCTTGTGTGGAAACGTTAGGCGAAAGAAAAAGAAAGCTTTAAATGGTGTTTAATTTATCGGAACTGTCTGTCCTGAGGACATTTACAATCAAAGACTTCAGTCTCGGGCAGTGGCTCCATCATGAAGGACCTGCCTCCTCCTGCAGGACAGGTCTGAACCACTGGGAGGCGCTATTACACCTTCAAATGTGGTAAATGTCGCCACGCAAAAGCTTTTTTCCACGAGCTGCGACGTCTTTGAACGACGTCTTTTTTACCTTGTAATTGTGTTCACAAATTAATTTAAACTCTATTGTAACTTTATTTCTTATTTAACTCTGTGGCTTGTCTTTTTACGACTTGTCTGTTCATACGACTAACAATTGATTTATTCAGATTTTACAAAGGGCACCGTTGTGGCGAGAAAGACACATGCGAGCTGCAACTTTCTTTACAAGCCACCAGAAGAATGGCCGGAGACTAGGACGAAACAGGAAGGGCTAGACCCCAAACACCAAAACCCGCTGGGTGAGACACCCCTCCAACATGTACAGCACTATGCTTGGTTCCGATACCTGAACTTTTTCCGATACCTAAGTAGAATATTTGTCGTCTCCAATGTCAGAAATGTGTGTGAAAAATGGCAAATAATCTGTGGAAAAGAGGAGAAAATGTGGCAATTTCCTTTTTAAACACGGGGCAAAATAGGGAAGAAATTGGGATAAAATAGTGAAATCATTTGTAAAACAGTAACTTTAATGCTGGAGCAACAGCATAAAATCTGCCATGTTGTTGTTCCTGCTTTTGATACTTTTATTGATTACCAAAGCGGTGTAACGGGACCGGCCCACGGCGAGCACAGTGACGGGTTATAAACACACCTTGATGTCGTTGTGTAACGGGACCGGCCCACGGCGAGCACAGTGACGGGTTATACACACACCTTGATGTCGTTGGTGTAACGGGACCGGCCCACGGCGAGCACAGTGACGGTTATAAACACACCTTGATGTCGTTGGTGGGACCGGCCCACGGCGAGCACAGAGACGGTTATAACACACCTTGATGTCGTTGGTGGGACCGGCCCACGGCGAGCACAGAGACGGGTTATAAACACACCTTGATGTCGTTGGTGTAACGGACCGGCCCACGGCGAGCACAGTGACGGGTTATAAACACACCTTGATGTCGTTGGTGTAACGGGACCGGCCCACGGCGAGCACAGTGACGGGTTATAAACACACCTTGATGTCGTTGGTGTAACGGGACCGGGCCCACGGCGAGCACAGAGACGGTTATACACACACCTTGATGTCGTTGGTGTAACGGACCGGCCCACGGCGAGCACAGAGACGGGTTATACACACACCTTGATGTCGTGGTGTAACGGACCGGCCCACGGCGAGCACAGTGACGGGTTATAAACACACCTTGATGTCGTTGGTGTAACGGGACCGGCCCACGGCGAGCACAGTACGGGTTATAAACACACCTTGATGTTGTTGGTGTAACGGGACCGGCCCACGGCGAGCACAGTGACGGTTTATAAACACACCTTGATGTTGTTGTGTAACGGGACCGGCCCACGGCGAGCACAGTGACGGGTTATAAACACACCTTGATGTCGTTGGTGTAACGGGACCGGCCCACGGCGAGCACAGAGACGGGTTATACACACACCTTGATGTCGTTGGTGTAACGGGACCGGCCCACGGCGAGCACAGTGACGGGTTATAAACACACTTGATGTCGTTGGTGGGACCGGCCCACGGCGAGCACAGTGACGGGTTATAAACACACTTGATGTCGTTGGTGTAACGGGACCGGCCCACGGCGAGCACAGAGACGGGTTATACACACACCTTGATATCGTTGGTGTAACGGGACGGCCCACGGCGAGCACAGTGACGGTTTATAAACACACCTGGTGTCGTTGGTGGGACCGGCCCACGCGAGCACAGTGACGGGTTATAAACACACCTTGATGTCGTTGGTGTAACGGGACCGGCCCACGCGAGCACAGTGACGGGTTATAAACACAGCTTGATGTCGTTGGTGGGACCGGCCCACGGCGAGCACAGTGACGGGTTATACACACACCTGATGTCGTTGGTGTAACGGGACCGGCCCACGGCGAGCACAGTGACGGGTTATACACACACCTTGATGTCGTTGGGTAACGGGACCGGCCACGGCGAGCACAGAGACGGGTTATAAACACACCTTGGTGTCGTTGTGTAACGGACCGGCCCACGGCGAGCACAGAGACGGGTTATAAACACACCTTGGTGTCGTTGGTGTAACGGGACCGGCCCACGGCGAGCACAGTGACGGGTTATAAACACACCTTGATGTCGTTGCTTCCGACCGCGATGCCGATCTCCGCCAGGTCTTTGAGCAGAGACGACATCATCTCCGTCACCCTCTTCTTCTGGTGGTTGGACATCTCCTTCAGCTTCTGCAGCTCCGAGTCCAGGGAGGACAGCAGCGACTGCAGGAGCGGAGGAGAACTACAGGTCACACACGGATTCACCAAACGGACTAAAGAGCCATTTATACAAAAACATCTAGTTTCATCATTAAACTTAAACAAATCACACCCAATACCAAACATGTCAGTATTGTGAATAAACGCATAGAAAAACCAGGGAGTCACATTTACAAACTTATCCATGATTTTGGGCGGCACGGTAGCACAGTGGTTAGCGCTCGTGCTTCACAGCTAGAAGGTCCCTGGTTCGATTCCACCTGGACGGGGCCTTTCTGTGTGGAGTTTGCATGTTCTCCCCGTGTCTGCGTAGGTTTCCTCCGGGTACTCCGGTTTCCCCTACCACTAAAACATGTACAATAGGCCAGGATGAATGAGAGTGTGTTTGAGAGTGTGAATGGGGGACGACGGATGGAAATTAGCCTAAGATCCGGTGTGGCTTGTTTACATGCATGAGACCCATGTATGTTCATTAACATGCACTGTCCCGACCAAATAACCAATAAAATAAAATAAATAAAATAAATAAAATAAATGTTCCACCTTTATCAAAATGTTGGAGTTACTTTGTGGATAAATCTCCGACAAAACATCAGAAAATAAACATTGTAAAGAGAAAGTTTGTCCTGTTTGAAATTTCAGAGAAAAGAACAGCCCAAACTCTCTCTTACGATGTTTATTCTCTGATGTTTTGTGTCTTTGAGTCAGAGATTTATCCAGGAAGTGACTCATCATGTCTGTGTGGCTCTTTCCCACGCTTATTCATTCACAAATACCGACATGTTTGGTATCCACGTGTAGCACAAAACCCAAACAACAAGGAGACATTTTACAGATATTTTCACTGATCCATCCTCTGAGCAAACCTCTGTAAATGTATGAATCACACTCACAGATTTCTGGTTCAGCTCTTCACTGATCAGCTCGAACTCTTTGCTCTTGTCCTCCACCTCCTGACTCTTCTGGTCGTAGTTGACGGCGAGCTCCTCCAGCGCCTGCAGCACCTCCTTCACCTCCTCCTTGGACGCCTCGTTCTCGGCCTGGAGGCGGTTCAGCTCGGCCTGGAGGTTCTCGTGGTCTCTGCGCGACGACACCAGCAGCTGAAGGACACAGACGTTTACATCCTTTACATTTACAGCAACGCACGGAAAACAGCAGAATCCAACGCACTTCAAGTAATTACTGCATCACGAGTTCTTTATTTCACCCAATCTAAAAGCTTCTCATTGAAAACAAAGTGCGACTAAAACACGACTGAAGAAAAACATTACAAAAACACGAGTCGTAACTGGTCGGCTCATTGTAAAGCTCTGACTGAGCTCTTTCCGGTGCAAAAAAGTAAAAGTCTCTCGTCTTTCTATCGTTTTGAAAATATCGACAGAGCCGATATCGAAAATATATCCCAATACGGCGCCGATATATCGGTCAGGCCCTACATGGAACTCCTCCCATGTGAAGATCGTATTCCAGCGCTTTATTTAGGAAAGTCAAATGTGGGGGGGGGGGTCAGTATCGCTTATATTAAAGTGTGATAAGTATTAATAAGGTAATAATAAGCATTAGTAATCTGCTACGGGTATGACTCGGTAGCCTGGTGAGTCCAGACTGATCCCCCTCTATATCTTTTTATACAGAAGGGGATCAGTCTGGACTCGCCGCCCCGGTGGCTGTATCCCGAGCAGCGTCACTCAATAACAATCTACGAACGGCTCAGAGAGAGAAAGAACGAGTCTCCAATCGTCGGTAAATAACCAAAAACACTTCGATAGTCAGGGAGTTTCGTGATCATAATCCTGTGTCAATATTAATGCAGAACCGCTAATACTGCATCCTGTTGCTTACGCATGTGGGAAATGGAACAGACGCACCCGCTGGTACAGTGGTGAGTCTGGTTCATGCACCTTAAAGGGATAGATGGAGCAACGTCTACGTCACATCAGTGGCGCCAAAAGGTTACCGCCCCTTTTCGGGGGAAACAGAAGCTCCGTACATTGGAATGAATGAGGAAAGATCGTCTGAAAACTTTTAATTTACACATGAAAACACGTTTTCTTTGTTTATTTAATTATGGAACGTGAAAAGGAAGCCATGGAAGTGACCTGTTGTTTCAGATCATTCACAGAGAAGACGGTTAACGTTTAAAACTGAGCTGCTAAACCCACTGTGATCATGACTCGTCTGTGACATTTGCCTGTGTAACATTTTCACTGGCTGCTTTATAATGTCACTACAACAGCTTCAGCCTTTAGTCTGTTGCTTCTATATATTATAATTAAATTAAAATCATACAGCCTACGATGTAGTTTTGTAGCTTATGAGAGCAAATGGTACATGGTTCATTCAGCAGCTAAACTACTAGCTGCTAATGCTAACGTTAATGTGTGTTTTAAAACCGAGAGAATCATTAATTAGGCCTAATGCTGAACAGGTTTGATGAGTTTGAATAATTACCGATTAAAGACGTTACACAAAGTGCATAATACACGGCCACCAGGGGAGCTGTTTCCTCAGTAATGAGCTCTGAAATGGCCATAACAGATGCTAGTGATCGATAAACTCGCTCATATAAGTGTCCACAAAAAATAAAAAATCTTCCAATCGTCTTCTGACAGTGACTTGATGTGTCTGTGATCAAGAACGGACATTGTCCTGTAGTTCTGACACTGGTTTGGAATATTTGATAATCCGAATGAGAAATAGTCCCTGTTCTCATTCACACTAATGCAATTTTAACTCTCGATTCCCCCAAAAGGGGGCGTTGCCCAGTAAAAGTTCCCGGATGTTGCTCCCATCTATATTCAGGATGTTTGACATTGGGCCTCATTCCTAGTTATCCAGAGTGTTGTTGATGTCTGGAGATATTTTTTTCTTAAATTCATGCAGTTCTTATATTTGAAGAGTCTAGTGGCGCTAGGCTAATGCTAGGCTAGTGCATGTCTATGGTATCAGTTAGCCTGCATTAAAAACAGTGTGACCCACTCCACAGTGCACCTGAGGTAAATCACTTATAACACCAGACTAACCATATAAATGTCTGTGTTAATAGAATCATGTTGAAATATAACTGACCTTGTATCACATGAATTACCGCATTTTGAGGACTATTTTCTCGCAGATCACTCCGCCGCTGCGTTAGCTTACAGCCACGAAGCTGATGCTGCTCAAATATAAGTTATTTTAAATGATTCTATTAACACAGACATTTATATGGTTAGTCTGGTGTTATAAGTGATTTACCTCAGGTGCACTGTGGAGTGGGTCAGACTGTTTTTAATGCAGGCTAACTGATACCATAGAAATGCACTAGCCTAGCATTAGCCTAGCGCCACTAGACTCTTCAAATATAAGAACTGCATGAATTAAGAAAAAAATATCTCCAGACATCAACAACACTCTGGATAACTAGGAAATGAGGCCCAATGTCAAACATCCTGAAATATCCCTTTAATAACTTAGAAACAAGCTTAATATAAAGCGTTACCGTGGAGTCTTTTGTTTTTCTCAAGTCTGGACTGAAAACAGGAGCAGAAGCAGATGTTCCTGTGCCTTAACTCAGCTCTGAGCTCCGCAGGTTTAAACAAACGCAGTGGAAACACTGACCTCCTCCTGGTCCAACATCTGCTGCTTGAGCTTCTCTGCGAGCTGGCTCTGCTGGTTGATCTCCTCGTCCTGGAACAGCGTTAGCGTTAGTGTCTCAGAGTAGAAACAGTAAACACAGGAGTAAACACAGGAGTAAACACAAAAAGGAGTAAACACAGGAGTGAACACAGGAGTAAACAAACCAGGAGTAAAGGAGTGGGAGTAAACACAGGAGTGAACACAGGAGTAAACACAGGAGTAACACAGGAGTAACACAGGAGTAAACACAGGAGTGAACACAGGAGTAAACACAGGAAAAGGAGTAACACAGGAGTAAACACAGGAGTGAACACAGGAGTAAACACAGAGTAAAACAGGAGTAAACACAGGAGTAAACACAGGAGTGAACACAGGAGTAAACACAGGAGTAAACACAGGAGTAAACACAGGAGTAAACACAGGAGTGAACACAGGAGTGAACACAGGAGTAAACACAGGAGTAAACACAGGAGTAAACACAGGAGTAAACACAGGAGTAAACACAGGAGTGAACACAGGAGTAAACACAGGAGTAAACACAGGAGTAAACAAGGAGTAACAAGTAAACACAGGAGTAAACACAGGAGTAACACAGGAGTAAACACAGGAGTAAACACAGGAGTAAACAGGAGTAACACAGGAGTGAACACAGGAGTGAACACAGGAGTAAACACAGGAGTAAACACAGGAGTAAACACAGGAGTAAACACAGGAGTAAACACAGGAGTGAACACAGGAGTAAACACAGGAGTAAACACAGGAGTGAACACAGGAGTGAACACAGGAGTAAACACAGGAGTAAACACAGGAGTAAACACAGGAGTAAACACAGGAGTGAACACAGGAGTAAACAAGGAGAAAAAAACAAGATAACACAGGAGTAAACACAGGAGTAAACACAGGAGTAAACACAGAGTAAAAAGGAGTAAACACAGGAGTAAACACAGGAGTAACACAGGAGTAAACACAGGAGTAAACACAGGAGTAAACACAGGAGTAAACACAGGAGTAAACACAGGAGTAAACACAGGAGTAAACACAGGAGTAAACACAGGAGTAAACACAGGAGTAAACACAGGAGTAAACACAGGATAACAAGGAGTAAACACAGGAGTAAACACAGGAGTAAACACAGGAGTAACACAGGAGTAAACACAGGAGTAAACACAGGAGTAAACACAGGAGTAAACACAGGAGTAAACACAGGAGTAAACACAGGAGTAAACACAGGAGTAAACACAGGAGTAAAACAGAAAACAGGAGTAAACACAGGAGTAAAAAAAACACAAGTAAACCAGGAGTAAACACAGGAGTAAACACAGGAGTAAACACAGGAGTAAACACAGGAGTAAACACAGTAGTAAACACAGGAGTAAACACAGAAGTAAACACAGGAGTAAACTAGTAAACACAGTAGTAAACAGTAGTAAACACAGTAGAAACCCGTCACCTTGTCGTCCAGCTGCTTGTAGAGCTTGGCCAGCTCCGCCTCACACTTGTCCTTCTCCACGTCGGTGAGTCGGACTCCGGGGATGTTGGGCGTGGAGGCCGCCTTCTCGTTCATGATGTTGTCCAGGGCCTGCACCTCCTCCTTGGCCTTCTCCTTATCGAACTGCTCCTCCAGTGGCACGCTCTCGCCTGCAGGGGGAGACACAGGCGTGAGCAGAGAGGAAACTCAGGAGGAATCAGAGGTGGAGACACAGATTTTGTGCATAGACTGGAGCATTCAATATATATACAGTATATATATACATGTTTTAATTTTGTGGCGATTAAACATTAGACTTTAAATCCAAATCCATTAGATTTTGAAAAGTTTGATTTTAGCCTAAATTTCCAAAATCATAAAATCTTGAGAAAACACTTGTATATTTTCAAGTAGATTAAACACATTTTGTAAAGAAGAATCTATAGTCCAACAGTGAAAATGAGGCTTATTGTGACTTGACTTGATCCCAGGACATATTGACTTGGACTTGCTTAGGACTTGGACCGTCACGACCTCTGGGAAGAATCGATCAGCCCTAAAGACCCACCGTTCCTCCAGCGGTTCAGCTCGTTCTCCAGCCAGGTCACGGTGTTCCTCAGGGTCTTGTTCTTCTCCTTCTCACGCTCGTACTTCTGCTTCCACTGCTCGGCCGTCAGCTCGACGTTCACCGTCACCGTGTTCTTGATCGTCTTCGCTCTGGACAAAAGCGTCTTTAGGTCAGGACTGATTCCATAATCACGATGATGACTTATCGCTCAATGAACAAACATTAGGTCAAGCAGAGGAATGAATGAGACAGATTGGGCCACTTTAGAGAAAAGAAATGTATAAAATGGACAAATAATGTGTTTAGGACCATAAATGAGTTCATTTGTATCTTCAGAGTCGATAATAAAGCTGGCCGATATATCGTCTAAAAGATCATTTACAATATCGAGTTCATCTCCAATAGGGCTGGGCACGTTTACATGGTTTTTTCAATACCAGTACTTCAATGATACTTGGTTTTTGATACAGATACCTGAACGATACTTTTCTGATATTATAATATTTATAAGATACTAAAATATGTGTCGTCTAGAACCAGAAAGCAGAACAATAATGCAATCTGCAAAAAAAAATGTGTAAAACATTGGGAGAAATTGTGGCAAAAAGAAGGAATTTTTTGGAGAATTTTTTTTTGGAGGAAATCTCTGAAACCTGAGCAGGTACCACAGCTGTTGGAAATACAAGTATGAAGTATCGAAGAGCTGATGAACACACACCTCTGTCCGAACATGAGCGTGGACTTGGTCTCTGCCTCGTTGTAGGACGAGGGCGATGCACAGATGACGATGGTGGTGCGGCAGTTTCCTCCCAGAGAGTCCTGCAGGATCCGGGTCATCTTACTGTCTCTGTACGGGATGTAGGCCTGGAACAGAGAAGACCAGTTACTGACAGGAGAACATCACCATCCACGATAATGAACTGTTACTGTAATACTATTAGTTAGTTAGTTAGTAGGGGTGGGCCATATCATATCGCATATCGTTATCGTGATATATTTTTTGATATCGTTGTAATTTTTGATATCGTTGTTGACACGATATCATTTTATGCTCAGCTCCATCAGAGCAGCATAAACACTGACTGTAGAACACAGGGACAGGCGCTTAAAAAGTAAAATTAAATGAAAGATGTAAGCTTCTTGAGTAGATCATATTTGCAAGGAAATTAGTTTGTCATTTAAAAAAAAAAATATATCACTGAATTAATCTTCCCAATAGGCGTAAGGCTGAGATTTTAAAGAAATGTGTCCATTGTCAATTATATCGTCAAATATATCGTTATCGTGATATTTCTTTTTTATATCATGATATAGATTTTAGGCCATATCGCCCTGCCCTATTAGTTAGTTTTAGTTTATTTGAGCAGTTAACATTTTTCTTCCTCCAATGTTTCACAATCATACAGTAATGGAAGCTCAAAGGGAGTAGACTGAAGCAAAAGCTATAAGTGCCTACCCCTTGTTCATGTGAAATTACATTTGCAGTTAATGATGATACAGTTATACATTGCTTTTACATTTTTATCAAACAGTAAACAATCCTTCCTGAATATTTTGTATTAGTTTCAAAACAATATACTTGTACATGTCTGTGAGTTAACGTTTATCCTACTGTAGCTATACTTGTCAGTATACAATCAGCAGCCTTAGTTTACAATTTGCAGCACTGGCAAATAAAGAGGTTTTAGCATTTCACATTTGACAAATAACAATAGTAATAACTTATGGTTAATGTCATTGATCATAACAATTATAACAATTATCCTTCTTGTCATTATCAATGGATGAATATTTGTTTTCATATTATATAGGCATGTTAGACATTTTGTATTCTGCCATCTTGCCTTGTTGTCATTACTATCCACTATTTATTGTTATTATGAAAATGGTATGCCCAAACTGTAAACCCTTTCTAGTGTGTTGCGTTAAAAAGCCAGAGTGTATAGTGGCCTGTTGAAAGTGGGTGGACGCCCTCAATCAACAAGTCCCCACCCAGCTGCCCTGAGACTTGGTGGATGATGTTTACCTCCTGTACTGTGAGGTGCATTAAGAAGACGAGGCTTTATGTGGCTTTACTATCAAGTTACTCATGTGTGTTTATAAATCTACTCTCATTTTCTCTGGTCCAGACTCTACGAAGCTGCTGAGAAGTTTTGGATGTAACTTCTTGCGGTGCCGCCAGCGAAGTAAAAGAAAGAAAACATTTTCCCCATTTCATCCCAAATCTTTTCCACCTTTTGTCCAATTTTCCAAATTTTATCCCAAGTTTCTTCCCACTTTTCCCCCCAGATTTTAAACAGAGGAAAATTCAACACGAATCAATGCACGGAAACAAGAATATCCTTTGACAGAAGATGAAGCAGGTAGATTCCTGTTGGGTTCATTTAAGGAAATATTTCCCTAGTGGTTAATTCGGTTCCTATAATATAATATAAAATACTATCCTATAAAACTTTCCCAGATTTGAGGCTGTGAGTTCCAGACGCTGCTGCTTTAGAACAAACAAAGCGCAGGAGTGGACGGATGGACAGGAAAGCGTGTGTGAAGTTGCAGAACACTGGTCCATGTTGTTCTTGTTTATCTGTGGCTCAGTCTGAAGCAGCTCTTTGTTCCTCTGATCCATCTCAGAGCCTCAGGTGGAGCTCATGAACAAACCTTTATCTGACTCTGTGAAATCACCGTGAAATGATAAAGTCAGCGCTGCGGGCTGTGTCCTGTCCACAACCCGCCGTACGGCCACAGAGAGAGGCAGCAGACTGGACCAGGACCAAACGTATTTGAACACATGAATGTAGATGATTTAACGTTTGAAATGATTCCATGAAGGTTCTTGAGTCCTTGTCTGTTCTATGTAGTTGAAGTCTCATCAACTTCATCCAAAAGGCTTCATCAGCGACACTAAGGTTCAGCTCAGATCGCAGACTAGATTTAGACCACAGCTCAGTCCCTCCATAAGCTCTAACCCCTGTGCCACCCGTGGTAAAGGACCTCCAGAGTAATATTCCTATAACATGTACTCGTGTTGTGTTCGAGGTAACTGTAAAGTGAGTAAAGCAGGACTCACGGTTCCCTCGGCCAGAGCGGAGATGACGTTTCCCAGCGACGACAGAGACTTGTTGATGTTTTTGGCCTCGTCCAGAACGGCTCCTTCTGCTCCGGTTTTACTGACCTGCAAGAGAAAACTTCAATCCATCAGCAGAGCAACTTTACTGACCAGAACCAATGACAGAAGGTGTTCAAAGAGCTATAATAATAATGTATAATACCAAACATATCAACAACACAAAGCTGCAGCTAAAAGATCCAAATGAAATATACTTTATACTGTAATATACTATACAATCTCTCAAGAGGTGTTTTCTGCAGAATGTAAGAAACCCCATCATCTAAGAAACCCCTCTTAGTTGCTGGTTCCCGGCTCGTACCTTCTCGCTCCCGGCCAGATCCACCAGGTAGAGCTTCCCGCTGAGCTTCTGCTCCGTCTGAGTGTTCTCCTGCTTCACGTTGATGAGGAAGATGCTGTGGCTGCGGGAACTGTGCTCGTTCATGTCTGAGGAGAGAGGAAGAGTCAGGGGAGTCCTCTTTTCACTGTCAAACCCAACAACACTGTGGCTCATATTCCTCCTGAAACACTAGAGATTTGCCCTGTAGTCCTCACTCACATCCTCACTACAAGTTACTTCAGGTGTTCCAGACATATTTGGACAATTAAAAGGATTATCGTGTGTGTGTGTGGACGTGTTTTTGAAGGACACAGTGACAGATCTTTTGTAGACGATTGATTAAAGGAAAGCGAGTGTGTTTTGTGTTTAAAGAAAAGAGCCAAAGCAGTTTGAGAAAGAGTTTGCTCTCACTTGTGACGGCCACGTGTCTGTTGGACTTCCCCTCGTCGATGGTGTCCATGACCTCGTCCGGACTGCAGACGAACCTCTCCGTGCAGCCCTGAAACAGAAGAAGGCTCAGAGACGGTTCTTACAAACACACAGACCACACAGACCCCAGGCAGGCGCTCACCTTCACGTACGGCACGCGGTTCTTATCCTCGTGAACGGACAGGTTTGTTTTGGACACTGGAACACAAGGTATGTTAGAGTTACGTTTATCCCAGTACTTTAACGATACCGAAGCCTGAACAGTAAAGATAAGTCACACTTCTTTTAAAGAGTAGAATGAAAAGCTCACTTGGTCTTTAAACATAGATTTAAGGCCAGTTTGAGGAACATTTAAAGCCTCAGTTTCGTCACAGTTCACGTCCTCGTCAGGAGCAGAGACTCACCGTCCAGAAGGTCCCGGATCTTGTCCAGATAAATTTCAAAATAGGACACCTGTAAACGAGGACACACAGGTCAGAGACAGAAACACTAACAGCAGATCTGATCAGGAGCGAGCGCTTACTTTGATGTGGAACTCCAGGTTCTCGTCCATGGAGTAGATGTAGTTGAAGATGTCCTGCACGATGCGCGGGATGATGCCCATGCCGTCCGTGTCGTGGAGGTTTCCCTGGAAACAACCGCCGCGTTAAGCACTCGGACCAGACGCTTCCACACGCTTACAAACTCCTCAGATCCTCAGTTTAATCACTTTAATATCAATGCAGCTTTAAGTTCAGTGTTTTTCCGTTTAGACTCATTTAGACTCACTTTAGTCCTGATTTGATCTGGATCTTTGATCTGGATCTTGGTCTGGGCGGACTGAGAAGGGACTTATAGCATAAAAAAACTCTGAAAAACTAAAATATGGTCCAGAACATGGTCCACTGAAACTCTGTCAGTTTCACTTAGATCTTTCCTGAACACACACGTGTCCCCACACTCCTGTTTGAAGGTTCGAATCTTTCAATCTGATGCATGTGTGACTCTCACCTCCATCGTGTGCGTTTTCCCGGACGACGTCTGTCCGTAGGCGAAGATCGTGCCATTGTAGCCCTCCAGGACGTCTGCAAGAAAACTCAGTCAGACACAACCAGGCTAACATGGAGCTAACCACTCTGCCACAGGCACATAGGGCTAACCACTCTGCCACAGGCACATAGGGCTAACCACTCTGCCACAGGCACATGGGGCTAACCACTCTGCCACAGGCACATGGAGCTAACCACTCTGCCACAGGCACATAGGGCTAACCACTCTGCCACAGGCACATGGAGCTAACCACTCTGCCACAGGCACATGGAGCTAACCACTCTGCCACAGGCACATGGAGCTAACCACTCTGCCACAGGCTAACATGGAGCTAACCACTCTGCCACAGGCACATGGAGCTAACCACTCTGCCACAGGCTAACATGGAGCTAACCACTCTGCCACAGGCACATGGAGCTAACCACTCTGCCACAGGCACATAGGGCTAACCACTCTGCCACAGGCACATGGGGCTAACCACTCTGCCACAGTACCTTTGACGATCTTCTGGGCGCAGGCGTTGTAGACTTGCTCCTGTGAAGTGTTGGACCCGAAAACTCGGTCGAACATGTAGGGCTTTCCCTGAGAGACGAGAGAGAGACAAGTTTATTCAACAAATACAAACTTCTGTCTGAGAAGGAAAACAACAGATCAGATTCATCGTTACTGATCACATTAGGGCTGAGTAACGTTCAGTGTCTTTCGATACCAGTGTTTTAACGATACTTGGTTTCAGTGTGCAGTAAAATAATGGTCATCTGGAACCATTAAACAATAACGTCCATTTATTCCATAAAAGACGATGTATTTAACACGTGTGTGATTTGTATGAAGTAAATGAAGCTTTAGCATCAGTTCCAGAGACAGACCTGAGGTGATTTAATGGACAGGGCGTGGTCACAAAAACATGAAAACAAGCAGGAGACGACTTCAGCAACAACAGACTTATTATCTGTCTGTGTTTGAACCTAAATGAATCTGCTCAGGAGACAAACAGACTTTATTCAGCTCAGCTAAAGATAAAACACAGGAAACTGCAGCGGTTACATTAACCCAAAATTCTCCATCATTTAAGGAATACTTTTAGCTTCTCTCTTGCCCTGGGAGTGCGGCTGAAAAAGCTGAGCTAGTTCCCATGAAAATATCCAAAAAGTTAAGATTTTAACAGTTTTTATTAGGCTTAAATCGGCCCCTGGACGACTGAGAAACATCCAGTTTAAGTCTTCAATCCGGGACACGTCATTTGAATGTGATCCATCAGCGCACGGTGTTTCAAAACATGTCAGTAATGTTTTCCAGTAATGTTTCCTTCCTACATTTGGAGAGATATTTAATTATTAAGCATTTATCCTCTTCCTATAACGTCTGTGCCTGAGCTGGAGGAGGAGGAGCTAAAGGCAGACAGAGGAGGAGCTAAAGGCAGACAGAGGAGGAGCTAAAGGCAGACAGAGGAGGAGCTAAAGGCAGACAGAGGAGGAGCTCAGGGCAGACAGAGGAGGAGCTAAAGGCAGACAGAGGAGGAGCTAAAGGCAGACAGAGGAGGAGCTAAAAGCAGACAGAGGAGGAGCTCAGGGCAGACAGAGGAGGAGCTAAAGGCAGACAGAGGAGGAGCTAAAGGCAGACAGAGGAGGAGCTAAAAGCAGACAGAGGAGGAGCTCAGGGCAGACAGAGGAGGAGCTAAAAGCAGACAGAGGAGGAGCTCAGGGCAGACAGAGGAGGAGCTAAAAGCAGACAGAGGAGGAGCTAAAGGCAGACAGAGGAGGAGCTAAAAGCAGACAGAGGAGGAGCTCAGGGCAGACAGAGGAGGAGCTAAAAGCAGACAGAGGAGGAGCTAAAGGCAGACAGAGGAGGAGCTAAAGGCAGACAGAGGAGAGACAGAGGAGGAGCTAAAAGCAGACAGAGGAGGAGCTCAGGGCAGACAGAGGAGGAGCTAAAGGCAGACAGAGGAGAGACAGAGGAGGAGCTAAAGGCAGACAGAGGAGGAGCTCAGGGCAGACAGAGGAGGAGCTAAAAGCAGACAGAGGAGGAGCTAAAGGCAGACAGAGGAGGAGCTAAAAGCAGACAGAGGAGGAGCTCAGGGCAGACAGAGGAGGAGCTAAAGGCAGACAGAGGAGAGACAGAGGAGGAGCTAAAGGCAGACAGAGGAGGAGCTCAGGGCAGACAGAGGAGCTAAAGGCAGACAGAGGGGGGGCTAAAGGCAGACAGAGGAGGAGCTAAGGGCAGACAGAGGAGGAGCTCAGGGCAGACAGAGGAGGAGCTAAAGGCAGACAGAGGAGGAGCTAAAGGCAGACAGAGGAGGAGCTAAAGGCAGACAGAGGGGGAGCTAAAGGCAGACAGAGGAGGAGCTAAGGGCAGACAGAGGAGGAGCTCAGGGCAGACAGAGGAGGAGCTCAGGGCAGACAGAGGAGGAGCTAAAGGCAGACAGAGGAGGAGCTAAGGGCAGACAGAGGAGGAGCTAAAGGCAGACAGAGGAGGAGCTAAAGGCAGACAGAGGAGGAGCTAAAGGCAGACAGAGGAGGAGCTCAGGGCAGACAGAGGAGAGAAGGAGATACAGGAGGATATATTATATTATATTATTACACTGACCTGAAGCAGGATATGTTTTATCCATGTTGGAAGTGGATATATTTTACTAATCCAAGTTAAAACAGTACAATTCAGGCCAGTAGTGTTTCCTCCTCAGCCTGGCTTAAATAAGGAGCTAAAAAAGAATAGAATCTGGCCTTTAACAAGAATTAATCCTTACATGGAATATTCAATAAATAAACTTTTAACTTTTTAATACTAAATAACCTGCATCTTTCTATCAATGACCGTGAATGAAAACAGCTGTGAGACACATTATCACATAAGAGGGTTATGCTTTCAGTCATGTGACTTGTTGTTATGGCGGCCATTTTGAATACCGCAGTAGAATTATGCAGAACTACAACATGTAACAATATCTCTATTCAGGATGAAAATGAAAGACAAATGATTGACAGCGGTATTTGTATGTCCTCGTAATCATTGCTCATGAAGATAACAGTAAAAACACGGAACCAGAGACGCACGTTTATGTGAAGAAACTAGTAAGTCAGTGTTTAAGATGTTAGCATGCTACCGGTTAGCATTTAGCTTTAACAGCTCAGCTCTGACCCTGAACCACAAACATCTAGCCTTGGATACAACATGTGTCAGAGGTCAGAGCTGTTACTGTAGTATTTCCTCAGTGTTCATACATGTGAGACACACATGTGTTTATCCTGTTGAAGCCATTGACAGTTGGTTGACAGTTGCTAACCGGTAGCATGCTAACATAACAGCAGCTTAAACACTGACTCAGACTGAGACTCTGTCGACATGACAAACTGTAAAAATCCCAGAGAAAGGTTTTCTGTTTCCTTTTTGATGAGTTAGTTTAGTCTTCAGAGTGAAGCAGATCTTTAGTAAATCCTGCTGTAGCTCCACAGACTGAGCTGTTATGTCTGTGACACTGCTGCTGCTTATATCACATAAACGTGTGTTTTTACCGTTACCCTCATGAGCAATGATTACGAGAACATAAAAACTCCACTGTCGATCAGCTGAGTTGAGATATGTTGTAGTACTGCATAAAACTACTTTGGTATTCAAAATGGCCGCCAGAACTATGCGTGACGTCATTGGAAATGCATGTATAGCACAGATGTCGGGGGGGCGTGGGCTCTGGGAAGCCCCACAGCTGAACAGGTTGATAATAACCACTGATATGGGGAATCAATGTCCTTTACAATGCTTTATAATGAGAGATTAATTCATGACGGAGCTTTTACAACAACCCTGTTCGTCAAAACGAAGGAGAAATTTCGTAAACGGCCTCAGACTGAGCTCTTTCCAGCGCAAACAAGAAGTCTCCGGAGTTCCGGAGACATGAGCCTTTTATCGGCCCGATATATCGGCCGGGCACTGTTCTGGAGTAAAGGACAGATACAGTGTCGTCCTCTGCATCTGTGCGTGTGTCTTTACACATTTCTAATACAATGCTTTTAAAATATAAAACAGAAGCCTCAGCAGATCGTAGTGGATTCTAATTGTAGTCATCAGTTTGTAGTTTGTAGCAGACGCCTGGGAGCTCATCAGGTTTAGGTTACCAACAACAACACGAACACCAGGAGACAGGACGAGGGAAACCATCTCCCTCAGGCACAAACACGTAAGAGATCACAAAGAAATATCACTTTATTTATATATTCACTACATCCACTTTACCTCCAATGTCAAGAAATGAAGGAAAGAATTTTTTTTATCAATCATCATTTTGGTATTTTCCATGAACTTATGCAGTAAAGGTTGTTGAACGATATCCTAATTTCCCAATACATTTAGATTAAAAGCCAGTTTGAATCTAATTTAATGCTTTTGAAGGACTTTTAAGGCCTGGATTTTGGCACAAATCATTTCATGACGGTGGAGAATCCGCCCGATTCCTTCAAGACTTTATGGCGTCTCCAAAGTCCGAGTGATTCTGAGCAATGTTTAACCTGAGACGCCTTTTACTCACCTGACGCTTTTACCATTGACCTGCAGCAAACATTTACAACGTTTAAAGAGACGTGCGAGTTCCTGAATCACACCGGGACTGAGACAGGACTGAGACGGGACTAAACCAGGACTGAGACGGACTTAAGGGATATTTCAGGATTTTTGACATTGGGCCTCATTTCCTAGTTATCCAGAGTGTTGTTGATGTCTGGAGATATTTGTTTCTTAAATTCATGCAGTTCTTATATTTGAATAGTGTAGGGTGACCAGACTTTCCACGTTAAAAACTGGGACACAATGGGAGTTTTTTGGGGTAGCAAAATTGTGACTTTTTTCACTCACATTGAATGGTCAAACTTCCTGTTTATGAAAGTCTAATCTCAGTTAAATGGACCAACCGGCATCGAGGTGATAGACCTTTACTGTAGCTGTTTAATTGGTTCAACCTATAATCAAACTCTGTGTTTGACGCATGGCCAGAAGTCATTAAGTTTCAAGCAAAAAAGCTGCTTGTACTGGTGAAAAACCGGGACACCTGGGACAAAGTTTGTGTAAAACTGGGACAAATCAATGATTTTGGATAAATCCACTGGGACATGGGACAGAGGGCTCAAAAGTGGGACTGTCCTGGGTAAACTGGGACATCTGGTCACCCTAGTCTAGTGGCGCTAGGCTAATGCTAGGCTAGTGCATGTCTATGGTATCAGTTAGCCTGCATTAAAAACAGTCTGACCCACTCCACAGTGCACCTGAGGTAAATCACTTATAACACCAGACTAACCATATAAATGTCTGTGTTAATAGAATCATTTAAAATAACTTATATTTGAGCAGCATCAGCTTCGTGGCTGTAAGCTAACGCAGCGGCGGAGTGATCTGCGAGAAAATAGTCCCTCAAAATGCGGTTATTCATGTGATACAAGGTCAGTTATATTTCAAACATGATTCTAGTTATCCTAATAACATGTACCTGTGTGTGTTACTAACATGTATCTGTGTGTTTACAAATGTCTGTGTGTTACTAATAACATGTGCCTGTGTGTTACTAATAACATGTGCCTGTGTGTTACTAATAACATGTACCTGTGTGTTACTAATAACATGTGCCTGTGTGTTACTAATAACATGTACCTGTGTGTTACTAATAACATGTACCTGTGTGTTACTAATAACATGTACCTGTGTGTTACTAATAACATGTACCTGTGTGTTATTTACACGTAAGGGATAATGTATAGAACGCCGGTCATTATCAGGAAAATAAGTACTGACAGGGCGAACTGGACCCCGACACGTATCCGGGATACAAACATGATCCCGCTTATTATACGGTTGTTTGCCAACTGTACACACACAAATAAACTTCATACACTTTCATAAAGGCAGAAAGGTTTATTTAATGATTTCCGTGGAAAACAGTTCCCAAATGTTTGCGCGTTGCTTGGCAACGTTTGTTGATTCCAGGCAGTGTGGCGAGGCTAGTAGCAGCACGGCTAGCTACTTATTGCTAGCCTAGCTACTTAGTTGAAGGTGCAGTTGGAGAGGAGGAATGGTGGTGAATCTCTGGGTAATTTAAGTCGGACTCCCGTTAACTTCACGAGCGATTCCCCAAACTTCTCTCTTATGGACGGGACAGAGATCGTGTCTCTACTACTGGAGTGATATGGAAGACCTGACAAGCAGTGTTCATTTCGTCAACTAAACCATTTAGTCTTAATTTTAGTCAAAGTGATATTTATGACTAAAATCTGACTAAAACTAAATTAAAAGTTTTTCATGAGACTAAAACTGTGACTAAAATGTCCAGATATTTTAGTCGACTAAAATAAGACTAAATAAAAATGAAAAGGACTAAAATCATCCAAACTTCTGTTGACCGTCTGAAAGAGCCTCAGATCATGTAAATCCTCTGAGCTTTGTTCATGTGGAGCAGCTCCATGAAGCAGAGGAGCTGATTAAATATGATTATAATGAATATTATAAATGCAAAGTTTGTCTTAAATTTAGTTGACTAAATTTACTTGCAATTTTAGTCGACTAAAACTAGACTAAAATTGAATTACATTTTCATCAAAAGACTAAAACTAAATTAAAATATGTTGTCAAAATAAACACTGATGACATGCACGAGCTCTGTTGCCATTGGCAGCGGTCATTATTTTTTCAGAGGTTCCTCTATCAGAAAATAATGACCAGTAGTACTTTGGAAAATCACATTCAAGTCAATGGAGCGTTCTACTTGCTTTGTGAAGGGCCGTATAATAAAATGGAATAATGTATTAGTACTTTGGTGGTACATAATGTAATAACACATGAGACCCAAACTCTAACCCTAAAGCTCTTATGTCTTATTATGTACGTGCACTAATACACATTATTCCATTGTGTATGTACTACATAGGTACAAGTTATTACACATTGTTACAGAGCAGATTAAAATAAAGTGTTTTATAAATAAAGATTGCTTGAACAGTGTAACGCCTCATTTGAAAAGCTCTTTTTATGCGTTTGTCAAGAAGCTTTTAGATTTGGGTGAAGCCAAACTGGAGAGAATGAGCACGGTTCAGGCGGGGGTTAAGAGGTTAAGTCTCGTTATGACACAATTTGCTAAAACCTTACGATGTGTGTGATTCGAATGGAACATATTGTGCTGAAATGGAACTTGTCTTTCCTCCTCCCTCTCTCCACCTGTCTAAATCTGCTCCTCCAAACTGACCAATATTGATCAAACCGTGGCGGGACGCTGATGGAGACGCAGCAGAACCTGACGGGGCATAAACGTAAGTGCAGAGCTGAAGTGACGAAGCAAAGAAGCTCCGAATCACCAGAGACACAAGAATTAAACATCAGTCCCTGAGATAAAGCAACACCTCGTCCACAAACACTCTGGGTTTTCAGGGTGAAGGATCGGGAAGTGTTTATGAAGATGCCACATAGATCTGAGCTGACGGAACATTGTTTTAAGGGGAGTGTTCCGGCAGCTGCTTTGGCCTGTTCCTCCCCCCCCGACCATGAGGCCAGAGTAAAAGCTTCCACCACAGATTTACAAATGGACCGGGATAAAGAGATGATGAGTCAGATCACACAGGTTCATTCCTCCAAGTCACTACCGGTACCTGAATATCTGTATAGAACCAGGAAACAGAGCAATAATGTGAGGAAGATCTGCACAATATCAGGTTCATCTCCAATGTCAGGAAACGTGAGGAAAAATGGGCAAGAATTTGGAAAAAAATAGTAATAATAAATAAGCAAAAATTAGGAAAAAATGATTTAAAAATATAGGGAAAACAATAAATAAGAATTGGGAAAAAGATTTGGAGGAAAAAAATCCTTTACTTGAGCTGAAGTCACTTCCTTTAATCCTGCCCCTGGACCAACAGCATCAACACTTGGATCTAAAGAGAGAAGATTTGCTTTCCAGACTCACTCTCTCGATAAACCTTTTTCTCGATCCCAGCCTGGTATCGTTAGTACTCTAGAGTATAAATGTAGTATTTTAGATCCCAAAGGCTGCAGAGTCCAGACCTGTGGGTTTGCGTCATGAACTGGAACAGACAGAATGTTGCTGTAGTAATTATCCCTCACCACAACACGGAAACGTACAGCTCTTCCCCAGCCTCGTCCATAAGTAATCGCACTTTATAAACGAATACGACACTTTTTAGGCATTTAAGGCGGTGCTTAAAGAGATATTTCAGGATTTTTGACATTGGGCCTCATTTCCTAGTTATCCAGAGTGTTGTTGATGTCTGGAGATATTTTTTTCTTAAATTTATGCAGTTCTTATATTTGAAGAGTCTAGTGGCGCTAGGCTAATGCTAGGCTAAAGCATTTCTATGGTATCAGTTAGCCTGCATTAAAAACAGTCTGACCCACTCCACAGTGCACCTGAGGTAAATCACTTATAACACCAGACTAACCATATAAATGTCTGTGTTAATAGAATCATTTAAAATAACTTATATTTGAGCAGCATCAGCTTCGTGGCTGTAAGCTAACGCAGCGGCGGAGTGATCTGCGAGAAAATAGTCCCTCAAAATGCGGTAATTCATGTGATACAAGGTCAGTTATATTTCAAACATTATTCCATTAACACAGACATTTATATGGTTAGTCTGGTGTTATAAGTGATTTACCTCAGGTGCACTGTGGAGTGGGTCACACTGTTTTTAATGCAGGCTAACTGATACCATAGAAATGCTTTAGCCTTGCCCTAGCCTAGCGCCACTAGACTCTTCAAATATAAGAACTGCATGAATTTAAGAAAAAAATATCTCCAGACATCAACAGCACTCTGGATAACTAGGAAACGAGGCCCGATGTCAAAAATCCTGAAATATCCCTTTAATTTGATCCCCACCCCTCAGGTTTGGGGTAAAGGATCTGAGGCGATTTTGAGGATTTCACATGGTTTAAGATGATACAATCCAGTTATAGTTCTGGACTGGAGCTTACAGGCTACAGGCCAGTGTAACCGCTTTGCTGTTACTGTTTCCACGTATTTTTTGTGCTTTTTTGTCGCCTTTTTGTTAACGTTTTGTTGCTCTTCCATTAGATTTTTCCTTACGCTGTCGTCACTTTTCCCTTGTACTTTTAGTGCTACTTCACGTCACGTTTTCGTCGCTTTTTCATCACTTTTTGGTCGCCTGTTTTGCTTTGTCTTTTGATGCTTTTTTGGCTCGATTCAGGTGGGAGTTAAGAAGAGACACTCCTCATCACTTTCCAAATCAGCACGGGCTCTCTGGGGTTTGGGACAGTGCTTGATTTGATCCCCACCCCTCAGGTTTTGGGGGTAAAGGATCTGGAAAGTGCTTTGGAAGATGACACGACAAGAGCGTTTCTTTCCTTTATCCGTCACAACAGCCCTGAAGCCTCCCTGTAACAATGCATTACAAATGAAAGACTGTGTTGGGATAAAGTGATGGTCTAAGTTCTGGATCACTTCCTGTAAACCTCTCTCTTCACCAGGAGGAAAGTATTAGCTCCAAAGGCTGCAGACCCGTGGCTTTGCGTCATGCTGGAACAACAGACAGAACGGAGTGACTCGTAATGTCGCTATAATAAACGAAACTTTCCATCACATCACCGCGACACTGAAACAAAAGGCTCCAGCACATCAGCCCCGGCCCTGTCCGTGATCACGTTAATTCATCCGCAGTATTAACCACCGGCTAATCTGTCCCCTCCGGCCTCTCCATCACCCCGCAAACACGCGTCACACCCCGGGCACGGCTCTGGGGGTCACGGGTGGGGCTCGGCGGTGCGGACCCAGAGCTGAGGCCGAGCTGTCAGGCGAACAAAGCCCGGAGAGAGGGCATCGCGCTGCGGGGGCGATGGTTCCGACTGACGCCCGGTGACAGCGCGTTCATTCAGGCCGCGCAGGTGCCACTAAAGGCGTGGTTTATGATTCAAATGTTAATGTAAATGACATAAATGTTCTATTAAACCCTCCGAGGGCCGGTGGAGGGGCTGTGGGAGCGGCTGGGGCGATGTGAGGCCGCGGACACGGAGCAGGTTCGTGTGTTTAGCGGCGTTAGCATCGTTAGCCGTTAGCTCGGAGGCTAGTGCTAACGATGCTAACGCCGCAGACACAGCGGTAAAAATGGCGTCCTGTGGCTGCGCCCGGAGGCTCGGACTCTGCGGAGGACAGGCGGACACACTCACCGCGATCACCACCGTCTCCTCGCCCTGGAACTTGGGGATGTACTTGTCTCCTCTCGTGACCTCGGAGCTGTTTAAAGGCCTGAAGCGGCACATCACTTTAATGGTGCACTCCGCCGGGTCGGCCATCTTCTCCTCCCTTCAGCAGCAGCGACACAGCAGCCTCCGAAACGGGTCCAAAAGGGGTCCCCGGGGGGGGGCGGCCAGGGGACTGACGGGAGCCCAGGCCCCTCGCTCCCTCTCTGGGTGTCGGGGAAAGGTCCGGGCCGCGGGGTGTTTCGGGTCGCGTTTCGGCTGCGTTCGGGAGCGTTCACAGCGCGGTCCGAGCGCAGGCCATGACAGCGGCGATCAGACGGATCACATGACGTCACCGCCGCGGCCCGCCCCTGCGCAGCCGCGACGCGACCGCAACGCAACCGCCTGCGGAAAGGAATTAGCGATGACTCTTCGAAATCACTAGAACATAATTTAACCTATTAACCCCCGCCGTAACCGAGCACATTTTCTCCAGTTTGGCTTAACCCAAATCTAAAAGCTTCAAAACCAAGGATGAAAATACGACAAAATAAAATGACAAAAGAGCAAAAAAGCAACAATAACACCATAAAAACACGTCAAAAATGTGACAAAAACGCAGTTTTGTCAGTTTTGTAGGTCTTTCAAATGAGGTGTCACACTGGCCTGTAAACTCCAGTCGAGAAGCTTTTAGATTTGGGTAAAGCTGAGCCACTGCCACTGCAGATGTCTAGCAGGGCTGGATATATCGGATATATTAAGATATATCGATATATTTTTAAATGAGATATGGAATTAGACCATATCGTGTATATCGGGATATTTCAAATTCAGATAAGCTATTAAGTTAACAAAAAGAAACGGGTAATCTCAAGCTTTATTTTTAATGAAGTTTATCTTAAACTGAGCACTTTATTTTGTCATCTCTTTATATATAAATGCTGCCCTCAGAAAAAGATTGACCTATTTTATTTTATAGGCTATTTTTATCCAAGACATTTTTTATTTAAATATGCACCTTACAGAGCTTTGTTATACAGTGTTTATGTTTACATTTATAGAGTTTTCAATAAAACTACTCGTATTTGACTTTGACTTAACATTTCCTGTCACAGCTCTCACTTTGCGGAAAAAATATGGGGATATATATCGTATATCGATATTCAACCTAAATATACCGGGATATGACGTTAGGTCCATATCGCCCAGCCCTAATGTCTAGTCTTAGTTTGTCGCTAGTTTCTCTGTAATTCCTGGACCAATTCACATGAAACAAAAACTGTCCCGAAGTTCAAAGTCCTCTCATATGAACTATTGTCTATAAGCCACTACTTCTACCCCGGCCTTTGAACCGTGCGGCTTATACAACAGAGTTTCATGGTCATACTGAATATTGTGTCATATCCACCTCTGTTCACCGGAGCGAACGCGGCTTCAGGAGCAAAATAAATGCGTTTCATTCTCTCAGCGCTGAAACATTACAGAGGGTATGAAAAGTCTGAGCGATTCACCACGGACCCGGCTCCTGAGGCTGTGTGCTCAAACATCAGGAGGCTCTAAACACGAGTCGCTTTGGCTTCACTGAACACACGCGCGTTTAAAGAATAATAGAATCCAAGTTCTTAACACGCTTTAATATAAGTAAATGCACAAAGAGAAAAGTCCAGTATTTCCAGTGGCTGATGCACTTGGAACAGCTGCGGCTTACAGATGTAATAATGTTGTAGGTGCGGCTTATACTCAGGTGCAGAGTTTACGGTAAATACAGCAGCTGCCGACCACAGCTCCACCGCCTTAACACACATGACAACTGCCTTTACCAACACTCACGTTATAGAAGAGCCTTTAATAACATCCACAGAGCTGATACAGACTCAGGACGTTTCCATCTTCTCACTATGTCATGTCACTCACCGAGATGCTAAAAGAAAGAAATGCAGGCTATTTTTTAACTCAGGAAAATGACAAAATAGTAACTCACAGTGATTTGGAAAAGTTACTTTGATCTGATTACTTGTTTGGAAATAGTAATGTATTAGATTACTCGTTACTGACAAAAGTAATCAGAGTAGAGTAATCGTTACTGGCATCACTGCTCTCCCTGAGTTGTTCTGGCCAAATGCCCTTTAACTGAAATAGAATTCTAGAACATGAACGTGATCTTATCTTAAAGTGCGTCTGACACAATTCTTTCTAAAACACAGTTAACACGATTATATTTCAGATTTTGCTAAAGATTATTCCCAGTTTTCTTTAGTTTGACCATTTTTGTGATGTTTATGTTTTCACTTCCTTATTGGACACCGACAGGAAGTGACATCGAAGAAGGTAAACAATTTTAAACTGTTGCCGTGCCGACCATGTTAAGTCAATGGGAAATGAATGAGTCAAACTGCTATGGAATGTTTCCTTCTTTTATGTCACTTCCTGTCAGCAGCTTAAACATTCAAATAAAAATAACTTTTCTGCCCAACATTTCTTCATTAAAATTGCTGCTTCACTGAAAAAAATGATAATTATGCAACTGATGTGATCCATCTAAAAAGTCATATTTTCAAGAGCATTAAAACCTGTCATATGGACTTTAAACGTTTAAGTGATGATGTCATCGCTCCACTTCAGCTTTAGTCTCAGTCACTATAATATGATTTTACTGACGCTAACCTGCTGTGGAGTCGACGACGAGGCTCTTTTTAATCTGATCACAATAAAACATCACATTTACTCTGGACTTTCCACAGTCAGGACTTTCTGACATTCATTATGACATAGTTATTCTCTATACACACTGAAGGCTTATTTTAAATGTAAAACTGTTTTTGGTCTTTTATCTGTTGTTATTTCAGCAGGAGATTCAGATAAAGTCGTGTTTTTTGTCCACAGTTTGGACCCGGAAGAAGCTTATTATTGTGTGTGATGTCATACTAAACAAATACAGATTTATTTCCTTGTCAGTGAACAGGTGTGGTACAGATAATAGTAAAAACTTAGAGAGTATAAGGGCATGTATAAGAGTAAGATGAAAGATATGATAAAATACACATTGGAGATTTATTTCACAGTTTTGAAAAGAATATATTTTATATTTTGTCAGCCTCTATTGTCGATGCTCTGGTTCAGACCAGTTTTTTCCTTTTTCCTTAACGTTGAAGATGAACTCGATATTGTAAATTTGATGTGATTTGAGTTGATCTTATATTGTCCAGCTCTAGCTTTAATGTCTTTGTCCGGTCTGTGACTCTTGTTTGACCTGGCTCCTGCTCGTGTGGTATATTCATAGGTTTCAGTGAATGAGCCTCAGTCTGTGGGGAGTTTGTGCCCCGCCCTGTTCTCCCTGTTCTCCCTGGACTCCGGTTTCCTCCTGTTTCCTTTTGGGCTGATCCTGAAGTGAAGGGCGTGGCGGCCGCAAAACCGGTCCTGACACAACAGTGGCAGAGTGGTTAGGCCTGTGTCCAAAGGGCTTTAAGAAGACGAGCTCTGGCCGACATGATGGGACGGTCCCGTTAAACCAGGCCGACATGATGGGACGGTCCCGTTAAACCAGGCCGACATGATGGGACGGTCCCGTTAAACCAGCCAGAGGTTCTACTGGTCACAGGCGGGCGATATATCGTCTGAAAGATCATATCGAAATCACAATATCGAGATTATCTCCAATGTCAAGAAATGTGTAGGTTAAGCTGGAAAAGAAAATGAGGGAAATGAGGAAAAACATTGGCTTCAAAAAAATAAAACGAGCAGCAGCCTCCGTCTCTCTTGGTACAGCAGGTTTTTGTTTTTCTGTGAACTACATCTGTAGTTTGTGTTCCACACTGACTGGATACTTTTGTGCGTCTCTGCCGTGTTCCTGTGGAGGTTCAGTGGATTAACTCCTGAGTCTGTACGAGAGCTTCTTCCTCTGAAACCCTGAGGAACCCAGAGGATCCTGTAGGAACCCAGAGGATCCTGTAGGAGGAGCCCAGAGGATCCTGTAGGAGGAGCCAGAGGATCCTGTAGGAGGAGCCCAGAGGATCCTGTAGGAGCCAGAGGATCTGTAGGAGCCAGAGGATCCTGTAGGAGGAGCCCAGAGGATCCTGTAGGAGCCCAGAGGATCCTGTAGGAGCCCAGAGGATCCTGTAGGAGCCCAGAGGATCCTGTAGGAGGAGCCCAGAGGATCCTGTAGGAGCCCAGAGGATCCTGTAGGAGGAGCCCAGAGGATCCTGTAGGAGCCCAGAGGATCCTGTAGGAGGAGCCCAGAGGATCCTGTAGGAGCCCAGAGGATCCTGTAGGAGCCCAGAGGATCCTGTAGGAGCCCAGAGGATCCTGTAGGAGCCAGAACCTGAACCCAGAGGATCCTGTAGGAGCCCAGAGGATCCTGTAGGAACCGATAACGATTTACCGACAATCATGGAGTCATTATTACGTTATTGTTCTGACGAGATGAAAATCGTTCACAAATAAATTCAGTCAAAAATGTAATAATTCATCAATTTGAATTTATTTACTAAACACATGAAACATAGTTTTTGTATTTATTCTTTTTCACTTGAATCGTCTCATTTTATTTTATCTTTATTTACACAGGGACGGCCCAATGAGAGCACGAGACTCTTTCATGAGCGCCGTTCCATAGCAGAGAATAACAATGTTTAATCTCAGCTCAGATCGTACCGAGACGTTAAAGCGTGTCATTATGAACCAAAGGTCGCTGGTTCTAATCCCTGCTCCACAAGTGCATGACGTCGCTGTGTCCTTGGGCAACGCACTTCCCCCTCGCCTGAGAGCGACTGGTCCAAGAGGCTGACGGGACTGAAGTTCCTCCCGTTTCTGACACTTTCACAAATAAACTTGCTCCAGACGACTATTACAGCCACAGCTGCCACTGGCCTCTCACATGAACCACAGTCACACATCTGTAATGTGAGGGAAGTGCGTTGCCCAAGGACACGGTGAAGTCAGGCACTTTTCAGAGGGACTTGAACCTGTGACCTTTCCATCATTAGACCCAGTTTTACTCTGAGCCACCGACGAAAAGGCCTGAGAGACGAGTTAGAGAAAATAAAAAACAATAATAATGATATTACCTGCAGATAAATCACGTTATCAGTTATAGAATTGTACATGAAATGTTCCGCTCAGAGGCGGAGCTTTACCACATTTATCTTCATTGAAACGTGTTTTTTTTACTGATAAACTGTCTCATAGTGTTGTCCACTGGTCCCTGACATTATTTTGACATTATAGCACAAACATGTGTTAAATCCTAACTTTGGCCTGAAAACGAATGGGTTGCGCCCCCTTCAGGGTAAACTCTGCTACTAAATTACAATTTCCTGATTGGCTGGAGACGTGTCCACGGCCTCCACAGAACGTCATAAGCCGCACCAGCTCCACACATCGTCACCAGGTGCTGCCCATTGTCCCGCCCCTGTACCTGTGGTTTATAACCAAGTCCCTCCCACGTAATCAGTCTGCTGTGATTGTGCCAATGCAAAGGCCCACACACTCACCCCCCACATGTCACCCCCAAACTTCAGAGACCGCCTCTTTCTGTGGGTGGGGAAAGGCTTTTTTAAAGGCCCGTTCTTTAAGCGACAAAATGTCATAATCTGCAGAATTTTTATTTTTTTTTGCATAAAATTGCAAATGGTAAACAAACTAAAATAAGGTAAATTTCTCCTTTAAATCTGGAGGTTCTCGGGTCAAATGAGCCACAAGACGTTTTCAAATATTTCATACAAATAGAATCCATCCCCAAAGAGTCAATAGTTTTTAATGTTTGTTTTTACACGAGAACCACCAAAGCACAAACTGATCTTCCTCCTCCCGTCTGTGGCTCAGACTCGATCAGCGTTTTCCACGTGTCTGATGGGGAGTTTCTTAAAGCTCTGTGTCCCGGTGGCAGAGTGGTTAGCCCGTCTGTGTCCGGTGGCAGAGTGGTTAGCCCGTCTGTGTCCCGGTGGCAGAGTGGTTAGCCCGTCTGTGTCCCGGTGGCAGAGTGGTTAGCCCGTCTGTGTCCCGGTGGCAGAGTGGTAGCCTGTCTGTGTCCGGTGGCAGAGTGGTTAGCCCGTCTGTGTCCCGGTGGCAGAGTGGTTAGCCTGTCTGTGTCTCGGTGGCAGAGTGGTTAGCCCGTGTGTGTCCCGGTGGCAGAGTGGTTAGCCTGTCTGTGTCCCGGTGGCAGAGTGGTTAGCCTGTCTGTGTCTCGGTGGCAGAGTGGTTAGCCTGTCTGTGTCCCGGTGGCAGAGTGGTTAGCCCGTCTGTGTCCCGGTGGCAGAGTGGTTAGCCTGTCTGTGTCCCGGTGGCAGAGTGGTTAGCCTGTCTGTGTCCCGGTGGCAGAGTGGTTAGCCCGTGTGTGTCCCGGTGGCAGAGTGGTTAGCCTGTCTGTGTCCCGGTGGCAGAGTGGTTAGCCTGTCTGTGTCTCGGTGGCAGAGTGGTTAGCCCGTGTGTGTCCGGTGGCAGAGTGGTTAGCCTGTCTGTGTCCCGGTGGCAGAGTGGTTAGCCCGTCTGTGTCCCGGTGGCAGAGTGGTTAGCCTGTGTGTGACCCGGTGGCAGAGTGGTTAGCCTGTGTGTGACCCGGTGGCAGAGTGGTTAGCCTGTGTGTGTCCCGGTGGCAGAGTGGTTAGCCTGTCTGTGTCCCGGTGGCAGAGTGGTTAGCCTGTCTGTGTCCCGGTGGCAGAGTGGTTAGCCTGTCTGTGTCTCGGTGGCAGAGTGGTTAGCCTGTGTGTGTCCCGGTGGCAGAGTGGTTAGCCTGTCTGTGTCCCGGTGGCAGAGTGGTTAGCCTGTGTGTGTCCCGGTGGCAGAGTGGTTAGCCCGTCTGTGTCCGGTGGCAGAGTGGTTAGCCGTGTGTGTCCGGTGGCAGAGTGGTTAGCCTGTGTGTGTCCCGGTGGCAGAGTGGTTAGCCTGTGTGTGTCCCGGTGGCAGAGTGGTTAGCCTGTCTGTGTCCCGGTGGCAGAGTGGTTAGCCTGTGTGTGTCCCGGTGGCAGAGTGGTTAGCCTGTGTGTGTCCCGGTGGCAGAGTGGTTAGCCTGTGTGTGTCCCGGTGGCAGAGTGGTTAGCCCGTCGTTCACACAAAACAACAAACACACTTAAACTGTTTTATTTAAAGTCAAATTAACTAAACAGGTTTTGTTTCCGCTGCGTCGTGTCTGGATCGTTTGGCGACGGGACTCTGCTCTTCTTCTGCAACAAACACACAAACGCACACTTCACAAAACGCACACTTCACAAACGCACACTTCACAAACGCACACTTCACAAACGCACACTTCACAAACGCACACTTCACAAACGCACACTTCACAAACGCACACTTCACAAACGCACACTTCACAAACGCACACTTCACAAACGCACACTTCACAAACGCACACTTCACAAACGCACACTTCACAAACGCACACTTCACAAACGCACACTTCACAAACACACACTTCTACTGATGAGCTTTAACATACAAAACATCTGCACAGATGTGAATGATGTTCAGCCAGGAACGAGAGAAGGACAAGACCTAAATCAGCTAAGGCTCAGTCATACTTCACAGTATTATATACTTCATCATATATTATATACTTCACAGTATTATATACTGCATCATATATTACATACTTCACAGTATTATATACTGCATCATATATTACATACTTCACAGTATTATATACTGCATCATATATTATATTATTATATACTTCACATTATATACTGCATCATATATTATATACTTCACAGTATTATATACTGCATCATATATTATTATTATATACTTCACATTATATACTGCATCATATATTATATACTTCACAGTATTATATACTGCATCATATATTATATTATTATATACTTCACATTATATACTGCATCATATATTATATACTTCACAGTATTATATACTGCATCATATTTATATATATACTTCACAGTATTATATACTGCATCATATATTATATTATATACTTCACAGTATTATATACTGCATCATATATTATATCATATACTTCACAGTATTATATACTGCATCATATATTATATACTTCACAGTATTATATACTGTATCATATAGTTTTTGTGTTTCCATTACCGGTGCCAAATTATGGAATGATTTAAGCTCAGATCTAAAACAATGCTCAAGAAAACATTTTTTGAAATATAAGACAACAGAATTTAAAGATTCTAAGTGATTCGTCTCGTGTGTGTGCCTTCCTTTTCATTAAAAAATAAAATAATAAATAGTAATAACTAGATAAACTATTATTATTTATTCTCTTGAGTTTTGAGAAACTCTATATAGGAATGGGAAATGTATGTTATTAACTGTGTTTGGAACAGGGGTGGGGTTAAATAAGTTTAACTTCTCCTTTTTGGACATTGTTCAACAGATCTGACAAGTTTGCTTTTGTCTTTTTGATTTGTAACAGCCTTTATGTCTAAAATCTTGTAAAGGTGCCTTGTGTTGCTCACATGTTCAAAATAAAGAAGAAATAATAAAATAATAATATATTATATACTGTATCATATTATATACTTCACAGTATTATATACTGTATCATATATTACATACTTCACAGTATTATATACTGTATCATATTATATACTTCACAGTATTATATACTGTATGATATATTATACACATACAGTGAAGTATGACTGAGCCTTCAGACCCTGGTAAACCAGTGAATGATCCAAACAGGAGGATTCTAACAGTTCAGCGGCTCCAGATCTGAGTCACTTCAGCAGTGAGTCCTTGTGTCCTTTACACTGTGGACTCACGGCGCCCCCTGGTGGAGGCTGTTACGTACTCTGCTCCTCAGCTCGTCTGAAGGTGCGGATGATTCCTCCGGCCGTTTTCCTGCTCTCTGTCAGACACAAGAACATGACTTTAGATCCTCGTCTGTACTGTGCAGTTACTGCTGCTGTCCTTCTGCACATATGGCTTTCACCTTTAGAAGTTAAGAAATGGGGAGATTTGAGAACATTGGGGAAACATTGTGACACAGATTTGGGTAAAAATGTGGAATTGTTTTCCGTTTTTGAAAATGGAGCTTTAATGAGTGAAGTGACATTAACGTCCAGACGAAGGTCACAGAGGTGATGCCGGAGCTCCTGAGTTCTTCTGCTCCGATGGGATTAATGAATATTCAGGAGTAAAAGCTCCGTGACCGGAGACCGACCCGTCTGTCTCCGAGACCGACCCGTCTGTCTCCGAGACCGACCCGTCTGTCTCGGAGACCGACCCGTCTGTCTCCGAGACCGACCCGTCTGTCTCCGAGACCGACCCGTCTGTCTCCGAGACCGACCCGTCTGTCTCAGAGACCGACCCGTCTGTCTCGAGACCGACCCGTCTGTCTCCGAGACCGACCCGTCTGTCTCGAGACCGACCCGTCTGTCTCCGAGACCGACCCGTCTGTCTCCGAGACCGACCCGTCTGTCTCAGAGACCGACCCGTCTGTCTCAGAGACCGACCCGTCTGTCTCAGAGACCGACCCGTCTGTCTCCGAGACCGACCCGTCTGTCTCCGAGACCGACCCGTCTGTCTCAGAGACCGACCCGTCTGTCTCAGAGACCGACCCGTCTGTCTCAGAGACCGACCCGTCTGTCTCAGAGACCTGTCTGTCTCTGACTCGTGTCTCACTGACCTCCGTGCAGCAGGGCAGCGCGACAGTTGGTGGTCACGGCGTCTCTCCCGTCTCTGTCGCTCAGACCGAACAGCTGCGTCCTGATGTGGAGGTTAAAGGAAAGTCTCTAACGGACCTCAGACCTCACGAGGTCTGTGTGAGCTGAAGGATACAGGCTCATGACCTCACGAGGTCTGTTTGAGCTGAAGTACACAGGCTCATGACCTCACAAGGTCTGTTGAGCTGAAGGAACAGGCTCATGACCTCACAAGGTCTGTGTGAGCTGAAGGATACAGGCTCATGACCTCACAAGGTCTGTGTGAGCTGAAGATACAGGCTCATGACCTCACAAGGTCTGTGTGAGCTGAAGGATACAGGCTCATGACCTCACGAGGTCTGTTTGAGCTGAAGTACACAGGCTCATGACCTCACAAGGTCTGTGTGAGCTGAAGGATACAGGCTCATGACCTCACGAGGTCTGTGTGAGCTGAAGTACACAGGCTCATGACCTCACGAGGTCTGTTTGAGCTGAAGGACACAGGCTCATGACCTCATGAGGTCTGTTTGAGCTGAAGGACACAGGCTCATGACCTCACAAGGTCTGTGTGAGCTGAAGGACACAGGCTCATGACCTCATGAGGTCTGTTTGAGCTGAAGGATACAGGTTCATGACGTCGTGAGGACCTCTGAGCTCCAGCGCCTGGAAACACTCCGGTTAGAGTAAAGCCAGTTTATCTCCTGTGTGACTGTAGAGCTCACCTTTACTGCAGCGCTGCTCACGATCACACTCTGAAACACAAACACACAGTCACACACAGAGTCACACACACAGTCACACACACAGAGTCACACACACACACACACAGTCACAGAGTCACACACACACACACACACAGTCACACACACACACAGTCACAGAGTCACACACACACACAAACACACAGTCACACACACACAGTCACACACAGAGTCACACACAGAGTCACACACAGAGTCACACACACACACACACACACACACACACACACACACACAGATACAGGAGTGAAACGACCCGCTGCTCTCACACACCTTCCCTTTGCAGACGTCCGAGTGGAACATGGCGTTGGACAGAGTGTAGCGCCTCCTGGTGGCGTCTCTGATGGAGGCGGCGTACGAGACCTCGAACACAACACCGCGCTCCAGAGCCTGAACACAGACACAGACAGAGGGACAGATACGTTTTAATGCAACAGATCTATCGCTAAAGAGCTGCCATAAGCAGAGGAAGGAAGTCAAGGCACAATATTTCAAAGTAAAGAGAACAATGAAAAGTGTGGAAGAAATGAGGGGAAATAAAAAGAAAAGTGGAAAAAATATAGGGAGAAATTGTGGGTAAAATGTGGAAGGAGTTTTTTCTTCTCTTTTGTCGTCTGTTCAGGACAAAAGTAAATGTGTGACGAACAGTGGACTTCAGTGGTTTCAGTTTAGTCGTAACAGTTTATTGTGACATTTTGCTCCACATACTGAACTTTAAATGTCTATTTTCATAACTGATGAGCTTGTAAGCTCTGCTCTTCCTGAAGCAGATGCTTCGAAACACTGTTTCAGTGCTGAGAGCTGCCAGGGAACTGGGGGACATAGCCTTTCTACGTCCGCGCACCAGTACACCAAAGAAAGCTTAAACACCGGGAAAAGCGTATGGATTTTGATATGTACAAATGCATAATTTCACATGTCCTGTAATATATATACTCATTCAATGACGTCCAATCATATTTCATATGCTGCTGATGGAAGTGACCTGGGATTACAGCAAAGGATTTTGGACTGTGAGCTCTTGGAGCTGAAAGCTTCAGAGTACACCGAACATAATGCACTGGACTGGGAAGATCAGTTAGACCCAGATAACCTGTTCTTAACATCTAACGCAATTAACTGCAAATACTACACTGAGAATGAATTTAACAACTCTGTTAAAACAGAAGGGAAATTCTCAATTATCCATTTCAATAGTAGAAGCATGTACGCGAATTTTGACGCAATCAAAGAATACCTAAAACAGTGCATCCATTTAGTATCATTGCAATATCAGAAACATGGTTTAATGAGGATAAAGGCATTGTTTTCGAGTTAAACAATTATTAAACTATGTAAACAGAACTAATAAAGGGGGAGGAGGAGTTGCTATATACGTCCTCAAGAAATTTAAATTCAAAATATTAGAAAAAATGACAGCATCAATAAACAACTTGCTTGAATGCTTATCAATAGAAATTATCAATGAAAAAAAGAAAAACATAATAGTTAGTTGTTTATACAGGTCACCAGGCTCATGTGTGGAAATATTTACAAATTGGGCAGAAAAAACATTCTCAGAATTAAGTAACAAGGTATTATTTATCTGTGGGATTATAACATTGATTTGATAAATCCAAATAAACATAAGACAACTGATGAGTATATTAATCGCATGTACAGTATGAGTTTATACCTGACTAGGGCTGTCACGATTTCAATTTTTGAGTCACGATTATTGAGAGAGAAAATATTGCGATTTTACGATTATCGACCGAATGAAAGGAAAGAACTGATATTTTTAGGTGTTGTCTTTAAAAAGCTTTTTAATACTTGAACTTGTAAACATTCACTGTTTCTAAAAATGAAAAATGCTTTAAGATTAAGGTCTACATTAAATAATAACAATGTCAACTTTACTTCTTTATAATGACCATAATGATCATAATTATTTGACTATATATTATTAGGCCACAGTCTAGGCTGGGTTTCCTGTTCTCTAAAGTTCTGCTGCTGCTTCATTATGTGTCAGATGTTTTGATGACCAGAGAATGAAACGTGTTTACAAAATGACTAAGGAGACTCTTTTGAACAGCTGATCTCCACATGTGCGCGGTTTCACTTTCCTTTCTGTTACGCTGAAGCAGAGCGGAGCGCGTTAGCTTTTTCTTTACATCCTGAGCCAGTTGTGGATATTTCCCAACATCTGGACAACTTTTTTGTGAATTCTGCAGTTCGTTACCTTGACCTGGACATTTACAGTGAAGGATTATCTCCAAGATGTTGTTTATATTCCACGTAGCCGATATCAGGGTTTGTATAACGGATGTTCCATCGACAACAACAAGGCCTTGTTCATGTTTTGGATCCTAAAGACGTCCCACTCTGCTGACTTCAATCGTTTTTGTGTGGATACAACACTGGAGGAGAGCGTCCTTCTGCCTCGCTCAACTACCGCTGAGTTTACGCCGTTTATGGCGTCAGCGGCTCGTGCGTCAGCGTGAAACATTCCCGCGGTAAAACCGTGGCTTCTGAAATTCTTACGGAAAACCTACCGCGTTCTTTTATAATCGTGGTCATCGTAAAACCGGTTCATCTTGACATCCCTATACCCGACTATCACAAGACCTAGCAAAACACAAACAAATTGTCCCTCAACCTAAATAAAACAAAAGTAATGTTTTTCGGTAATTATAATGGACAACCAGACCCAGTAATTATAGACGGTGTAGTATCAGAAATTAAATTCTTAGGAGTCACCATTGACAGTAAATTAAGCTGGAAACCACACATAAGACACATACAAGGTAAAGTCTCCAAAAGTATCTCAATCATTAATAAAGCAAAGTTTTTCTTAAATTACAATGCATTATTTTTGTTATATAGTTCATTAGTTTTGCCATATCTAAACTACTGTGTAGAAGTTGGGGCAATAACTATAAAAGCTCATTACACCCCTTGTTATACTCCAAAAACGGGCTGTAAGAATTATACATAAAGTAGGATATTATGATCACACTAATATATTATTTCTGCAGTCTAAACTGTTAAAAATGCATGATTTAGTTGATTTCTCTACTGCCCAACTTCTGTTTAAAGCCAACAAAAATGTGCTACCTGCAAGGATACAAATGCTTTTTGCACGCACAGAAGGGGGATATAACCTGAGGGGGTGTGATAACTTTAAGACTCAAACAGTGTCTTCGAAAAGTATGTGTGTGTCTGTGGAGTTAAACTCTGGAACAAATTGGGGACAGAATTTAAACAATGTCCAAATATTCATCATTTCAAATCAAGATATAAAAAAATGGTATGGTCAAAGTACCAGAAGGAGGAAATGGGTACTTGATTGCTAATGGGTGTTACAAAGTGCTGTATACTTTAAAGGTCAGATCTAACTAATAATGAAGTATATTGTGGTTGTTACTATTACACTATTGCAGTTGTTATTGCCATTGTTATTGTTGTTGCTGTTGTGTTGTTATCATCACTATTTAAACTTTAAATGTAACAGTCTAGGATTAATACCTAACAATCTGTGGATTATTCTTAGAATCAAACTTAATCGATTCAGACAGCGGTACTGCTATTGATGCTGATGGTAATATAAAGGAACTAAATTCTTAGAAGTAAAACATGCACATATCTATGTACTCTGCATTCAACATAACCCATAGTATAGGGCAGACATGTGGGGCCGGCAGCTCGAGGAAACCCTCTTCTGGCAGCAGACTCCTAAAAATTGTCTCTTTTAATGCATAGTATAGGACACTCAACAAAGGATGGTCCGGTTGCTCGGGGGCTGCTCCCTCTGGCAGCAGGTCCAGACACAGGAAAGAGAAAAAAAAGAAAAGCCCCGAATACCTTTTAACACATATCATTAAGACTATTCTTGTTATCATGAGCATCAATCAGTCTGCGATTACTGTACCTTTCATGAATAAATGTGGAGTATTTTAAGTATAATTCAAACACTTTGATACAGAGTAATGTTATATGGGCTGTAATGGTGATGATGAATAACGGTAGTGCCAACATGGTAATGAATTCTGTATGGGAGACAGAAATAATACACTGGTTGTAGCGTGTGAGATACTGTGAATGTTGACCTGGTATAATGCAGTGTTGCATTTGTTAATATGTAACCAACTCGGTTGATAGTTGTTTTGTAAGATGGTAAGAAATATGCAGTGTTGTTATTTATTGTTATTTAAGTTTGTGAACAGGGGTGGGAGTCAATAAGCTTGTCTTCTTCCCACTCCTTTTCGAGCTAGAATGTACATTTTTTTTTCTTTTATTATGTATATATATTCTTCTGTTTTTCTTTTCTTGGCTTTTGTGCCTTGTTGTAGCTCGAAATAAAAAGTCAAACAACAACAGCTGGTCACGTGACTAAAGTGTCACTAGTCTGGAAAAGTGCTTGACTTTGTGAGTTGTGTATCAGTGTCTCATGTGGTGAAAGTGTCTGCGCCGCTGTGGGTCAGAATAAACACTTTTCCTTTAACAGATACTAAAGTAGTAGAGCCGACCCAGTGAGGGAAACGTCAGGAGCATCTACAGCAAACAGAGGCTAAACTAACTCTGACTGAATTAAATAACACATAACGCATTGATGTCCTGCCTCAGAGGCCCCGCCCACTGAAGCTCTGTGAAGCACTGACCCACGTTACAAAGGAAATGACTCTTATTTATCGGCCTATGATTGATCTGATCAAACATCAATATCCAGCTGTAATAATAAAACCTCCACACGTCTGTTCTTCCACGTGATGGTGTTGTGACGTGTGCTGAGGTTTGTTGCTGGTGAGGCTCATGCTATTGTGTCGGTGCTTCAGTCGTGTTTATGAGAAGTCGTGATAATACAGTTTGTCCACAAGAGGTCAGTGTTTAAACAGAATGAAACATTTCTGACCAGACTTCAGCTTTAAAGCCTTGACGTGCTACAGGCTTCACTCGCACATCACAAGTTTCACAATCCATTTGAGGAGGAAAATGTAAAACACATGACATATAGTGGTAGTAGTTGCTATGGTTACCCCGTAGACTGGAGCTCTCTTGTAGAAGAAGGGAAGCCTCTCGCTGACGCTGATGCAGATGATGTCCACGTCGTACGTCATACAGGCCGACTGCAGCGACACAGAACACTCAGTTACTGAAAACCAGACGGAAAAACATCACAGCCTCACCAGGAACAGTTTGTCCGTCTGCGGCTGAACGGCCAACAGGTCGAAGGGTCTGTACTCGGGACAACTGGCTCTCTGCAAAACAACAGCAGCCCGTCAGAGGAAAGAATATCCACCACGAGCAACATCACAGAGGAAATATCCACCACGAGAGAGAAACATCACAGAGGAAATATCCACCAGAGAAACATCACAGAGGAAATATCCACCACGAGAGAAACATCACAAGGAAATATCACCAGAGAACATCACAGAGGAAATATCCACCACGAGAGAACATCACAGAGGAAATATCCACCACGAGCAACATCACAGAGGAAATATCCACCACAGAGAAACATCACAGAGGAAATATCCACCACGAGAGAGAAACATCACAGAGGAAATATCCACCACGAGAGAACATCACAGAGGAAATATCCACCACCAGAGAAACATCACAGAGAAATATCCACCACCAGAGAAACATCACAGAGGAAATATCCACCATGAGAGAAACATCACAGAGGAAATATCCACCAGAGAAACATCACAGAGGAAATATCCACCACGAGAGAAACATCACAGAGGAAATATCACGAGAGAAAACACAGAGGAAATATCCACCAGAGAAACATCACAGAGGAAATATCCACCACGAGCAACATACAGAGGAAATCCACCAGAGAAACATCACAGAGGAAATATCCCCACGAGAAAACATCACAGAGGAAATATCACCAGAGAAACATCACAGAGGAAATATCCACCAGAGAAACATTCACAGAGGAAATATCCACCATGAGAGAAACATCACAGAGGAAATATCCACCACGAGAGAAACATCACAGAGGAAATATCCACCAGAGGAAACATCACAGAGGAAATATCCACCATGAGAGAAACATCACAGAGGAAATATCCACCACGAAGCAACATCACAGAGGAAATATCCACCACAGAGAAACATCACAGAGGAAATATCCACCACGAGAGAGAAACATCACAGAGGAAAATATCCACCACGAGAGAAACATCACAGAGGAAATATCCACCACCAGAGAAACATCACAAGAGGAAATATCCACCACCAGAGAAACATCACAGAGGAAATATCCACCATGAGAGAAACAATCACAGAGAAATATCCACCAGAGAAAACATCACAGAGGAAATATCCACCACGAGAGAAACATCACAGAGGAAATATCCACGAGAGAAACATCACAGAGGAAAATATCCACCAGAGAAACATCACAGAGGAAATACCACCAGAGACATCACAGAGGAAATATCCACCAGAGAAACATCACAGAGGAAATATCCACCACGAGAGAAACATCACAGAGGAAATATCCACCAGAGAAACATCACAGAGGAAATATCCACCAGAGAAACATCACAGAGGAAATATCCACCATGAGAGAAAACATCACAGAGGAAATATCCACCACGAGAGAAACATCACAGAGGAAATATCCACCAGAGAAACATCACAGAGGAAATATCCACCACGAGAGAAACATCACAGAGGAAATATCCACCATGAGAGAAACATCACAGAGGAAATATCCACCACGAGAGAAAATACAAAAAAACACGAGAGAAACATCACAGAGGAAATATCCAAAAAAAAAAAAAACCACAGAGAAACATCACAGAGGAAATATCCACCACGAAGAAAACATCACAGAGAAATATCACCAGAGAAACATCACAGAGGAAATATCCACCCAGAGAAACATCACAGAGGAAATATCCACCACGAGCAACATCACAGAGGAAATATCCACCAGAGAACATCACAGAGGAAATATCCACCATGAGAGAAACATCACAGAGGAAATATCCACCACGAGAGAAACATCACAGAGGAAATATCCACCACGAAGAGAAACATCACAGAGGAAATATCCACCTGAAGAGAAACATCACAGAGGAAATATCCACCATGAGAGAAACATCACAGAGGAAATATCCACCACGAGAGAGAAACATCACAGAGGAAATATCCCCAGAGAGAGAACATCACAGAGGAAATATCCACCAAAGAAACATCACAGAGGAAATATCCACCACGAGAGAAACATCACAGAGGAAATATCCACCACGAGAGAAACATCACAGAGGAAATATCCACCAGAGAGAAAACATCACAGAGGAAATATCCACCGAGAGAACATCACAGAGGAAATATCCACACGAGAGAAACACACAGAGGAAATATCAACGAGAGAAAACATCACAGAGGAAATATCCACCGAGAGAAACATCACAGAGAAATATCCACCAGAGGAACATCACAGAGGAATATCCACCACGAGAGAACATCACAGGAGGAAAATATCACCACGAGAGAAACATCACAGAGCGAAATATCCACAGAGAAACATCACAGTAGGAAATATCCACCAGGAGAAACATACAGAGGAAATATCCACCACCAGAGAACATCACAGAGGAAATATCCACCACGACGAGAGAAAACATCACAGAGGAAATATCCCCACGAGAGAAACATCACAGAGAAATATCCACCACGAGAGAAACATTCAAGAGGGAAATATCCACACGAAGAGAGAAACATCACAGGAAATATCCACCACGAGAGAGGAAACTCCACGACCAGCAGAAACATCACAGAGGAAATATCCACCCACGAACGAGAAAACATCACAGAGAAAATATCCACCACAGATGATGAGAAACAATACAGAGGAAATATCAGCCACGAGAGAAAACATCACAGAGGAATGATTCCCACCGCGAGAGAGAAACATCCACGACCAGAGAAACATCACAGAGGAAATATCCACCACGAGAGAGGAAACATCACAGAGAAATATCCACCAGAGAAACATCACAAGGGAAATATCCACGAGAGAAACCATCACAGAGGAGAATATCACAGAGAAACATCACAGAGGAAAATATTCCACAGAGAAACATTCACAGAGGAAATATCCACCAGAGCAACAGAGAATATCCACCAGAGAAACATCACAGAGGAATATCCACCAGAGAAAACATCACAGAGGAAATATCCACCAGAGAAACATCACAGAGGAAATATCCACCAGAGAAACATCACAGAGGAAATATCCACCAAGAGAAACATCACAGAGGAAATATCCACCAGAGAAACATCACAGAGGAAATATCCACCACAGAGAAACATCACAGAGGAAATATCCACCACGAGAGCAACCAGAGAAACATCACAGAGGAAATATCCACCACGAGAGAGAAACATCACAGAGGAAATAATCCACCACGAGAGAAACATCACAGAGAATTCCCCACGGAGAAACATCACAGAGGAAATATCCACCACGAGAGAAAACATCACAGAGGAAAATATCCACCACGGAGAGAACATCACGACCAGAGAAACATCACAGAGGAAATATCCACCACGAAGAAACATCACAGAGGAAATATCCACCACGGAGAGAAACATCACAGAGGAAATATCCACCACGAGGAGAAACATCACAGAGGAAATATCCACCACCATGAAGAAACATCACAGAGGAAATATCCACCATGAGAGAAACATCACAGAGGAAATATCCACCAGAGAAAAACAGAGAAAACACCAGAGAAACATCACAGAGGAAATATCCACCAGAGAAAACATCACAGAGAAATATCCACCATGAGAGAAACATCACAGAGGAAATATCCACCAGAGAAACATCACAGAGGAAATATCCACCACCAGAGAAACATCACAGAGGAAATATCCACCACGAGAGAACATCACAGAGGAATATCCACCACGGAGAAACATCACAGAGGAAAATATCCACCCAGAGAGAAACATCACAGAGGAAATATCCACCAAGAAGAGAAAATCCACGACCAGAGAAACATCACAGAGGAAATATCCACACGAGAGAACATCACAGAGGAAATATCCACCACGAGAGAAACATCACAGAGGAAATATCCACCACGAGAGAAACATCACAGAGGAAATATCCACCACAGAGAGAAACATCCACGACAGAGGAAATCACAAGGAAACACAGAGAAATCACAGAGGAAATATCCACCAGAGAAAACATCACAGAGGAAATATCCACCATGAAAGAAACATCACAGAGGAAATATCCACCAGAGAAACATCACAGAGGAAATATCACCAGAGAAACATCACAGAGGAAATATATCCACCAGAGAAACATCACAGAGGAAATATCCACCATGATGAGAAACATCACAGAGGAAATATCCACCAGAAACATCACAGAGAATATCACCATGAGAGAAACATCACAGAGGAAATATCCACCAGAGAGAAACATCACAGAGGAAATATCCACCAGAGAAACATCACAGAGGAAATATCCACCAGAGAAAACATCACAGAGGAAATATCCACCACGAGAGAAACATCACAGAGGAAATATCCACCACGAGAGAGAAACATCACAGAGGAAATATCCACCACGAGAGAGAACATCACAGAGGAATATCCACCAGGAGAAACATCACAGAGGAAATATCCACCATGAGAGAAACATCACAGAGGAAATATCCACCATGAGAGAAACATCACAGAGGAAATATCCACCAGAGAAACATCACAGAGGAAATATCCACCAGAGAAAACATCACAGAGGAAATATCCACCAGAGAAACATCACAGAGGAAATATCCACCAGAGCAACCTCACTGCTGAGGACAATTCATCATGTTTGTCCCCAATGTCAAGAAATGTGTCAGGACAATGTGGAAACTGCTTTTCCTGCCCTTTCTGTTCAGAACAATCATAAAAAACAATTATGAAAAATGTTTGTTTTTTTTAAATGAAGAAATTAAGAAAAAAGGGGGTGATTGGAAAATTTGTAGAAAATTACAAAAACAAATTGTGAAAAACTGGAAAATACACTGAGTAAAAAAATTGTGAAACATTAGGGGGAAACAGTGTTTTTTATTCCTGCCCTTGTGTCTGTTCACTGTCGAGCATCAAAGCCTGTAAACCCAGATGTTTGGGTTTGGTAAACCCAGATGTTTGAAGCTTGTTTTTGCTCCTCCTGACGGTTTACAGAAACATGGAGCTTACGTAATGGCTGGAGTCGGACATCACGATGGTCAGTCGGCTCAGGACTCTGATTGGCTGCGAGCGGCCCTGGAAAAACACACAAACACCAAGTTCATTTGGTCAGAAGTTCAGTCAGTGTCGGATTTTCAAAACAAGACTAAAATCTGCAGTAAAAGAAGAGACTAAAACGTGAACTTCAGTGGTCGGTTTGGAAAAGCCTCAGATCATTTCAGTTCCTAGGGGCGACAGTGGCGCAGATGGTAGAGCGGGTCGTCTCATGATCGGAAGGTCAGGGGTTCGAATCCCGCCTCCTGAAGGTGCACATTGTCGTTGTGTCCTTGGGCAAGACACTTCACCCACATTGCCTCCAGTGTCTGCGTACACTGGTAGCCCCCTAGGAGAGACCAACAGGCCCGGTTTGAACCGTGAGGCCGTCTTCGTGACCACCACTGCAGAAGGAGCCATGGGGGCCGGTGCTATGTGACCTGGGCAGCTCCAACTGCCCCCACGACCCGGCAACGGACAAGTGGAAGAAAATGGATGGATTTCAGTTCCTGCCACAGAACCAGGTCTGTGCTTTGTCCATGAGGAGAAACATGAAGCACTAGATCAGGGGTAGGCAATGTCAGGCCCGGGGGCCAAAACCGGCCCACCATCATAGAACCTCTGGCCCTCGACATGACCTTGAGAAACATGATTTGTGTAATCAGAGATCAAATGCCTGTTAAAGTACTCTAGAAATGTGAAGAATGCTGTTAATTGCTTTAAAGTTTTTCAGTGGATCACCCATTTAGGTCAAACATGATGTACAACACTGACATTTGTAGAAAGTCATGCTTTACTTGGGCCTATAATTGGAGGGTTCAGCCCTTGGAGTTTTGATGAAGAAAATCAGCCCGTTATCAAGCAAACTACCCCCTGCACTACATCATTATGTTCTTCACCAGGGGTTTCAACTAAAGCGCAGCAAGATGATTAATATGACAAATCCAAATGGGAATAAACAGTAACACAGTAACACACTTGTTTAAGACCTGACTGTAATTTCTACGGCGTGTTGAGTTTCCTTGTGTAGAAGTAAAGTTGCCTTAGTGCCTCACCTGGACGACAGGCAGCTCCTCCATGAGCTCCGTCAGGGGCACAGGGCAGGGCACCGGCTGCTCGGGACAAACACACATCAGTTAATACGTCTAATGTTGTTTATGTGGAGCAACAGAGCTGCAGGTTTAGAGGAAACAAGTAAAAACAGGTTTAAACTTCACATTATCTTTAACCGTTAGAAAACTGTCAGTGCAGCTGAAACTTCCTTCTTTATAAAACTCTGATGTGTAACTGTGTTTGGATCAACACTGGGCTGTGACATGAACAAAGATGAAAATAAACTCACGGTTTTCTTCTTTGTGTCCGGTTCAAAACACATAGTTAACGGCGACGGTGGAGAATCCGACTGAAACAGAAGCTCAGTTTATTTAAGGTCAGGACTGATGTGGGAGATTCACAACTTTGGTTTAAACAAGTGATTCAAGACAAAGAAAGACCTGTCCTAATGTTCATTAAGGAGATTTAGAGAAAAGTGTCATTGCATAACCTCTGAACCCCACCTGAACCAAGCACATATCCTCCAGTTCGGCTTTACCCAAATCTAAAACCTGCTTGAAAAAAAGTCAAAATAGCGACGAAAACGAGGATGAAAAAGCAACAAAAGAGACAAAAATGCGACGAAAACTGACGTGAAAACGACTAAGAAGGAAAAACAGCCTAAAAGTTCATAAAACTGATACACATGTTTGATAATTTGATGTTTTCCCCACGAACGTTAAGAGTTTACAATACACTAAAGGAGGATAAAATAAATGTCATTCCATTTCTAGAAGTCAAATCAGGTACAGCTGCTTTAAACGTTCCATGAAACAAATGAGGGGAAACAATGAGCAACTTTTCAGTAAAATGTTATGTACAATTTTAGCCAGAACTGATGTTAAATGTGTTGTTGAAGAACTAAGCTGTAAATATGTCATTGTTTCCCAGTAGATTTAGATTTAATGCCAGTTTGAATCCAATTTAATGACATTTAAGGCCTTATTTTTGGCACAGTTTACTTAATGGCTCTTTACGCCCCGCGGAAACTCTGTATTCAGATTTTAATGCCACAAATGAGGACAAATTAGACCCATTTTAAAAAATATTATTATTTAACTTTTTTTTTTTTTTAATTTTTTGTCAGTAATCTCCTGCAGTTTCCCTCTTCCCCCCTCAGTGTGTCGCTTCAGAGTTTGATTTTAGTTTGATGCCATTTCGGATTGTAGGAATTGTAGTCAGCGTGCGGCTAACGCTAGCTTAGCTCCGGACCCAAACAACCGGCTCGTGCACGGCCTTAAACCCGCGGAACGAGCCCCGTCCTCGGCTGTGAACACTCACGGTGAGCCGCCGTCTCCACCATCCGCCGCAGCTCGTCCCGGTCCCCGGTGAAAGTCAATTTAGGTCCATAAACACCGACATCACGAAGCTAAGTGACGCTACAATGCGAGGGGAACGTGGAGCGGCGGGGCATCATGGGAAATAGAGTCCGGAAGTGAAAAAAACCGAAACTTTTTCTTTTAAGCGATTCTTCATCTTTGAACATTTAAATATTTAATAACGGTAATAAAAAGGTTAACAAATAATATTATAACCGGCTTTGTATGTTTTATTAAGATTTAAATAAATATTGCATAAAACGTTTTCGTTGCGCTTCCGGTGCTGAGCGGATTCGGCACCGAGAGGTCACAGCTGCTGGAGGTAGATTTATATAAACTCAACACATGTTTAAAAAGGGATTCAAAAAGAAAAAATGATTGCGCCAAAAAATACTGACAAAATGCTAATATTGTTCATCATAGTAACGTGTTTAACCACGATGTCAGCCATGTTTTTATGTTTAAGTCCAGACTCTTGGTTTAGAAAAGACACTTGTGATGTTTCTGTCTCTCCGTTTCAGCCTCTGGTCAATTATTCCCTTGTTCTTGTGGCTCTGGTTTGCAGTGAAAACGTTATTTAACACAGTTCTAGCACATTTTCTCCAGTCCGGCTTTACCCAAATCTAAAAGCTTCTCGACTGCAGAGCAACAGAGTAACGCTTCATTTGAAAGCTAAGACCATTAAGGCCTAAAAAACTGATACTAACTTTTTTGTTGTGTTGTCGCTGCCTTTTTTGTGTTTCTGTTGTGTTGTTGCTTTTTCATCCTTGTTTTCGTTGCTATGTTGATGTTTTTTTAAAGCTTAAGCGGGGCTTAACGTGACTCTCCTGACACTTTCTTGTCTTGTTTTTCTCCAGAGTCGGGACGATGCTGAAGCCGCTCCGGGTCCTGGTGTCCGGCCTGTCCCGCTCCTCGTCCCGCTGCTGCTCCGGGTTCGTTCCAGGATGAGGTGAACTGGTTTGGATTGTTTTAGTTATTACATGATGTGTAATAACCGCTGCAGTGTAATTACTGAGACCTGCTCCGTGCTCTGGTCTGAGCGCTGTGTGTGGACCGTATCCGGGTCAGACCTTCAGCGCCTCAGGCCGTCTCCGGTCCGGACGGGCTCGTGAGGTTCTGCTCGGTTCTGTAGGATCTGTTTGTAACGTGGCCGAATGACCTGAGCTTTAGATCTGAGTTTAGTCACAAGACAAACCAGGTCCAGACGAGCTGCTCTGAGGGTTTCCACAGAAGTCCCTCTTTAGCCCTGGTCCTGGGTTTGGCTCTGGTTAGGGTTAGGGTTCAGGGTTAGGGTTCAGGGTTAGGGTTCAGGTTTAGGGTTCAGGTTTAGGGGTTAGGGTTTAGGGTTCAGGGTTAGCGCCCGCTGTAGTCGTCTCCGTCCCGTGTCCGCAGGTTCCTGGAGCGTCTGAAACGGGACGACGTGGCCTGTGAAGCCGCCGTGTCAGAGTCTGAGCTGATGTTGTTCCACTCACTGCAGCCGCTGCTGAAGAGAAACCAGGACCACAGCTTCTCCTCCGTGTCTCTGCACTGCCACGGTACGATAATAACATGGTAAGAACATGGTAAGAACATGGTAATAACATGGTAATAACACAATAACTGGATCTGTCTTCATCATTAAGGAGACTTTAAAAAATGCGCCTTGTGTCTTTAAACTGGAGGTGAACTGAACCATGGCATAAATGAGTCCTGTTACTGTGTATACTGTGTATACGGTTAATACTGTGTTATTACTGTGTTATTACTGTGTTATTACTGTGTTAATACTGTGTTATTACTGTGTTAATCTGTGTATACTGTTTAATACTGTGTTATACTGTTTATTACTGTTTTACTGTGTTATTACTGTGTTAATACTGTGTTAAATGTGTTAATATGTGTTATTACTTGTTAATACTGTTTTACTGTTTTACTGTGTTAATACTGTGTTAATACTGTGTTATACTGTTATTACATTACTGTGTTATTATACGTATAAAGTGAAATCTTCGAAAGTCCACAAATGTTTTCTCTGCTTTTTGGTAGAAGATTCACAAATGGGAGTTTGTTTCAGTGAAAGGCGCAACAGGAAACAGAATAACAAAGATCAAAACAAAAGGAAAACACTGAGATTCACTTTTTAAATGTTTGATTTTTCTCTGTTTCAGACGTGAACTCGTTGCTACGTAAACTCGGCGCTGACCTGTCAGTCATCCAGGACTCCATTCTGATTGGCTGCAGCGACAGAGGCCACGCCCACTTCTGCCTGGACCTGGGTAAAGCTCCTCCCATTATTCATGAACCAGAAGCTTCTCTGTAATGTTTGCGTTTGCAGCTGCTGTGGACGCCGCCGCTGTAGAAGAAGAAAGTGGAGGGAAGTTTGTGGATCTGAGAAAGTCCTACTTCCTGCTGTCCGAGTCTAAGGCGCCTCTAGTGGCCAAGGTCAGTCACTGCACCACACGCTCTGATGTTTTACTTTGAAGAGGAACACGGGACACACGGGAGTGACAGGCCTGACCCGTGTCTGTGGTTCCAGAGTCAGGCACTGCTGCGATGGCATCAGACTCATCGATTCTGCAGCTGCTCCGGGAAACTCACCCAGAGGAACCGAGCAGGAAGTCACAGGTTCACGGCCGGGACGCAGAACTACAGCTATCCACAGGTACTAGGCCGACTGCCAATACTGTGAATACTCCTGTTATTAATACTACGAACACCGTGCTCCTGCAGATGTCTCCGGTGGTGATCGCCCTGGTGCATGATGGGACTCGTTGTTTATTGGGTCGTCAGGCCTCGTTTCCTCCCGGACTCTACAGCGCTCTGGCCGGCTTCTGCGACATGGGTTCGTGTCCGTCATGTGACCTGTATCTCAGTCATGTGACCTGTATAGTCATGTGACCTGTATCTCTGTCATGTGACCTGTATAGTCATGTGACCTGTATTCTGTCATGTGACCTGTATAGTCATGTACCTGTATCTCAGTCATGTGACCTGTATAGTCATGTGACCTGTATCTCAGTCATGTGACCTGTATAGTCATGTGACCTGTATCTCAGTCATGTACTGTAGTCATGTGACCTGTATCTCTGTCATGTGACCTGTATAGTCATGTGACCCTCAGGCGAGAGCGTGGAGGAGTCCGTCCGCAGGGAGGTGGCGGAGGAGGCGGGACTCGAGGTGCTGTCCGTCACTTACAGCTCGTCTCAGCATTGGCCCTTCCCCAACAGCTCCTTCATGATTGGCTGCTTCGCTGCCGTCAGCCCCGCCCACTCACAGGTCAGTCCAAAGAAACAAATCCAGGGCTCAGAGTGTTGTGATGTTTCTGCTCCTTTAGTCTGGGTCTAAAGCAGATTCATATATGATCATGAACATGAAACATGAGTCTCTGCTCACTCCTCCCCCTTTACATTAATAACTACGTTCGACGGGGAGTCCATGCTGGATTTACAGACTCCTCCTACCCTGCTCCTAAAAAGGGCATAAGGGCGGGATCTTCACTGTAGTCTCGGCCCTCGTGTAGTGTAGTTCAGTCGTACCCGTTAGCTCTGATGCTAACGGCCTGTCAAAGTCCGCCCTCGTTAATATAAACAAGAATTAGCTTCTTAATTATACCTAAATACAGCTGTAGAAAGTTTAACATTATTGGAAACCGGGCTTTACATTTGTGTAGTGATTATTTGTCAACACAACTCAAAACTGCGACAGAAGCAAACTTAGGACTTAACTCAAATAAACACTGAGACGCACCATGGATTTTGGTTTTACGCAGCAGCATTCAAAAGAGTGCAATGTCCAAACAAACTTAAAGTTTCAAAAGGTTTATTTCCAGATAAGAAGGCAAACAGCAAGGTAACATATGCAAGGCCACTCCTAATTAGGGATGGGTACCGAACCCCGGTATCATAACGGCCCCGGGGCCACGTGCGTCGGTCCACCCGGACCGATAAGCTCCAGCCTTAACGGTTTTCTTAACGGGGCTGCTGCGCTCAAATAATCACTCCCCCCTCATGGATGCGTTCGATGCATCGGATCTGTTTCATCCCCGCTACCCCACACGAAAGTGCAGGGTGCCAGCCCTGCGCTCTGCCACTGCCCTGTCTCCCCTCTGCAGCCGTGTGCAGTGAGACAGGTGCGCGCGGGAAAGACACGCGGTGTTACGAGCTGCTACAGCTAACCCGCAGTAAAAAGCGAAACGTAACGACTTCGTATTGAACAGACAGACGAGCCACTCGCACTTTTCTTCTTTCACAAATACCCAAACTAAAGAGTTTCGGGTGGAGTCTATTTTTCCACAAACGGCGTACAGCGTGGCATGTACGTGAACATGCGTGCGCGCTCACACGTGCACGTCAGTGCGAGCCGGTGTCGACCCCACTGGACACAAGCCGAGAGGCAGAACACAGTTCATTATTTTACTGCACTTTTTTTTTACTGCAAGTTTTCATTGGACTCATTTGGAGCTACAGCCTTGATTTACTAGACAATAATAATGATTTTTTTTTAAAAAGCCACGTAAGTGAAGTATTTTAACTCCCATATATTAAGTGTATGCGCAAAGTGGAAATGAAATGTAGAGTAATAAATAAATAATATAGACCAAGGATTAATGCCTACGTATACGGTAGTCTCAATCTACCTATATGCAGTATATTTTCTGTTAAAGTACCGATAGAGTACCGTTAAAGTACCGGATCGATAAGGAGTATCGATAAATCCTTAACGATACCCATCCCTACTCCTAACTACTGGTAAAAACCATTAGCCCACAGGTGTGTGCTGGACTGTGTGTTACTCCCCTAGGTGCGCAATGATAGAATAACCAAACAAAATAAAACAAAAAAGTAAACAAATTAGAATTAACTTAGCATATTAAAGAATATATTATAAAAAGAAAACATACTTAAAACCAAAAATAGTGTACTAGAAAATACACAACTCAAAATGTGTAACTAATAAACAAAAAGTGAACTTAATTTTAACTTTAACCAAAAAACTGACAAATAGCTCCTACAAGTTGTTTAAAACGTAACGTGTGCTTACAGCAGGAACCACTCCCCCATTCACTCACCAGTGTACGCACTGGAGGAGAGGAGGGTGAAGTGTCTTGCCCAAGGACACAACAACAGAGGTGGGATTCGAACCCATGACCTTCCGTTCATGAGACGACCTGCTCTACCAACTGTGCCACTGTTGCAGAGGGACGTGCTCCCTGTGGCCTTTGGTCAGACGCTCTTCACGCTCGTTTTGTCTCGTTTTGACTCGTTTTGCCTCCCTCTCCCCCTCAGCTCTCCGTGGACCGCTCCGGTTTGTTTAGTCTCAGCTCTCTGTGCTCAGACGCCTTCACTCTCAGCTCTCTGGCTCAGACGTCTCCCTCCTCCCCCCCCACTCTCAGCTCTCTGCTCAGACGTTCTTCACCCAGCTCTGTGTCAGACGCTCTTCACTCTCAGCTCTCTGTGCTCAGACCTTCACTCTCAGCTTCTGTCTCAAGCTCTTCACTCTCAGCTCTCTGTGCTCAGACGCTCTTCACTCTCAGCTCTCTGTGCTCAGACGTTCTTCACTCTCAGCTCTCTGTGCTCAGACGCTCTTCACTCTCAGCTCTCTGTGTCAGACGCTCTTCACTCTCAGCTCTCTGTGCTCAGACCTCTTCACTCTCAGCTCTCTGTGCTCAGACGCTCTCACTCTCAGCTCTCTGTGGTCAGACGCTCTCACTCTCAGCTCTCTGTGCTCAGACGCTCTTCACTCTCAGCTCTCTGTGCTCAGACGTCTTCACTCCAGCTCTCTGTGCTCAGACGCTCTTCACTCTCAGCTCTCTGTGCTCAGACGCTCTTCACTCTCAGCTCTCTGTGCTCAGACGTTCTTCACTCTCAGCTCTCTGTGCTCAGACGCTCCTTCACTCTCTGTCAGACTCTCCTCGCCTCGTGCTCAGACGTTCTTCACTCTCAGCTCTCTGTGCTCAGACGTTCTTCACTCTCAGCTCTCTGTGGTCAGACGCTCTTCACTCTCAGCTCTCTGTGCTCAGACGTCTTCACTCTCAGCTCTCTGTGCTCAGACGTTCTTCACTCTCAGCTCTCTGTGCTCAGACGCTCTTCACTCTCAGCTCTCTGTGGTCAGACGCTCTTCACTCTCAGCTCTCTGTGCTCAGACGCTCTTCACTCTCAGCTCTCTGTGCTCAGACGCTCTTCACTCTCAGCTCTCTGTGCTCAGACGCTTCACTCTCAGCTCTCTGTGCTCAGACGCTCTTCACTCTCAGCTCTCTGTGCTCAGACGCTCTTCACTCTCAGCTCTCTGTGCTCAGACGCTCTTCACTCTCAGCTCTCTGTGCTCAGACGCTCTTCACTCTCAGCTCTCTGTGCTCAGACGCTCTTCACTCTCAGCTCTCTGTGCTCAGACGCTCTTCACTCTCAGCTCTCTGTGCTCAGACGCTTCTTCACCTCTCAGCTCTCTGTGGTCAGACGCTCTTCACTCTCAGCTCTCTGTGCTCAGACGCTCTTCACTCTCAGCTCTCTGTGCTCAGACGCTCTTCACTCTCAGCTCTCTGTGGTCAGACGCTCTTCACTCTCAGCTCTCTGTGCTCAGACGCTCTCTGTCCGTCAGACGTCTTCACTCTCAGCTCTCTGTGGCTCAGACGCTCTTCACTCTCAGCTCTCTGTGGTCAGACGTCTTCACTCTCAGCTCTCTGTGCTCAGACGTTCTTCACTCTCAGCTCTCTGTGCTCAGACGTCTTCACTCTCAGCTCTCTGTGGTCAGACGCTCTTCACTCTCAGCTCTCTGTGCTCAGACGCTTCTTCACTCTCAGCTCTCTGTGGTCAGACGCTCTTCACTCTCAGCTCTCTGTGGTCAGACGCTCTTCACTCTCAGCTCTCTGTGGTCAGACGCTCTTCACTCTCAGCTCTCTGTGTCAGACGTCTTCACTCTCAGCTCTCTGTGCTCAGACGTTCTTCACTCTCAGCTCTCTGTGCTCAGACGTTCTTCACTCTCAGCTCTCTGTGCTCAGACGTTCTTCACTCTCAGCTCTCTGTGCTCAGACGCTCTTCACTCTCAGCTCTCTGTGCTCAGACGTTCTTCACTCTCAGCTCTCTGTGGTCAGACGCTCTTCACTCTCAGCTCTCTGTGGTCAGACCTTCACTCTCAGCTCTCTGTGCTCAGACGCTCTTCACTCTCAGCTCTCTGTGGTCAGACCTCTTCACTCTCAGCTCTCTGTGCTCAGACGCTCTTCACTCTCAGCTCTCTGTGGTCAGACGCTCTTCACTCTCAGCTCTCTGTGGTCAGACGCTCTTTACTCTCAGCTCTCTGTGCTCAGACGCTCTTCACGCTCGTTTTGTTTCAGCTCTCCGTGGACCGCTCGGAGCTGGAGGACGCTCGGTGGTTTGACCTGGAGCAGATCGAGCGCGGCCTGAGCGTCCGGACGCCGCCGCGACGAGGAGCGCCCGCCGTCACATGGTTCCCTCCCAAGCACGCCATTGGACACCGGCTGATCTCCGAGTGGGCGGAGCTTCAGAGACGCCACATGACCTCACGATGACATCACACTCTAATAAATCCTGTTTTTAAAGAGAACGTGGAGGAGCCGCTTTATTTCAGACGCTGCAGATCAAACGGGACTGAGGCGTAACCATGGTAACGGTCTTTAGTTTCCTGAGGCCGATTCACATGAAACAAAAACTGTCTTCAGCTCAGATGATACGGTCTGATTATGGAGACGATATTCAGAAACATGAGCGTGATGTTGGGAGGTAGAATCAGAATCGGACAAAACACTTGAACTTCAGATTTAAAGCCGTTTGAATCCAATGACATTTAAAGTATATCTGACACATTACACACAGTTAACACGATTATATTTCAGATTTTGCTAAAGATTATTCCCAGTTTTCTTTAGTTTGACCATTTTTGTGATGTTTATGTTTTCACTTCCTTATTGGACACCGACAGGAAGTGACATCGAAGAAGGTAAACCATTTTAAACTGTTGCCATGCCGACCATGTTAAGTCAATGGGAAATGAATGAGTCAAACTGCTCTGAAATGTTTCCTCCTTTTATGTCACTTCCTGTCAGCAGCTTAAACATTCAAATAAAAATAACTTTTCTGCCCAACATTTCTTCATTAAAATTGCTGCTTCACTGAAAAAAATAAACTATGCAACTGATGTGATCCATCTAAATAAGCCATATTTTCAAGAGCATTAAAACCTGTCATATGAACTTTAAGGCCTTGATTTTGGCACGATGTGTTTAACGCCCTGTGGAAATCCTGATGTTAAGATGAATAAATGAAATGAAAACGTTATTTACAAAAAGATAAACTTTATTATTCAAATGAAAGCAGCGTCTGCAGAAGTTTGTGGCTCATAAACACAGAATACTTTCTGACTCAAGTTTATAAATGTTCTCCTCGTTACGGCTCAGCACCGTTAAACCAGACCAGCCTATCGGAGTTTAGGTGTTTTTCCCCAATGCTCATTTTTCTTACTAATATTTTCATATTTTTCTAATTTTCACCCAATTTATCCCACATTTTAGCCCAATTTTCCCCCCTAATTTTTGCTCAGTTGTATCACTAATATTTGATCTATTATCCCTATTTTTTGACCCATTTATCCCACTTTTAACACTTTTTTTCTCCTTTTATTACTAATATTTTCCCCACAATTTCCCCCCAAGTTTATTGACATTGGAGATGAACCCACATACTTTAGTATCAGTATTGAAAACAGTGTTATCGGTTTCCTTCTCTGCAGTTCTTATATTTGAAGAGTCTAGTGGCGCTAGGCTAATGCTAGGCTAGTGCATTTCTATGGTATCAGTTAGCCTGCATTAAAAACAGTGTGACCCACTCCACAGTGCACCTGAGGTAAATCACTTATAACACCAGACTAACCATATAAATGTCTGTGTTAATAGAATCATGTTTGAAATATAACTGACCTTGTATCACATGAATTACCGCACTTTGAGGGACTATTTTCTCGCAGATCACTCCGCCGCTGCGTTAGCTTACAGCCACGAAGCTGATGCTGCTCAAATATAAGTTATTTTAAATGATTCTATTAACACAGACATTTATATGGTTAGTCTGGTGTTATAAGTGATTTACCTCAGGTGCACTGTGGAGTGGGTCAGACTGTTTTTAATGCAGGCTAACTGATACCATAGACATGCACTAGCCTAGCATTAGCCTAGCGCCACTAGACTCTTCAAATATAAGAACTGCATGAATTTAAGAAGAAAATATCTCCAGACATCAACAACACTCTGGATAACTAGGAAATGAGGCCCAATGTCAAAAATCCTGAAATATCCCTTTAAAGTTTCTACTAATGAAAGTGAAATAACTGCGCAACAGTTGGTTCATGTTTACGTCCTGTATGAAAGTATCTGAAAGTATCTGACAGTATTTCATGGAGGCCTGGGCTCATTTCCTGATGAAGAAGCCGGCGATGGACGGTTGTTTGGTGCTTTTGGCGGCTGTGTTTCGTTTCCTCTTGTCCTCGGCCTGGGGTCTGAGCGCGGCCGCTTTAGGAGCCGCTTTAGGGCCGGACTGAAAAGCAGGAGCAGCTTTAGTCTGAGGCTCGTCGTCCTCAGAGAAAGACTCGCTCTCGTAAACCTTCTCCGTCACTGCACAGACACAAAGGGACAAACTCGTCAGTGGAGATTAGTGAGGGCAAAGATTTTAACGTCGTCGGCTAAAATATTTCATCATAATTTCATGTTTTTGTGACTGAATCGAGACTAAAGCTCAATTCACACGGGATTAGAACGACCCAGGACGTCAGGTGGTTCTAATCACACGGGATTACAACGACCCGGGACGTCAGGTGGTTCTAATCACACGGGATTACAACGACCCGGGACGTCAGGTGGTCCTAATCACGCGGGATTATAACGACCCGGGACGTCAGGTGGTTCTAATCACGCGGGAGCAGCAATGTCAGTAATTCACAGTTTCTTACAGACTATTTTCCGGAAATGATTGACCGACATAAAACAGCAGTTTCCCCTTTAACCTCTAACCCCGGCCTTAACCGAGTGCATTTTCTCCAGTTGAGCTTTACAGAGTAATGCCTCATTTGAAAGCTACGACCTACAAAACTGATCGTCACGGTTTCATCCTTTTTGTTGCTCTTTTTTTTAACATGTTTTGGTCACATTTTTGTGGCTTGATCACGGTTAAGCTACAACACACAAGAATTGAAATAAGAACAAAACGCTACAAAAAAGCCGTGAAAACTTGACAAATACGTGACAAAAAAGCATCGAAAACAACTAAAACTAAATCATTTTTGTAGGTCTTAGCTTTCAAATGAGGCGTTACTCTGGCCTAAAGGCTGTAAAGTCCAGTCCAGAAGCTTTAGATTTGGGTTAATCCGTTCTTCTCCGTCTAAATCTCAGAGCCTCCATGTTGTTTTGTCTAACGGGGCTGTGCTTCCGGTTCTCGCCTGTAACGCCGTAGTTTTTCTCTTTTACACTTTTGAAATGTATAAAAACAACAGCATTTGTGTTGGAGAAAGCTTTGATGCATTAGATTTTTACTACAGTTTAAATGCAGACATAAAGAAACTGTTAAAAAGACGTTTTGAATCGATGTTGCTCTTATTTATACTTTATTACTCCGTTAAAACATGTCGATTCAGATTAGAATCACCTGAGACTGAGGAGTTTGCAGAATTACCTAAAAGGGAAAAAATCATCTTTACTTTTTACCCGATGTCCTGAGGTCGTTCTAATCCTGTGCGAATCATTAATGAGACTTAAAGGGATAGTTCAGGATGTTTAACATTGGGCCTCATTTCCTAGTTATCCAGAGTGTTGTTGATGTCTGGAGATATTTTTTTCTTAAATTCATGCAGTTCTTATATTTGAAGAGTCTAGTGGCGCTAGGCTAATGCTAGGCTAGTGCATGTCTATGGTAACCGCTAGCCTGCATTAAAAAACAGTGTGACCCACTCCACAGTGCACCTGAGGTAAATCACTTATAACACCAGACTAACCATATAAATGTCTGTGTTAATAGAATCATTTAAAATAACTTATATTTGAGCAGCATCAGCTTCGTGGCTGTAAGCTAACGCAGCGGCGGAGTGATCTGCGAGAAAATAGTCCCTCAAAGTGCGGTAATTTATGTGATACAAGGTCAGTTATATTTCAAACATTATTCTATTAACACAGACATTTATATGGTTAGTCTGGTGTTATAAGTGATTTACCTCAGGTGCACTGTGGAGTGGGTCACACTGTTTTAATGCAGGCTAACTGATACCATAGACATGCACTAGCCTAGCATTAGCCTAGTACCACTAGACTCTTCAAATATAAGAACTGCATGAATTTAAGAAAAAAATATCTCCAGATGTTGTGGAAAAAGCTGTCTAAATGATTGTAACTAATGATGGAGAACTAGTAGACACCATACTGTATAAGCCTGTATAATTGTTCTTAAAGTCTGTGTATTAGTGTAAGAGGTTTATGATCACTATGTTATTGTAAAAAGGTAAACTTCAATGCAAAGTGTTCAAAATTGCAGGAATATAATTTAGTTGGGACATAATCTTCCAAATATTGGTGGGGGTATACATCATGGCTGTACATCTAGATGCATCAGCACAGTTCATATGAGTGCACTGGGGTAAAGGACGAGCCCACGTGGGGGGGGGGGAAAGAGACCCACCAATCAAGAAGCTGGATCGTCTCGTGAGTTAAAGGGGGGGGCATGTGTTGGCCCTGTGTCGACCCTGAAGACGTGTGCCGCTTTCAGGCGAGTGGCCAAAAACTTAGTGCAGGTGGCTACAAAACATCTTCTATAGACGCTTAGACGGCAGGGAATTCCCAGATGGTGGATCATTATGACAGCTCTTTGGCAAGGAACAAAGTATTTAGGGCTGCACCTGTCGATGTAAACACAGACTACATTTGTCAAAATGACAGCACAGCTGCTGTCTCTGACGTCTTGTCACTTTGGGTTTGTTGATTTATGAGCATTATGTCTCTGCAAAAGGTATAAGACCCAGAGGGTTGTAGGGCGGGGGCTTCTTCTCTGTCTGATTTGGCCATGGGATGTGTTGGCCGCTCCGTCTAAAATTGCAATGGGACACTATCGCTCCGACAAAGATATGGATTGAGGAGTAGGATTTGACCATTTGTGGATATGTTTATTTGACCAAATAAAAGAATATGCATTGGAACTCTTCGACTGACTTCTGTTGCTATTCTTCTGATTCGCGCGTTATCCATGGGAGGATCTTATTTTTTTCAGCAACACAGACATCAACAACACTCTGGATAACTAGGAAATGAGGCCTAATGTCAAAAATCCTGAAATATCCCTTTAAGTCCTATTCGCTCGCAGAAAAAAAACTGCTTTTCAGCGCTGGCATCAGAATGAATAAAAGGCTCATCATTCAGTGTCAGTATCTGTGATATTTACAGTCTGTAAATGGGTTTGTAATTTAAATGTTTCTCTGTAATGGGTTGTAATTTAAATGTTTCTCTGTAATGGGTTTGTAATTTAAATGTTTCTCTGTAATGGGTTTGTAATTTAAATATTCTCTCTGTAATGGGTTTGTAATTTAAATGTTCTCTCTGTAATGGGTTTGTAATTTAAATGTTCTCTCTGTAATGGGTTTGTAATTTAAATGTTTCTCCTGTAATGGGTTTGTAATTTAAATGTTTCTCTGTAATGGGTTTGTAATTTAAATGTTTCTCTGTAATGGGTTTGTAATTTAAATGTTTCTCTGTAATGGGTTTGTAATTTAAATGTTTCTCTGTAATGGGTTTGTAATTTAAATGTTTTCTCTGTAATGGGTTTGTAATTTAAATGTTTCTCTGTAATGGGTTTGTAATTTAATGTTTCTCTGTAATGGGTTTGTAATTTAAATGTTTCTCTGTAATGGGTTTGTAATTTAAATGTTTCTCCTGTAATGGGTTTGTAATTTAAATGTTTCTCTGTAATGGGTTTGTAATTTAAATGTTTCTCTGTAATGGGTTTGTAATTTAAATGTTTCTCTGTAATGGGTTTGTAATTTAAATGTTTCTCTGTAATGGGTTTGCAATTTAAATGTTTCTCTGTAATGGGTTTGTAATTTAAATGTTCTCTGTAATGGGTTTGTAATTTAAATATTCTCTGTAATGGGTTTGTAATTTAAATATTCTCTGTAATGGGTTTGTAATTTAAATATTCTCTGTAATGGGTTTGTAATTTAAATATTCTCTGTAATGGGTTTGTAATTTAAATATTCTCTGTAATGGGTTTGTAATTTAAATATTCTCTGTAATGGGTTTAAAGTAACTCACCGATGCAGCCCTCCTCGTCCATGAAGGTGTTGGATTTGAGGACGCGACGCCGTTTCCTCGTCTTCGTCGGGGGATTTTCAGGCTAAAAAAAGAGAAAAAAAACTACAATAACATTTTCAGCCTAAACTGCAGCTGAAGAGTCTTTGTATTTTCAATCACAGTTTATTTCTTTAACACTTTACGACACCAGGAAACCAAAGTGCTTCACTGTTAAATATAACAGAGCGAGGCCATGAAGGGCTTTAACAAGTAAAGAATCAGGGATCCATCACCCTGGACCCAGTTTCAATTCAGCTTTACCCAAATCTGAAATGTTACAGCCTGTAGGCCAGAGTAACGCCTCATTTGAAAGCTAAGACCTACAAAACTCACCTAAACGGATCTCTTTCCTTGCGTTGTTGCCATGTTTTTTTCATCTCATTTTTTTCTCTTTAGTAATTACAGATGACAGAGCCGGTCTGAGCCAGGGCAAACCAGGGCTAAACCAGAGCTAAACCAGGGCTAAACCAGGGCTAAACCAGGGCTAAACCAGGGCTAAACCAGGGCTAAACCAGGACTAAACCAGGGCTAAACCAGGACTAACCAGGGCTAAACCAGGACTAAACCAAGGACTAAACCAGGACTAAACCAGGACTAAACCAGGACTAAACCAGGACCTAAACCAGGCTAAAACCAGACTAACCAGGGCTAAACCAGGGCTAAACCAGGAACTAAACCAGGACTAAACCAGGACTAAACCAGGACTAAACCAGGGCTAAACCAGGGCTAAACCAGGACTAAACCAGGACTAAACCAGGACTAAACCAGGACAAACCAGGGCTAAACCAGGACTAAACCAGGACTAAACCAGGACTAAAACCAGGGCTAAACCAGGGCTAAACCAGGACTAAACCAGGACTAAACCAGGCTAAACCAGGGGCTAAACCAGGGCTAAACCAGGACTAAACCAGGACTAAACCAGACTAAACCAGGGGCTAAACCAGGCTAAACCAGGGCTAAACCAGGCTAAACCAGGACTAAAAACCAGGACCAGCTAAAACAGGCTAAACAGCTAAACCAGGCAAACCAGGACTAAACCAGGACTAAACCAGGACTAAACCAGGACTAAACCAGGACTAAACCAGGACTAAACCAGGCTAAACCAACTAAACCAGGACTAAACCAGGACTAAACCAGGCCTAAACCAGGGCTAAACCAGGACTAAACCAGGACTAAACCAGACTAAACCAGGCTAAACCAGGGCTAAACCAGGGCTAAACCAGGACTAAACCAGGGCTAAACCAGGGCTAAACCAGAGCTAAACCAGGGCTAACCAGGCTAAACCAGGACTAAACCAGACTAAACCAGAGCTAAACCAGGACTAAACCAGAGCTAAACCAGGGCTAAACCAGGGCTAAACCAGGGCTAAACCAGGACTACACCAGGGCTAAACCAGGGCTAAACCAGGACTAAACCAGGGCTAAACCAGGACTAAACCATCAGAGCACAACCCATGCTCACGCTCAGGTCGCTTTTCTTAGAGCAGACCTGGGCTCAATCCGGCCCTCGCCTTGTAGGGCATGAATTTCTGAGTATGTCAAAAAAAAAAAAAAGTAAGTCTCTAGCCCATCCCAGAATGCTCACTCCAGCCACTAGGGGCTGCTTAAATAAAAAGAGTGAATTCCACACGTGTCCAGCAGAGGGCACTGACATAATGAGAGATCAGGATATGAACAACACCTGAACAAGTTTCCTCAATAGTGTTTTCCCAATTAAAACATAATTTTATTTTGGAGCTTTTGTTTATGGACCCGGAAATACACCCCCATTTATGTTTTGGCCCCCAGGGAAGTTTACCTGGAGAGCCTGCTACAGTGCATCGCTTCATTTCATTCAAACACAGAGGTGCTTTCAGTGCGATGGTAAAGGTTCACGAGGATAAGAAGTGGAATAACTTAAATAATGATGCTCACACATGCTTGGCTGATATGGCTAAAAATAATAGTCCTATAATAACGGTATCAGCGATTCCAAATACACGGTTTAGTGTAACGTACAATCGGATAAAGCTGAGCAGAATAAGTTTGAGTTATTGTTGGTGCGGCTCCGACTCAGTTCAGGCTCCTCATGTGGCCCCTTATGAACATTAATTGCCCACCCCTGTATTAGACTCACTGTGGGTCAGATATTCTGGAATAAAGCACCGAAACTTGTCACCAAAAGAACTTTAGTGTTTTGATACCGCCCCCTACTGGAGCTTGTGGTAACAGGACCTACAGCCGATACTCAAACCCCCAGTATCTGTAACGCTGCATAGTTTTTCCCATAGAATATTTATGTATTAGGTCGACTGCTGCTTTAGAAGGAGCTTTGTTAATAAGGTTTCCCTGGAGGCTCGTTCGACAGTGAATACAAACCTGTGCAGAAGGTCTCTCCGGGCTGTCGGGCTCCTCGTCCTGAACACTGGGCTCTGGAGGAGGAGGAGGAGTCTGTGTCTGAACTGGAGAGTCCGGGATCACTGAGGAGACGAGGGTCAGTGAAGGTCACACACAAACACATCATTCATTGTCTTTTTAAACGTTCACGTCTCAGTGGAAAAGTCCAGAGATAAACGGACCTTCGTCGTCGCTGCTGTCGGACTGAGGTTTCCTGATGCGCCTCCTCTTCTTCTTCTTCTTCTCCTGCGGCTCCTCCTCGTCAGACTCGGCTCGTTTGCTTTACTGTGGACTCGCTCTGTCCCCGAGGGCTGAGCGTCGCCTGCGGGGGGCGCTGTTCCTCCTTCGCGCTCTGCGGGGGGCGCTGTTCCTCCTTCACGCTCTGCGGGGGGCGCTGTTCCTCCTTCACGCTCTGCACCGGCTTCTCTGATGAGCGACACACCTTTACAGAGACTGAACTCGGGACAAAAGTGGATCCAACTGAACCTAAAACTCACTGGCTGCTGGTTTCCCCGAAGAAGTTCAGGGCGGGGCTGGACTTTGGGGCGGGTTTTGGAGCTTCAGTCTGAAACACACAGGTCAGGTTTAATGCTTTCAGCGAGAGAGACACGAAACAGCGTCAACAATGCCATTAAAAAGTGACAAAACACTACGAAATCATGACAGAAACGCTTTAAAACATGTGACAAAAAAGTTCCGCTCAGTCTTAGCTTTCAAATGAGGCGTGACTCGGGTCTATAGGTTCTCCAGTTCGGCTTTACCCAAATCTAAAAGCTAAAAAAACATCAAAATAGCGACGAAAACATAGGATGAAAAAAGTGACAAAAATGAGATGGAAAAAGAGCGTGAAAAAGAGATTCATTTCGATGAGTTTGGAAGGTCTTAGCTTTCAAATGAGGCGTTACTCTGACCTTATGGATTTGGGTAAAGCTGAACTGGAGAAAAGCGCTTGGTTAAGGCGGGGGGTAAGAGGTTAAAACTATAAATGTCCTTTATTTAGATTTTGTTTGAAAATATCGCACTTACCGCGGCGCCTCTGTGGGCTCAGGTTTTGGCTCCGCCTTAGACTCCGCCTTGGCTTTGGCGAAGACTCCCATGATGCTTTAGGTTTGGGGGCGGGCTTGGAGCTGGTGTGGTTGGAGGTTTGGTCGTGTCTGAGGTCTGAGGAGGTCTGGACTCTCTGCTCTGATGCAGCTCTGCTTTGCTCAAAGGAACAGCGTCAGGGCAGTGGATCGCACTGAACCTGAGGAGAGAGAGATGTTCTTCAAACCGGTGAGCCTCAAGTCCTTTTATTACGGCGTTTGGAGAGACTGGAGTCTGACAAAGGTCTGAAAGTCTTTGGACTGAACTGGAAGCTGCTCTGACCCGTGTGTGGGCCCTGGGTCAGAGACGTTTCAGCTAAAACAGAACCCAGAGGAACATCAGAGAACCACCAGGATTTAACACATGTGAATTCAAGGATGACTTCTGCAAATATCTCTGGAGCAAACATGCTTTTATATTTGGAAACATGAGAACGTTGATTTGTAGCAGGTTCTAACCGGTGCACCAAAACTAACTAACTAACTAAACTAACTAACTAACACGCGCTCATAAACCATCCCCTTCCTTCAGATGTCAGGCTTCTTGGAGCAGCTGTAACACTTGCCACGTCGGAGCTGCTCTACTGTGGACTGGACTCATCGTGCCCCATTGTGATAATGATTTGATATAAATTAGGGCCGGGACTCGATTAAAACAATCTAATTAATTAGAGGCTTTGTAATTAATTAATCGAAATTACTCGCATATAAATATATAAATATATATATGAGAAGTAAGTTTTTCATAAGGATTTTGAGTATACCATTGAATAATGACTGAATACATAAGCTTAAGCAACAAAATATTGTTTATTTTTGTTCAACCAAGTCAGACCAGTGCAATATACTGTATTTAATTAAAATTAATTGTGCGTCTACAGGAAAAAAGGAAACTAAAGTGTAGAAAGCAAAGTGTGATTAATTTACGATTAATATTTTTAATCGCACTAAACCTCATGTAATTAATTAATCGCAATTAATCGAAAAAGTCCCGGCTCTAATAGAAATATGTACATTTTCCTGTTTAGATGTTAGTCCGTTTCACTTTGTTTTTTTGCTCTGATAAGTAAAAATAATAAAGTGCGATAATAACATTATATGGGAAGTAAAACATTTAGTTTGGTGGAAATTTACAAAATTTGGCAGAAAATTCCATTAAAAAAAGTCAATGAAACCCGTGTCATATGTTTCATGGAGTTGCCGTAGCGATGAGCAGAACTCCACATTTACTCTCATGGGAAAATTGTATAATTGAACGATTCGACCAAATGACAAATGGAAACTTTGTTTTTCTCATTGCTTATACTATAATGTTTACAAAAATATATAGTTTCCATCTCCATGAAAATCTAAACGTGCCTGGCACATACACGCCCACACAGAGGCAGTGCTGTTTTATGTAAATATCTTTAATTATTCTGTTTAGAAAGAGTTTTGTGTGGAGCTGCTTTCCCGTCGTTTGGAGCTCGACTGTCCTTCATTTCATGGAGCGTCGTTAAAGGGGTTATTTTGGAGAGTTTTGTCTCTTTAAGTTTTGTCCTGAACACGATACATGAACTGAAAAGACTCTTCGTTGTCATTCAGAAAACGGGATATGCCACATAGTGCGTGTCCTTGTGTGAGTATTGTGTTATTACAGCTGTGTTATTACAGCTGTGTTATTACAGTCTCCAGTGATCCAGCAGAAACATAAACTAATATAACAGATGTGTCACCTGTTGCACTGGTGCAGGTGACTCTTCACGGCGTCGTAGTCGACTCCGAACAGAGGAGCGCTGTCTCTGAGCAGCGCCTTGTGCACGCTGTACACGTGCACGCTCGCCACCCGCGCTCAGACGAGACTTGGCATCTGTAACAAAGGCAGTCAGAGTCAGACAGCGCCACCTACAGACAGACAGAGGGGAGAACGGCCGAGCTCACCTTCCAGCTCCTCCTCCCGCACCACACACACTTTATGGCACTGCAACGAGAGAGAGAACAGATGTTTATCCACCGGACTACGAGGGTGACAATATCGATTCTCCGATATATCTCGGGACGATACCGATACTTTTTTATTATGTCATGCATATTAATGAGGCAGCAGTGCTCCGCTGTTTTCACAGTCAATAGAGGCCAACAATGATCAAGAATTCAGTCAGACCAGCAGGGGCAGCACTACAGTTTTAAGCACTTGGACCAAACACTGTCACACAAATACATTTACTTTTAATGATAGTTTTTATAATTATAAAGAAGATTAATCTGGGGTTGATTTATTCCTTTTTAAACAGGACTGTGGTTTCTTGTTTATTTAAATAAAGTGGCCATACCGCCTTTGCTCTGCCCAATCCCGTCAGATCTTGGAAGCTAAGCAGGGAAGGGCCTGGTTAGTACTTGGATGGGAGACCGTTTGGTAACACCAGGAAGCCTAGCAAATGTAGTGAGTGAGTGAGTGGTTGGTGGTGGTCGGAGGGGCCGATGGCGCAAACTGGTAGCCTCGCTTCTGTCAGTCTACCCCAGGGCAGCTGTGGCTACAATAGTAGCTTACCACCATCAAGTATGGAGTGAATGAATAGTGCAATGTGAAGCGTCTTTGAGTGTCCAGAAAAGCGCTATATAAAACCGATGCATTATTATTATTATTATATTATAATGTAAATGAAGTCACTGACAGATCTATGACCCATTTGCAGTGAGTAAGTCAGGGATCATTTATAAAAGTGGTACAAAGCACATGAAAAGAAATGGAAATGATGAATAATATGTAGTATGTTCAAATAAAGGTTAAAAGTAGCATGTTTTTTAATCGTGATGTATCGTAGATTATTTTAGTGCAATATATCGATTATCGCAGTATTGGCGTATCGTGAGATAATCGTTATCGTGAGCCATGTATCGTATCGAATCGTGAGGGACCCAGAGGTTCCCAGCCCTAGACCTGACGGTATTTGTGTCACGGACTCACGGCTTTAGATCCAAACTCAAAGGGGCTAAACCTGAAGTAACTGAGTCTAATCCCGGTGTGAACTGGGAATAACCAGGACCAGAATCAAATCCAGCTCCGACAAGTTCAAAGTGGATTCCAAATGTAACGTGGGGCTCGGCACCGTTACATGGTTTCCGATACCGGCGCTTTAACGATACTTGGTTTTCGATTCCGACAAATGAACGATACTTTTTCCGATACCGATACTCAAATATGTGTCGTCTAGAACCAGAAAACAGATCAATAATGTGTGGAAGATCTGCACATTTACAATATCGACTTCATCTCCACTGCCAAGGAATGTGTGAGAATGTGGGAATAATTTGGGGGAAATTATTGATTTGATTTTTATTTCGAGCCACACAATACAGGCACAAGCCAGAAAAAACACAACAAAAGAAATTATGGCAAAAATAAGGAAACATTTTTGTTAAACAAAGACGGAAAATGGGGAATAATTGGGGAAAGTAGGAAAAATATTAGTAATTAAAATTTGAGGGGAAAATAAGAAAAAAATCTTTGAAAAATGGGGGAAAAACCATTTATTTGAGCTGAAAAGGGGGGGTATTATGTAAAATGGACTTTTTCAAGCTTTATATCATGTATTATGTCATTCCCTCATTAAACACATGCCTGGAGTGTTGCCTTGGCTCATTCACATATTTTGAGTAATCAGTAAAAACTTAGACGGCAGCCATTTTAGGTGTAGCTATGCCTCAGTCCTCCTAGGAACGCCCCCACCTCCTGGAGACGCCTCTGGACCTTTCGTCACCAGCCAAGCCACCAACCACTGCTCCTCAGCTCAGCAGAGCCCCTCCCCGCACAGTAGTGTTGTTTAGATGCCACAGCAGTGTGCTGAAGGGGGCGTGTCGGAAAGCTTCTTAAAGAGACAGAGGCCTATTTCAAGACGTTCAGTACAGCCATTTTGAGAGAGCAATTTTATTCACGGCAGTTATTTTAATTTACTGCATATACAGACCAACAGAAGGTTACGTCATCATTGTAGTATGCTATAGACTGGTGCTATGTGATTGAAAAAAGCATAATACTCCCTCTTTAATCCTGTCCTGAAACAAAGAGAGGTTTTTTTTCTGTTCTGCTTTCGATACTTTAATTTTTTCGATACCAGTAGAACCGATCCTCCGATATCAGACTGGTGTGGTTCAAAGCAGCATTCACTTTGTGCTGGGTCTAAACATCAGTGAAGTTTGTGCTGGGACTCTGATGGTTCCTGGTGTTTGGCTGGTCTCACCGTGCGGCCCTGCTCCACAGCTTTGCCCGACAGCAGGAAGGTGGCGTGAAGGGCGGAGCTGTTCTCCTTCCTCTTGTGCTCCAGATAGTGGAACAGCATTCTGTAAAAACACACACAGGTCTACACATGAGCTGAGCCTGAAGGTTATTCTGACTCATTTTAAAATCACCAACAAAGGAGCAGCTCGGAGCTTCGTTCATGACAGAGGACCTCCATGAAATATGAATATTATACATGCAAAGATGGCAACATTAATTTCAGGTTTAGTCAAATAAAACTTAATTATTTCACTAAAATCGTGACTAAATTAACCAAAGACTAAAACTAAGTGAAAATAAAATATGTCAATCTGAGCCGAGTCATGATCTGATTGGTCGGTGGCCTGTGACGTGTGGAGGATGTGATTTGATTGGTCGGTGGCCTGTGACGTGTGGAGGATGTGATCTGATTGGTCGGTGGCCTGTGACGTCGTGTTGATGTGATCTGATTGGTCGGTGGCCTGTGACGTCGTGTTGATGTGATCTGATTGGTCGGTGGCCTGTGACGTGTGGAGATGTGATCTGATTGGTCGGTGGCCTGTGGAGGATGTGATCTGATGGTCGGTGGCCTGTGACGTGTTGATGTGATCTGATTGGTCGGTGGCCTGTGACGTGTTGATGTGATCTGATTGGTCGGTGGCCTGTGACGTGTGATGTGATCTGATTGGTCGGTGGCCTGTGACGATGCTTCTGTGATCTGATTGGTCGGTGGCCTGTGACGTGTTGATGTGATCTGATTGGTCGGTGGCCTGTGACGTGGTTGATGTGATCTGATTGGTCGTGGCCTGTGACGTGGGGATGTGATCTGATTGGTCGGTGGCCTGTGAGGATGTGATCTGATGGTCGGTGGCCTGTGACGTGTTGATGTGATCTGATTGGTCGGTGGCCTGTGACGTGTTGATGTGATCTGATTGGTCGGTGGCCTGTGACGTGTTGATGTGATCTGATTGGTCGGTGGCCTGTGACGTGTTTGTGATCTGATTGGTCGGTGGCCTGTGACGTGTTGATGTGATCTGATTGGTCGGTGGCCTGTGACGTCGTGTGATGTGATCTGATTGGTCGGTGGCCTGTGACGTGTGATGTGATCTGATTGGTCGGTGGCCTGTGAACGTGTGATGATGTGATCTGATTGGTCGGTGGCCTGTGACGTGTTGATGTGATCTGATTGGTCGGTGGCCTGTGACGATCTTCTGTGATCTGATTGGTCGGTGGCTGTGACGATGCTTCTGTGATCTGATTGGTCGGTGGCCTGTGACGTGTTGATGTGATCTATTGGTCGGTGCCTGTGACGATGCTTCTGTGAGACTCACTGTTTGGCTGTGTTCACGTGCACGCCCAGAGTCAGACTCAGCCATTTGTACGTCACCTGCAAACACAAACATACAGCCTTTATCTACAGGTGATACAGCAGCACTGACCACGGCAACAAACCGGAGACAAACGGACTGTCCGCCTCGCCGCCCTCTGGAACTCACCCCCACCTGCTCACCAGAAACCCTACAACCCCCACCTGCTCACCAGAAACCCTACAACCCCACCTGCTCACCAGAACCCCTACAACCCCACCTGCTCACCAGAACCCCTACAACCCCCCACCTGCTCAAACTGACTTTCCCGTAAAGCTGCTTCTGTCGTTTTCATTGTTAAAGAGTAAGACTAAACGGGCGTGCCCAAGCCCCACCCACAGAAAGAGGCGGTCTCTGAGGTTTGGGGGGACATGCGGGGGGTGAGTGACGATGTGTGGAGCTGGTGCGGCTTATGACGTTCTGTGGAGGCCGTGGACACGTCTCCAGCCAATCAGGAAATTCTAATTTAGTAGCAGAGTTTACCCTGAAGGGGGCGCAACCCATTCGTTTTCAGGCCAAAGTTAGGATTTAACACATGTTTGTGCTATAATGTCAGAATAATGTCAGGGACCAGTGGACAACACTATGAGACACCCATTGAGACAGTTTAATTTTAGATTTTAGTTTATTTTCAGGTTTTGAACTCTTAACGTATAAACTTTCACCGGGAAACTAAATAATCTGTAATCTTCTTCACAGTAACAAGTTTAATTATTCACTGATTCAATGTTTCTCCACAGACTCATTTGTGAAATGATTATTTCTCGCATTGTTACATCTTTAGTGGCTCCTACAGACAGTCCAACCTCGAAAGGTTTTTTCAGAATGATTCTTTAAGTATTTTATTCCCGCCAGGTTAATTGAGCTGTGGCCCCAAAAACAAGGACACATTTGACTTTGTACATATTTCTTTCCAGTTATTGAATATCCTCAAATTTATCACAACAAACTAAACCAGAGCTAAACAGAGCTAAACCAGGGGCTAAACCAGAACTAAACCAGGGCTAAACCAGGACTAAACCAGGACTAAACCAGGGCTAAACCAGGGCTAAACCAGGGTCTAAACCAGGGGCTAAACAGACTAAACCAGGGCTAAACCAGGACTAAACCAGGACTAAACCAGGGCTAAACCAGAACTAAACCAGGGCTAAACCAGGGCTAAACCAGGACTAAACCAGGACTAAACCAGGGCTAACCAGGGCTAAACCAGGGCTAAACCAGAACTAAACCAGGGCTAAACCAGGGCTACACAGGGCTAAACCAGAGCTAAACCAGGGCTAAACCAGACTAACCAGGACTAAACAGGGGCTACCAGGGCTAACCAGAGCTAAACCAGGGCTAAACCAGGGCTAAACCAGGGCTAAACCAGGACTAAACCAGGACTAAACAGGGCTAAACCAGGGCTAAACAAGGGCTAAACAGGGCTAAACCAAGGCTAAACCAGGGCTACACCAGGGCTAAACCAGGGGCTAAACCAGGACTAAACCAGGTCTAAACCAGGTCTAAACCAGGACTAAACAGGACTAAACCAGGGCTAAACCAGGACTAAACCAGGACTAAACCAGAACTAAAACAGGGCTAAACCAGGGGCTACACCAGGGGCTAAACCAGGGCTAACCAGGGGCTACACCAGGGGCTAAACCAGGGCTAAACCAGGACTAAACCAGGGCTAAACCAGGGCTAGTGTGTCTAAAAGGCTGTGAACTGGCCCTGAATGAGACTACGCTGGAGCAGGCCGTTCCTTTAACTTCGTCTCTTTGGTTTAACTTGAATAAAAGTCGAGCTCTTACGATCTTGTCCTGGTCGTGCACGTACTCGTCGATGTTGTCCAGATACAGTTGGTCCATGTCGGTCATGTCTGCGCAGGTTTGGGCAGATTTAGGTCAGACTTTAGTGAAAACCATCCGCTCTCTCCGCAGCGCGGGAACCACAGGCGCTGGACAGTGTTTACTTCCGCAAACAACTGTGAACGTATCTGCGCTGGTTTCCGGTCGGCTGTTCTCTATAACCTCTTACCCCCGCTTTCACACCGAGCGCTTTTATCTCCAAATCTAAAAGCTTCTCGACAGCCTCAGTTGAAAGCTAAGAATTACAAAACTCAACTAAGCTTCTTCCTTGTTATGATTATCGTTTTTGATCGTGTTTTCATCACGTGTTTGTTCCTTATTGACATGTTTGTGGCACAGTTACATTACACTACAAAAAAAACATGACAAAACGACTCAAACGTGAAAACAAAACAAGGAAGAAGCTTAGAAGAGTTTGTAGGTCTTAACTTGGATAAAGCAGGAGAGAATGTGCTTGGTTAAGGTGGGGGTTAGCTGTAACTTGTTAATAATAATAATAATAATAATATAATAAATATGACATTGGACATTTACTGATGTAAAACTTTGCCTTTTGTTATTACTATTAACCCTTTAACCCCCGCCTAAACTGAGCACATTTCCTCCAGTTCGGCTTTACCCAAATCTAAAAGCAAAAAAAGCGGCAAAAGAGCGACAAAACACACAACTAAAGAGTGAGGAAAACGCAACAAAAAGCCACAAACAGTGACAAAAGGCGACTAAAGAGTGATGAAAAATCAACAAGAAAAACCACGAAAGAGCGACAGAAATGCGATGGCCCGGTATAAATAAAGTTGCCTTGCCTTAAAAATGCGACAAAAACACAACAACAACGCAACAAAAAAGTGACGGTAAGTTTGTAGGTCTTAGCTTTCAAATGAGGCGTTACTCTGGTCTATAGGCAGGAAGCTTTTAGAATTGGGTAAAGCTGAACTGTTGGATAGGAGGTTAAGCCAAGTGTAGGTTGAGGAAAGTGTTGTGTATGTTTTGCCTCACAACATTATGCTAATACTTCTAATACTTCACTCATTATTCACATATTCATTGAAAAATTCTAAAATCTACTGTTTAAGTGTCTGGACAGTTTTTGATTTAAACATAAAGTTCCGTTTAAAGTTTCCGGAAATTATAGGAAATTTATCAGGAATTTTCCACCCTTTGCAACTCTTACTACAACTACTAATGATAATAATATTAAAAACAAAAATTAGTACTTACACATTACACTATTCCACGGGGCCCGGCCGGGCACAGCCCGAAGGGATGACGTGGGCCCGCCCTCCTGTGGACTCACCACCCGCAGAGGGATCCGTAGGGTCGGGTGCAGAGAGGACTAGGTGGCAGTCAAAGGCGGGTGCCTCGACGACCTGGTCCGCGTGCGCAGCTTCTGGCGTTCGGACATGGAACGTCACTTCGCTGGGGGGAAGGAGCCTGAGCTTGTGCGGAGGTTGAGAGATACCGGCTAGATATAGTCGGGCTCACTCCACGCACAGCCTGGTTCCGATCCCAACTCCTGGAGAGAGGCTGGACTCTCCATTTTTCTGGAGTTGCCCGCGGGGAGAGACGGCGGGCTGGGGTGGTTTGCCTCATAGCCCCCCAGCTCAGCCGCCACGTGTTGGAGTTTACCCCGGTGAACGAGAGGGTCGTGTCCCTACGCCTTCGGGTTGGGACAGGTCTCTCACCGTTGTCTCGGCCTACGGCCCAACATCGGTGCAGAGTACCCGGCTTCTTGGAGTCCCTGGGAGGGTACTAGATAGTGCTCCGACTGGGGACTCCATTGTTCTACTGGGGACTTCAACGCCCACGTGGGTACGACAGTGAGACCTGGACGGGGGTGATGGGAAGAACGGCCTCCCCGATCTGAACCGAGTGGTGTTCTGTTATGGACTTCTGTGCTAGTTACAGTTTGTCCATAACGAACACCATGTTGAGCACAAGGTGTCCATAAGTGCACGTGGCACCAGGACACCCTAGGCAGGAGGTCGATGATCGACTTTGAGTTGTGTCATCTGATCTCCGGCCGGTGTCTCGGACACTCGGGTGAAGAGAGGGGCTGAGCTGTCAACCGATCACCACCTGGTGGTGAGTGGATCCGCTGGCAGGGGGGAGGAAGCCGGTCAGACCTGGCAGGCCCAAACGTGTTGTGAGGGTCTGTTGGGAACGTTTGGTGGATCCTCTGTCAGTAGGGTCTTCACTCCCACCTCCGAAGAGCTTCACCCAGATTCCGAGGGAGGTTGGAGACATGGAGTCCGAGTGGACCATGTTCTCCTCCTCCATTGTCGATGCGGCTGCCGAGTTGTGGCCGTAAGGTCTCTGTGCCTGTCGCGGCGGCAATCCCGAACCCGGTGGTGGCGCCGGAAGTAAGAGATGCCGTCAAGCTGAAGAAAGAGTCCTACCTGGCCTTGTTGGCTTGTGGGACTCCGGAGGCAGCTGAGAGGTACCGGCAGGCCAAGCGTGCTGCAGCTCGTGCTGTCACAGAGGCAAAAACTCGGGTCTGGGAGGAGTTCGGAGAAGCCATGGAGGAGGACTATCGGTCGGCCTCGAAGAGATTCTGGCAACCATCCGGCGCCTCAGGAGGGGAAGCAGTGCTTCACCAACACTGTTTACAGTGCGGGCGGGGAGCTGTTGACCTCGACTGGGGATGTGGTCGGGCGGTGAAGAGACTTCGAGGATCTCCTCAATCCCACTGTCACGTCTTCCGATGAGGAGGCAGAAGCTGGGACTCGGAGGGGTTCGTCCATCACCCAGGCTGAAGTCACTGAGGTGGTTAGAAAGCTCCTCGGTGGCAAGGCCCCGGGGTGGATGAGATTCGTCCCGAGTACCTTAAGTCTCTGGATGTTGAGGGCTGTCTTGGCTGACACGTCTCTGCGCGTCGCGTGGCGGTTGGGGACAGTGCCTCTGGATTGGCAGACCGGGGTGGTGGTCCCTCTCTTTAAGAAGGGGGATCGGAGGGTGTGCTCCAATTACAGAGGGATCACACTTCTCAGCCTCCCCGGTAAGGTCTACTCCAGGGTGCTGGAGAGGAGGATCCGGCCGATAGTCGAACCTCGGATTCAGGAGGAACAATGCGGTTTCGTCCCGGTCGTGGCACACTGGACCAGCTCTATACCCTACATCGGGTGTTCGAGGGTTCGTGGGAGTTCGCCAACCAGTCCACATGTCTTTGTGGATTTGGAGAAAGCGTTCGACCGGTCCCTCGTGGTGCCCTGTGGGGTGCTCCGGGAGTATGGGGTGCGGGCCCTCTGCTAAGGGCTGTCCGTTCCCTGTATGACCGCAGCAGGAGCTTGGTTCGCATTGCGGCAGTAATCAGACTTGTTTCCGGTGCGTGTTGGTCTCCGCCAGGGCTGCCCTATGTCACCGGTTCTGTCATTATCTTTAGGACAGAATTTCTAGGCGCAGCCAGGGGCCGGAGGGTGTCCGGTTTGGGAACCTCAGGATCTCATCTCTGCTGTTGCAGATGATGTTGTTCTGTTGGCTTCATCAAATCAGGACTTCAGCTGCACTGGGGCGGTTTGCAGCCGAGTGTGAAGCGGCCGGGATGAGGATCAGCACCTCCAAATCTGAGGCCATGGTTCTCCACCGGAAAAAGGTGGCTTCCCCGCTTCAGGTCGGTGGGGATCCTTACCTCAATGGAGGAGTTCAAGTATCTCGGGTCTTGTTCACGAGTGAGGGACGGATGGAGCGTAGATCGATAGACGGATCGGTGCAGCGTCAGCAGTGATGCGGTCGCTGTATCGGACTGTTGTGGTGGAAGAGAGAGCTGAGTCAGGGGGCAAAGCTCTCGATTTACCGATCGATCTACGTTCCACCTCACCTATGGTCATGAGATCTGGGTAATGACCGAAAGGAAAGATCGCGAATACAAGCGCCGAAATGATTCCTTCGCAGGGTGCTGGGCGCACCCTCCGAGATCGGGTGAGGAGCTCAGTTACCTGGGAGGAGCTTGGGGTAGAGTCGCTACTCCTTCACGTCGAAAGGAGCCAGCTGAGGTGGCTAGGGCATCTGTTCCGGATGCCTCCTGGTCGCCTCCCTCGGGAGGTGTTCCAGGATGTCCTATTGGAGGAGGCCTCGTGGAAGCCCAGGACACGCTGGTGGGACTATGTCTCCGAGCTGGCCTGGTGTCGCCTCGGGGTCCCCCAGAACAGCTGGAGAGGTGTGCGTGGATCGGGAAGTCTGGGCATCTCTGCTGAGACTGCTGCCTCCGCGACCCGGCCCCGGATAAGCGGAAGAAAATGGATGGATGGATGGATGGACATTACACTATTGCTATGTAGCTCGTACATTGATTTTGAAGCTAATTGACTTTTTTCAGTGGAAGAACATGGCTCTGTCTGACTCTCTGGCGTCCTCTACTGGAGAACCGCAGGGTTGCATTTGTACATTTGTTACTTTAAAACTGAACTTCCTTCTATATCAGTAGTTACAGTTTACGTTACGTTTTACTGTTTAAAAAATGTAGTTAAACTACTGTGAGTTACTTTTGGCGAAATATAAAGTGAAATAGGAATAATCAGTGGTGGAAATTAACAAAGTAAAAGTACAAGGCTTAGACCTGGTTTAGTGGTTTTGAAAAATCCTGCACAATAAACTCTTGAATACTTTAACTTTTTACTTATAAAGTACATTTTAAAATGCATACTTTTGTGCTTTTACTTAAGTAAAAATCTTATCAGATACTAATACTTAAGTACATCTTTGGTCCTGTATCTTAAGTAAGAATATCGAGTACTTTTCCACCACTGGGAATAATGCACTGAGCAAAAGTGCAGCTGAAGATTCCTTTTCCTTCACTTTCCCTCATTCTCTCGTGTTTGGTTTTCACGTTAGCTTCACGTAACTGCAGATCTGTGCGCATCAATACAAACTAATTAAAAACACTTATAACTCCTGTTATTTCAATTGTAATGACTCATATTAACATATTTGTTAAAGTCATATGTTCCTCCTGAACCGCCACCTTAACGTGATGAGGGGTTGATCACCTGAATGATCTGGAGCTCTGTGTCGGGGCTGGTGCCCCTGGTAGGGTCTCCCATGGCAAACAGGTCCTAGGTGACGGGTCAGACAAAGAGCGGTTCAGAAGCCCCTTATGAGAGACCAACAGGCCCGGTTAGATCGTGAGGCCGTCCTCCCGTGGACCCACCACCTGCAGGAGAGCTATAAGGGGCTGGTGCAATGTGTTTTGGGCAGCTCCAACAGCTGCCCCCACGACCCGGCAACGGACAAGTGGAAGAAATGGATGGATGGATGGATATGTTACAGGAAAAGTAATACATTTCTGTAACTCGTTTAATGATACGTTTCCTCAACACTGTAAAAACTGTACGTGTCAAAGCCATGAAACCATAATGTCCTTAAACCATTCAGTTTCTCTGGTAAACGGAGATGCTCTGGACCAGGACCTGGTTTGGGCGTGGTCAATGGACCTGCAGGGGAGGGGGTGATCATATTTATTATTCTTTATTATTCTAACTGTGTTCCACTGTAGCCCTATGTATTTATATTGTTTGTCATTACTGTTTGTACCAACACATGCAAACCAAATATCCCTCTGGACAATAAAGTTGATTTGGACAGGACCCTCTGTGAAGGCTCACCAGAGGACGCACTTTCTCTGATATTATTATTATTTTATATTTTGCATAAAATTGCTAATGGAAAAGTTTAAAATGTAAAAAATAAGGTTTAATGATTTTAAGTTTAAATGTCACCTTTAAATCTGGCGGTTCATCTTACAGCTCTCTAATGCCTTTAAAACAGGGGGGCCAAACGTTTTGTCTCCGAGGGCCGAAACACGGCGATGTCAAGAGTGAAACACATATAACTGCAATAATAATAGTTATATTATTTGATTATATCTATGCAAATAACATGCAATATTAAAACAAATGTTAACTGTGGCCAAAAGCCTAGTTTTAGTAGAACAAAATCACAATTGTAGCAATATAGTGCAAAATGTAAAAAACAACACCTGTATCTACATCACCTACAGTGACTTATCTCTGTAGGTGCCTTTAAAAAAGGCCTGAAAACACATTTATTTAAAAAGGCCTATTAGTCTGTTAAAGTTCTACGTAGCCTTGATTGTTTTTGCTCTTGTGCTTGCTTTGTTTTACTATGTCAATGTTCATTTTGTTTTATCTGATTTTATTCACCTGTTGTAGCACTTTGAGGTTTCTTTGAATGTAAAGTGCAATATAATAAAATGTATTATTATTATTATTATTTTTGTTAACTCAAAGAAAATGCCACATTAGATCATTTTGAAAGTGTCTGTTCAGCATCAATTCTTTATAAGTCCATTTTTAACATGTTGTCAACAAACTTTGCAATAAAAGTTGGAAAACTGGGAAAGTTGATGCTACAACGCTCTGTGATAAACACCAAGACTCCACAACAGTGTTTCCTTAAAGGATCTGTATCATGCTATTTTAGCCATTCCAAAGTAAGTATAGGCATTTATATGATATATTGTACCTCTATCACTATGGAGTACTCATTTTGAGAGAAATATAAGTATTTTTGGGGGGTATTTTCCCTACCCGGAAGACGAGACGCTTCGATTCAGTTAACTCCGCCCCTCTCTCCGCTCATTCCACATTTGCAGTATTATAATATAAATATCGCTGCAAAAAGTGAAGTTACTTCACATAATGCAGTTATAAGGAGTTGACATGTGCAACACAGTTTCATAAATGGCTAACACACATGCTAACACACACGCTAACACACACGCTAACACACATGCTAACACACACGCTAACACGCACGCTAACACACATGCTAATACACACGCTAACACACACACTAACACACACGCTAACATGTGTTTTGATTGACTCACCGCTGGACTCCCCATGAGATCGCGTTGGTTATAAAAGTGAATCCACTTGATTCTGGCCAAGGTTTACCAAGCATCCATCAGGTTGGTTGATAAAGTCGCTGAATCCCAGAAAGAAATTCCAACTTCTGGCGAGTGCACTCTTCTTTAGAAGGTTGAATAGTCCTGTTCCTCTCGTAGCCAAATGCGAACCCGTGACATTATCGTTGGGTAAGAAAAAAGAACAGGCGGTGTCCAGAGTAGGTTAGAAAGAGCTCAGTCTTCAAAAACAACACTTCTGCTCTCCGATCCATGGACTCTCCGGCCGGGGGTGCGCTTGATTAGCCTCGCGGACAGCACAGACGCGTCGGAGAGTTGCTTTTTTTTTTTTTTTTTTTTTATTCTCTCTCACAACAACAACAAATAATAAATTAAAAAGCTGTTTTATAAATTAAAACCAGGCCGTAAGGCATTACATTACAGACGTCGAGCACTTCCGTTCCTTTGTGACGACACAACTGAACAGCTCAGTGGTTTACCAGGAGAGGGCGGAGCAGCTGCTCAGAGAGCAGGATTCAGGAGGATTACTTAGAACTGCGTGAATGAAGCCAAAAACCGCTCTGGGGGTGTTTTTGAGAAGGAAATAGCAAAACAACATGGCTAAAAACTCCAAAAAGTCATTTTGCATGATATAGGACCTTTAACTCTGCGAAAGAAGAGAAACAGCGCCCCCAATTTGGCGCTGGTGGCCAAAAAGTGTACTGCAGCCATGTTTATCATTGCGAAAGAATGGGAGAGAATTAGTATTAACCATACAGCGCAAAAGTAGGTTACTCTTTGGCGGGCCAGCAAATTGTTTCGGCGGGCCAAATTTGGCCTGCGGGCCCCACTTTGGGCACACCTGCTTTAAAACATGTTTTACAGAAGGTTTTCAGGGTATCTGCAGGAACCCCAAAAGTCACATTTAACACCTTTTAAGACTTTTTTAGGACCTCCTTTACAAACTTTAAGTCCTCACGGCGTCTTTGAGCAACTTCAACAAAGGTTTAAAATTCTTCAACTTCTGGCCAGGAATCGTCAACTTACTCTTATTTGACCGACTTGTTTCACGGTAGTTTCAGCAGACACTGCTACGTCACGCTACGTCACGCTACGTCACGCTACGTCACGCTACGTCACGCTATGTCACGCTACGTCACGCTACGTCACGCTACGTCACGCTACGTCATGCAACGTCATGCCGCACAGGCAAAAGCGAATACAGAGGGGAAAAGTTACTAATTATAACATTTATATCCATCCATTTTCTTCACTTGTCCGTTGCCGGGTCGTGGGGGCAGCTGTTGGAGCTGCACCAGCCCCTATAGGCGCCTCCTGCAGGTGGTGGGTCCACAGAAGGACGGCCTCATGGTTCTAACCGGGCCTGTTGGTCTCTCATAAGGGGTTCTGAACCGCTCTTTGTCTGACCCGTCACCTAGGACCTGTTTGCCCTGGGAGACCCTACCAGGGGAACCAAGCCCCCGACAACAGAGCTCCAGGATCATTCAGGTCAAACCCTCCACCACGTTAAGGCTCCAGGATCATTCAGGTCAAACCCTCCACCACGTTAAGGTGGAGGCTCCAGGAGGGTATAACATTTATATCATTTCACAATCAACTTTATGGATAAAAGTCATTGCAAAAACATAAAGGAAAACCTCAGAAAAATCACTTTTTAATTCATATTAAGGGTCTTAATTTGGTAAACTTTCTTATATCAACTCTTAATACTTTAAGACCCCACGGATACCCTGTTTACAAAAATAAAACATCCCCCCAAAAATATCTGTAAACAGTAAAATGTTGTGTTTATATTATCACCACACTCTCGTTTAAACTGTACGACTGAGATCACATACTTTACGCCGCGCTTCCAAAACAACAAACCACGGAAAGGGAGAGGCCACAAACATGTATATGAGCAGCTCTGCAGGAGAGGCCTGTGCTAACATGATCACAGATGATATAAGACTTTACTGAACTCACTTGAACTCAGCGCTCAAGAATCAGACAGGAAAGATGCACAGATTTAGTAAATAAAGGTAACTTATTTATAATGGATAAAAAAAGCTTTATGGGGCAAAAAGTATAAATAATGTAAATCAGTCTGGACTTTTATTTCAGTGTAAAGAGACTTTCAAGGCCTTATCACTGATTGTTTTAATTACTGTAGAGTCCAGTGGCTGCTGAGCTTTAAATATTCTACTCATCATCATCATCATCATCATCATCATCATCATCATGACCTGCACAAACACACACAGAGTCTCTCTGCAGTATCTAATTTAATGTATAATTACATTACGATGTTTGTCCCAGACTGTAGCTTTTTCCTGCGGGACAAAAGCAGAGTTAGAAAGTGCAATAACAGAGCATCATTCAGTCATCGTTCATACCTTCATCACCATCACATATAAAACATTAGATAAAACACAACAGACGACAATGAACAAACTACATTTACATCTGTCCTGAAATAAAAGAGCTTTCAAGCATGTTCTTAATCTTTACATCGTGCTCTGTTTCACATTTAGAAAATAATAATAATAATAATAATAATAATAATGCTCTGATTGAATAAGAACGTACTTCAGTAGATTTTCTGAAACACATTACAGGCCTGTGATTTTTCCTGCACACATGCCTGCTCTTGTGTCGTTTGTGCCAGAAGGCTAAATACCTACAGTTATACAATCAGAGCAGTTTGGTGTTTTGTTTTTTTAACTTTCTTTTATGCTGGAGGTGATACTCTTTACATTTGATGCGTTTCCAGCGTTGATACAGTGACATGCTTACAGTATGAAGTCCCAGGGTGGGCGGGGTGAGGGTGGCGGGGTGAGGGTGGGCGGGGTGAGGGTGGGGCGGGGTGAGGGTGGCGGGGTGAGGGTGGGGCGGGGTGAGGGTGTGCGAAACAAGCGCTCCCAAAGCTGGAGAGAGCGAGGCTCACGTATGGCCCGGTCATCACGTATGACCCGGTCATCACGTATGACCCGGTCATCACGTATGACCCGGTCATCACGTATGGCCCGGTCATCACGTATGACCCGGTCATCACGTATGGCCCGGTCATCACGTATGGCCCGGTCATCACGTATGACCCGGTCATCACGTATGACCTGGTCACTACTGTGTCCTCTGTTATCGACTTGGCCGTCTCTGACCATTACTGTGTGTTTTTTAATGTCACCAGTTTATCCAGCGAGAATCCTCGGTAAAAACTGTGAGGAAACGAAATTTGACCTGAAGTGGCTTGCAAATTTATTGATGCTTTACAACAAATTCCTCCTGTGATTTTACCTGCTAACTGCGATTTTATTGTTGACAATTTTAACCGTAAACTACTCATCGCCCTCGATGCAGTTGCACCATTCAAACTTAAAAAGATTAATCCCAATCCCTCCCCCCTGGAGAAACAAGGAGCTAAAGCAAGAGCAGAGAAATTGCAGGAAGGCCGAGAGGAGATGGAGGAAACTCAAAATAACAATACATTTTCAATATTCCGTGCTCAACAAAAGACCTACAATACAGCAATAAGAAATGCAAGAAATAAATTCTTTTCCACAATAATCACCAACCACAAAAACAACCCAAAGTCCTATTCTCAACAATAGAAAATGTTTTAACTCCTGATTTTAACAAACCTCCTTTAAATCCCACAGACGCTCTCTGTGAGGCGTTTGCAGACCAGGGGAAAGATAGACACTATCAGATGTAATATTTATCTACCCAAAGTAACACAGCTTTAAATACATCTGGTTGTCTACTTGTTCCAAAAGAAACACTGCACAGTTTTGTCCAGGTTAATGCTGAGATGCTTGATAAAGTTTTCTCCTCAGTGAGGCCCACCACGTGTCTTTTAGACCCGGTCCCAACACCGTTTTATAAAACATTCTATGGATCCTTTAAAGACGAACTTTTAAACATGATGAATTGCTCTCTTCAGACGGGGGTCTTCCCTGCTGCCTTTAAGGGGCGGGGCCTCTACTGAAGAAGAGCAATTTGGACTGTAATGATTTTAACTATTTTAGACCGGTATCCAACAAACAAACGAGGAGATGGTGAAAGACTGGAGGGAGCTGCAGGAGGAAGAGGAAGGAGGAGGAGCTGACCTTTGCAGGACACCACGCTCTGAAACAGGGACAAACCCAGGAGGTGGTGCAACGTTTCAGAGGATCAGAGGAGACAGCGAGAGAGGGCATCCAGCCAGGTTTCTTCCAAGTGCTACAGTTCCCCTGACCTCCAAGGTCATGCGGGTCAGGTTGACCGACAGTGGCAGCGCGGCTCAGCCGAAGCAGCTCAGGACTAACACCTGAACACAATTTTTTGTACAATGACAATAAAGCACTTACTTACTTACTTACCATTTTTAAGCAAAATCTTAGAAAAACTTGTCTTTATCCAACTTAATGATTTTATTACTGCAGATAACGTCCTTGAGAAATTCCAGTCTGGCTTTAGGGTAAACCACAGCACCGAGACGGCCCTTTTAAAGATTTTAAATGATCTTAGATTAAATTATGACTCACAGAAGGTCACAGTGTTGGTTCTACTGGATCTGAGCGCTGCCTTTGATACAGTCGACCACACTATTCTTTTAACTTGTTTAAAACACATCGGCCTCTCTGGTGCTGTCCACAAATGGTTTACATCCTACCTCACAGACAGGACCTTCATGGTGAGTGTGGATACCTGCTCCTCTAAGGTCCATACAATTACATGTGGTGTGCCCAGGGTTCGATTTTAGGCCCAGTGCTATTTAACCTGTATATGCTCCCTCTTGGTGATGTCATCAGGAGACATGGAGTCAACTTTCATAGTTATGCTGATGATACACAGTTGTACATCTCCATGTCTCTGATGACACCAGGCCAATGGACGCACTTTTTAACTGCATTTTAGATCAAATCCTGGATGGCAGAAAACTTTCTCCAGCTTAACCAGGACAAAACTGAAGTTTTAGTCATCGGTCCTGAGGCCCAGAGAGAGAAACTTTTACCCAAACTACAGTCATTGTCTTTTAATCCTTCCTCACAGGTGAAGAACCTGGGTGTGATTTTTGACTCTGAGCTGACTTTAATTCCACACATTAAGAATATCACAAAGATAGGTTTTACATGTACATTACATGTACATTAACGACATTTGTAAAATGTCTCAAGTACTTAAATTTATCTTGTTTGCTGATGATACAAATATTTTTGCATCAGGTGACGACTTACAGCAACTGTGTCGGATTGTTAACTTGGAACTCAAAAGTGTCAATAAGTGGTTCAAACAAAATAAATTATCTCTAAATCTGAGTAAAAGCAAAATGATGATATTTGGCAACTGTAATTCCAATGCTCAGGAAGCAATTCAGATAGAGGGTGTTGTCATAGAGCGAGTGCATGAAATCAAATTCCTTGGTGTTATTATAGATGACAGAATTACTTGGAAAGCTCATATTAAATATATATCTACTAAAATTTCTAGAAGCATTTCAGTAATAGCAAAAGCAAAGCACATTTTAAACATCAAAGCTCTACATATCTTATACTGTTCTCTGATTTTGCCATATTTATATTATTGTACTGTGGTTTGGGGTAGTACTTATAAAAACACATTAAAACCAATAGTATTGTTGCAAAAAAGAGCTATCCGAGTAATTCATAAAGTTGGGTTTTGGACCACACAAACTCATTATTTTAAAATCAAAGATCATGAAGTTCTGTGACATTGTTGAGTTCCAAACTGTACAGATGTTATACAAAGCAAGATACAAACTGTTACCAGGCCAAATACAAAGAAGGTTCCAAGAACCTACTGGTTGTTATGAATTACGTGACGAATTAAACTTTAGGACTCAGAAACATAGCTCAGCTTTGAAAAGTTTTAGCCCAACAGTTAATGGTGTACAATTGTGGAATAAACTGGAAATGGAGTTGACACGATGTCCAAACATCAACCTGTTCAAATATAAATACAAACAAAAGACTTTTGAAATATACAGAGAACAAGAAATGTGTTGCCACTAGGAGTCGCAGTAGGATCAATTATGTGTGTTTCCTCTATAATCAAGGAAGAGTGTTGCTGCTTGGAACGGTTGTCATTCTATTGCTCAAATTTACAAATTGAGAATTAGGGTAGGCAAGTTATGAATCTGTTGAGAGGGACCCTCCCAACGGGCTCAAAACCTTGTCTTTTAATGCACCACTCAGCATAGGAACATCATCTACAAAATCAGCTGTTAGGGCAGCTGGGTGGGGGTTTGTTGAGGGGGAGTTACTGCCCTCTTCAACTGGCCCGCTCTACACCCTGGCTTTTTAATGCACCTCATTATGCAGGGCTTACATCATACTTCACATATAACTCAATTAAACAAATATAATAATAATGATAATTAAACCCAAATTAAATTATATTGAGGATGGTAATGACAACTGGGAAGTAGCAAGATCTCAGAATATAATATGTATTAATGAACCTTTATAACATAAAAGTAGCACATTCTTTTGTTCTTTATTTTGCTGTTGTTTTTGTTTATTCTTGTTCATCATTTATTGTTACTTTGCCCTATGTTCCTTTGTTTATGATTTGCTACCTTGTAAATATTAAATGTAATGTTATTATTTTTATTTTGGGGTGGGCGCTTATAAGCCTTTGGCTTCAGCCCACTCCCTTTGAGCAGGTTAACTGCTCAAACAAATAAATAAACTAAACCATCTAAAGAACATAGCCAGAGTCCGCCCCATTCTCTCTCGGGCCAACACGGAGACGCTGATGCTTTTATCACCAGTCGTATCGACTACTGTAATGCCCTGCTCTCTGGTCTTCCCAAAAAGAGTATCTCAGGTTTACAACTTTTACAAAATTCAGCAGCTCGTGTCCTGACAAAGACCAGGAGGCGGGACCACATTACACCGGTTTTAGAGTCGCTGCATTGGCTCCCCGTGTGTTTCAGGATCGATTTTAAAGTTCTTTTAATGGTTTTTAAATGTCTTAATGGTCTTGGTCCTTCTTATCTTTCAGAATTACTTTTACCTTATGAACCTTCGCGGCCCCTTCGCTCCTCTGGCAGGGGTCTCCTAGTTATTCCTAAAGTCAACAGAAAGACTCACGGCGAGGCGTCTTTCCAATATTATGGCCCTCGCCTCTGGAACGACCTGAGGAGGAGCTCAGGACCACAGAGAACGTTCATGTCTTTAAGAGCAGGCTCAAGACCCACCTTTTAGCTTAGCTTTTAACTGACATTTATTTATCTAGTCCTAATTATGTATGTGTGTGTGTGTGTGTGTGTACGTGTGCATGTGCATATGCGTGTGTGTGTGCGTGCATACATGTGTATGGATGTATGATGCAGGGCATATTGTTTTAAATGTTGTAATCTGTAAAGCACTTTGTGATACCTTTCGGTATGAAAAGCGCTTTATAAATAAAGATTGATTGAACGTCTTGGATGTAAAGTCTTGATCATGAAACGTCTGTGTTCTTTGTGGAGTTTTATCTCAGAGTGAACGGCGAGAAACGATGCATCTCTCCCTATGAGGTTAATGTTTATTGTACACTGTCCCTGTTTCTCTAAATAAATAAACTAAACTAAACTAAACTAAACACAGGCCTATTGTTTTTCGAGCGGCTCGTTCAAAATCGTAGCGTTATTTTAGTGTTAGCCGTTAGCTTCAGGACAAAACCCTCCCATGACGAGCACAGACGTTTCCTCCAGTGAAGTCTTTGCTCCTGATGAGATGTTTTTAACCTGATGCTGTGACTGACCATCAGTAACTCTCTGACTGTAATCTGAGATATTCATTTATTTGGACAAGAGGAAGTAACGGGACAGGAAGAGCAGCTGCTCATTATTGCTCTTAGTGCTTCTGCTTCTGAAACTGTTCTGAAACCATTACAAACAGGTGGTTATTTTTTAATTTTTTTTAATTTATTGGTTTATTTGGTCGGGACAGTGCATGTTAATGAACATACATGGGTCTCATGCATGTAAACAAGCCACACCGGATAGTAGCCTTGGGCTAATTTGCGTCCGTCGTCCCCATGTGCACTCTCAAACACAGTCTCATTCATCCTGGCCTATTGTACATGTTTTTAGTATTACTGTATTACTGTATTTTAAACTGTAGTTGTTCAAATTTTGCACATTTCAGAAAACTCCACAGCCATTGAATATCACTTAAAGTGTACATGTGTTTTAATAAACTGGTTTACATTGATATGTACAGCTACATTTGTGCCACATTTTCATGGCTTTTTGTCTCCGTTTCTGTGGCTCTATTGTTGCATTTTCATCCTAGTTTTCATCTTATGTTTGTTGCTATTTTGGCGTTTTGTTCAAGAAGCGTTTAGATTTGGGTAAAGTCGAACAGGAGAAAATGTGCTCAGTTTGCTACTTAATAAATACAGCCAATCAAATTGGCACACACGTGCGTCATGTCCAAACAAAAAAATTCATTACATGGTTGCTAGGCAACCAACAGGAGGTCAGCCATTTTGGGTAAATCGAGTGATCAGGCACCGAAGGCGCCATTTTCTTGCCTTTGCTCTTTTATAAACTCGACCTCAGGTGGCAGTGACATTATAACCCTGTAGGGCGCGGCAGCGCCCTACAGGGTTATTGTGGCGGCCAACGAGACCCGCGAGGGCCTTTCGATTATTATTACACTTTTGTTATCATTGATATCACTATTATAATACTATACAGTCATATTTAACATGCATGGAATGGAATGGAATCTTATTTGCTAAATTCAATGATGCTAAACCGTTGTCGTTACAATATTAGTTTTGTGTTTTGATCAGTTTTGTAGGTCTTTCAAATGAGGCGTCACTCTGGCCTAGAGGCCAGAGTGACGCCTCATTTGAAGCTTTTAGATTTGGGTAAAGCTGACCTGGAGACAATGCTCTCAGTTAGTGCGGGTGGTAAAAGGTTAATAAATGTCTGTGTGTCTTAGGTAACACACACACACGCACACACACACACAGTATTCTTGTTCTTAGGAGCTCATTAAAAGCATTCCTGAATGAGGCTTTTTGTTTATGGCCTGAAGCAACACCTGGTTCACAAATACTCAACATCTGCAAATGCACATGAATGATTTACGGGCAAACTGACAGAATGCTCAGTTGTGCAAGAATGATCATGTTGATCGACTGATATATTTCAGGGGAGGGTTAAGCCTGAGGTGAGAGGAGACAAAGTCAGAGCAGCAGAGGCGACGCAGCAGGAGCTCAGGTGAGTGCGCTGGCTTTACCTTATTTCATCTTTTATTTATCTCAAATGTTATTATTGCTCATGTTTGTGACTTTAATTGGCCATAATCCTTCATCCTGCTGTGAAGATGGCTGAGTGGTTAGTGTGTGTGCAGTTTGCATGTTTGGGTTTCCTCCATCTCCCTAAAACATGCAGCATTAGCCCCGGCTCTGCGGTCGCTCCAGCAGCATCGAAGGACAAAAATAACAATTAGACAAAATAAAAAACTGTATAAAACTTCTGCAGGACAAATCCAACAGCCGCAACAAAAAGAACAAACATCAAAACACTGAGGAAAAGTTATCAGGGTTCATACAAGTCAAATTTAATGCTTTTTAATCTCTTAACCTCCACCTGAACCGAGCTTATTTTGTCCAGTTTGGCTTGAAAAGCAACTAAAAAGCATAAAAACATGACAAAAACATGTGGGCTGTAGGTTCAGGTCGAGAAGCTTTTAGATTTGGGTAAAGCTGGAGAAAATGTGTTTCAGTTAGGGCAGGGTTAAGAGGCTAAAGCCACAATGCAGAAAAGCATTGGCGCATATTTCATTTAAGATTTGCAAACATTTTATCAAACAGAGGAATAAGACACTTTTATCCAAACTGGAAGGACTAACAGACCCAGGCTCCGCTCAGGATCCCTCCAGTTTGGATAAAGGGGTCTTGTATGACCTCAACTTTACCAAACCCAGTCCAGTTGATGATTTAACCTTTTTCTATGATGGATACTCCCTGGATGAATGAGAGCCTTCACAAACATATTGTGGTAAGTTATAATGTATCCTAAAAACAGACTTCCACACTTCATTTAAAGTAATGTATGCAGACGATGCTGTAATATACACTCCAGCAAAACATATACAGGAAGCTGGTTCTTACTTCTGAAATGGCCCAAGTCCAAAATTGGCTCTCAAAATCATGTCTTCTTTTAAACACTAAAAAGGCTGTATGTATAATGTTATGACTAATTCACATGTATTTCTCAGAGATGTGGAGCTTGAACTGGTACAAGAGTTTAAATACCTTGGAGTAGTTCTTGACTCTCACGTTCAAAAGTCACGTCACAAAAATTTGTAAAACTATTAAATTCAGTCTTCATAACTTCTATATTCACTCATCAATGACACTTCAGGCAGCTAGGATGTTTCTGCTGCTATGGTTTTCTCGCACATCGAATATTGTTTTACAAACTGGTCTCTAACAAATGAAACCACTTTTAGACAAATAGAATCCTTATATAAAAAAGCTTTAAAAGTTTTGCTAGAAAACCTGTTTCGTAACCACTGTCACATTCTTGAGACGTACAACCTTCTAAACATGGAACATTTTAAATACTTTAAATTTGCTTGTATGGTTTACAAATACTCAATGGACTTGCACCACCACCATTAACGGAATTGGTAAAATGTAATCCTCTTCTGGCAGAGCCACTCGGTCTATGGTTCGAGGACACTGTGAAGTGCCTTCAGACCTTTGGCCAGACTGTTCTTTCAGTCAGGGGCTGTAACATCTGGAACATCAGCCCTCTCACTATAAGAGAATGCCCACGTTTAACACATTTAGGACTCAATTAAAAAACTGGTTGAAATCCACTAAACGATGTGCTCATTAGACCCTATACAGATCTCCTGCAGGACTGAGCCGAGTGTCAGGATCCTCTGCATAGATGTTGCTTTGTAAATAATAATTGTACATATTTATCCTTATGTTTGTTTGAACTGTATGACCTGCCCTTGCACTAAAATCTCCATTCTATTGTTTAAGTCACAGAACGAACATTCAGATGTTACTAATGTATGAATTGTATCAACATTCGTTATGTAAGTGTAGCCTCAACTTTTAAATTGTTTTATGTTTTATAATTGTTGTTGTTGTTATACACCTGACCCAGGAACAACAGCTGAAAACTAGCTTTGCAGCGAATACTGACACATTTACAGAAATGTTCATTAATGTGAACTGTCCCTGTCAAATTAACTATCAAACTAATAAAATACAAATAAAAATAAATAATATAGAAATGTACTCGGTTTACTACTCGAGTAACAACTGAGTAACTGTGTGGAGAAAAAATCTGATTTATATTTAAATATATTCACTTTAGATCACACACATCCACCATCAGCCCCTCCCTCAGCCCCTCCCTTAGTCCCTCCCTCAGCCCCTCCGTCAGCCCCTCCCTCAGCCCCTCCCCCAGCCCCTCCCCCAGCCACTTCCTCAGCCCCTCCGTCAGCCCCTCCCTCCTGTGTTGGGAGGAAAACACTGGCTGTGACTTGTGTAACACATTACAGTTTTGGCCCGATGCAAATGTGTTTATGTACAGTGCAAAGTATTCACAGCACTTCACTTTTTTCACATTTTGTTATGTTACAGCCTTATTCCAAAATTGATTCAATACATTTTTTCCCTCAAAATTCTACACATAACACCCCATAATGACAACGTGAAAAAAGTTTGAGATTTTTGCAAATTTATTACAAATAAAAAACAAACAAATCACATGTACATAAGTATTCACAGCCTTTTCTCAATACTTTGTTGAGGCACCTTTGGCAGCAATTACAGCCTCAAGTCTTTTTGAATATGATGCCACAAGCTTGGCACACCCATCTTTGGGCAGTTTTGCCCATTCCTCTTGCAGCACCTCTCAAGCTCCATCAAGTTGGGTGGGGAGCGTCGGTGCACAGCCATTTTCAGATCTCTCCAGAGATGTTCAATCGGATTCAAGTCTGGATTCAAGTCTGGGCTCTGGCTGGGCCACTCAAGGACATTCACAGAGTTGTCCTGAAGCCACTTCTTTGTTATCTTGGCTGTGTGCTTAGGGTCGTTGTCCTGCTGAAAGATGAACCGTCGCCCCAGTCTGAGGTCAAGAGCGCTCTGGAACAGGTTTTCATCCAGGATGTCTCTATACATTGCTGCATTCATCTTTCCCTCTATCCTGACTAGTCTCCCAGTTCCTGCGCTGAAAAACATCCCCACAGCATGATGCTGCCACCACCATGCTTCACTGTAGGGATGGTATTGGCCAGGTGATGAGCAGTGCCTGGTTTCCTCCAAGCATAACGCCTGGCATTCACGCCAAAGAGTTCAATCCATGTCTCATCGGACCAGAGAATTTCTTACTCATGGTCTGAGAGTCTTTCAGGTGCTTTTTGGCAAACTCCAGACGGCTGCTATGTGCCTTTTACTAAGGAGCGGCTTCCGTCTGGCCACTCTACCATACAGGCCTGATTTGTGGATTGCTGCAGACATTTTTCTGTACCCTTCCCCAGACTTGTGCCTCGAGACAATCCTGTTTCGGAGGTCTACAGACAATTCCTTTGACTTCATGCTTGGTTCGTGCTCTGACATGCACTGTCAACTGTGGGACCTTATATAGACAGGTGTGTGCCTTTCCAAATCATGTCCAATCAACTTCATTTACCACAGGTGGACTCCAATGAAGCTGTAGAACCATCTCAAGGATGATCAGTGGAAATAGGATGCACCTGAGCTCAAGTTTGAGCTTCAAGGCAAAGGCTGTGAATACTTATGTACATGGGATTTTTTTGTTTTTTATTTGTAATACATTTGCAAAAATCTCAAAAACTTTTTTTCACGTTGTCATTATGGGGTGTTATGTGTAGAATGTTGAGGGAAAAAATGGATTGAATCAATTTTGGAATAAGGCTGTAACATAACAAAATGTGGAAAAAGTGAAGCGCTGTGAATACTTTCCGGATGCACTGTATGTAAATGTACATGTGTTGAGCTCATTTTGCCAAAACTCTACACACAAGTAAACACGACACAACAGTGTGAAATAAACCATTCACATCGTCAAACCTAAACTCTGTTATCAAAACCTAAACTCTACTAATCAAAACCTAAACTCTACTATCAAAACCCTAAACTCTGCTATCAAAACCTAAACTCTGCTATCAAAACCTAAACTCTCTACAAAACCTAAACTCTACTATCAAAACCTAAACTCTACTATCAAAACCTAAACTCTACTATCAAAACCTAAACTCTACTATCAAAACCTAAACTCTGCTATCAAAAACCTAAACTCTGTTATCAAAACCTAAACTCTGCTATCAAAACCTAAACTCTACTATCAAAACCTAAACTCTGCTATCAAAACCTAAACTCTACTATCAAAACCTAAACTCTACTATCAAAACCTAAACTCTGCTATCAAACCTAAACCTATCAACTACCTGTTATCAAAACCTAAACTCTCTATCAAAACCTAAACTCTTATCAAAACCTAAACTCTGCTATCAAACTAACTCTACTATCAAACCTAACTCTATATCAAAACCTAAACTCTACTATCAAAACCTAAACTCTGCTATCAAAACCTAAACTCTACTATCAAAACCTAAACTCTACTATCAAAACCTAAACCTACTATCAAACCTAAACTCTGTATAAAAACTAAACTCTACTATCAAAACCTAAAACTCTACTATTCAAAAACCTAAACTCCTACTATCAAAACCTAAACTCTGTTATCAAACCTAAACTCTACTATCAAAACCTAAACTCTACTATCAAAACCTAAACTCTACTATCAAAACCTAAACTCTACTATCAAAACCTAAACTCTGCTATCAAAACCTAAATCTACTGTTTATCAAAACCTAAACTCTAGCTTCATCAAAACCTAAACTCTACTATCAAAACCTAAACTCTACTATCAAAACCTAAACTCTACTATCAAAACCCTAAACTCTACTATCAAAACCTAAACTCTGTTATCAAAACCTAAACTCTACTATCAAAAACCTAAACTCTACTATCAAAACCTAAACTCTACTATCAAAACCTAAACTCTACTATCAAAACCTAAACTCTACTATCAAAACCTAAACTCTATCAAACCTAAACTCTACTATCAAAACCTAAACTCTACTATCAAAACCTAAACTCTGCTACTATCAAAACCTAAACTCTACTATCAAACCTAAACTCTGTTATCAAAACCTAAACTCTGCTATCAAACCTAAACTCTATATCAAAACCTAAACTCTCTATCAAAACACCCTACAACTCCTGCTATCAAACCTAAACTCTGTTATCAAAACCTAAACTCTGCTATCAAACCTAAACTCTACTATCAAAACCTAAACTCTCTATCAAAACCTAAACTCTGTTATCAAAACCTAAACTCTACTAATCAAAACCTAAACTCTGCTATCAAAAACCTAAACTCTACTATCAAAACCTAAACTCTACTATCAAAACCTAAACTCTGTTATCAAAAACCTAAACTCTGCTATCAAACCTAAACTCTGCTATCAAAACCTAAACTCTACTATCAAAACCTAAACTCTGTTATCAAAACCTAAACTCTACTATCAAAACCTAAACTCTACTATCAAAACCTAACTCTGCTATCAAAACCTATACTCTACTATCAAAACCTAAACTCTACTATCAAAACCTAAACTCTACTATCAAAACCTAAACTCTCTATCAAAACCTAAACTCTACTATCAAAACCTAAACTCTACTATCAAAACCTAAACTCTACTATCAAAACCTAAACTCTACTATCAAAACCTAAACTCTACTATCAAACCTAAACTCTGCTATCAAAACCTAAACTCTACTATCAAAACCTAAACTCTACTATCAAACCTAAACTCTACTATCAAAACCTAAACTCTGCTTATCAAAACCTAAACTCTACTATCAAAACCTAAACTCTACTATCAAAACCTAAACTCTACTATCAAAATTGCCCTAAACTCTACTATCAAAACCTAAACTCTACTATCAAACCTAAATCTGTTATCAAAACCTAAACTCTACTATCAAAACCTAAACTCTACTATCAAAACTAAACTCTGCTATCAAAACCTAAACTCTACTATCAAAACCTAAACTCTGTTATCAAACCTAAACTCTGCTATGGGTACATGTGTGTTTGAGGTATGGGTACATGTGTTTGAGGTATGGGTACATGTGTTTAAGGTATGGTACATGTGTTTGAGGTATGGGTACATGTGTTTGAGGTATGGGTACATGTGTGTTAAGGTATGGGTACATGTGTTTGAGGTATGGGTACATGTGTTTGAGGTATGGGTACATGTGTTTAAGGTATGGTTACATGTGTTTAAGGTATGGTACATGTGTTTGAGGTATGGTTACATGTGTTTAAGGTATGGGTACATGTGTTTGAGGTATGGGTACATGTGTTTGAGGTATGGGTACATGTGTGTTTAAGGTATGGGTATATGTGTGTTTGAGGTATGGGTACATGTGTTTAAGGTATGGGTACTGTGTTGAGGTATGGGTACATGTGTTTGAGTATGGGTACATGTGTTTGAGGTATGTAATGTGTTTGAGGTATGGGTACATGTGTGTTAAGGTATGGGTACATGTGTTTAAGGTATGGGTACCTGTGTTTGAGGTATGGGTACATGTGTTTGAGGTATGGGTACATGTGTTTGAGGTATGGGTACATGTGTTTGAGGTATGGGTACATGTGTGTTTAAGGTATGGGTACATGTGTGTTTAAGGTATGGGTACATGTGTTTAAGGTATGGGTACCTGTGTTTGAGGTATGGGTACATGTGTTTGAGGTATGGGTACATGTGTTTGAGGTATGGGTACATGTGTGTTTAAGGTATTGTGTTTAAGGTATGGGTACATGTGTGTTTAAGGTATGGGTACATGGTGTGAGGTATGGGTACATGTGTTTGAGTTATGGTTACATGTGTGTTTGAGGTATGGGTACATGTGTGTGAGGTATGGTACATGTGGATGGGTATATGTGTGTGAGTATGGTTACATGTGTGTTTGAGGTATGGGTACATGTGTGTGAGGTATGGGTACATGTGTTTGAGGTATGGGTACATGTGTTTAAGGTATGGGTACATGTGTGTTTGAGGTATGGGTACATGTGTTTGAGGTATGGGTACATGTGTTTGAGGTATGGGTACATGTGTTTAAGGTATGGGTACATGTGTTTGAGGTATGGTACATGTGTTGAGGTATGGGTACATGTGTTTAGGTATGGGTACATGTGTTTGAGGTATGGGTACATGTGTTTGAGGTATGGGTACATGTGTTGAGGTATGGGTAAATGTGTTTTGAGGTATGGGTACATGTGTTTGAGGTATGGGTACATGTGTTTAAGGTATGGGTACATGTGTTTGAGGTATGGGTACATGTGTTTGAGGTATGGGTACATGTGTTTAAGGTATGGGTACATGTGTTTTAAGTATGGTACATGTGTTAGGTATGGGTACATGTGTTTAAGGTATGGGTACATGTGTTTAAGGTATGGGTACATGTGTTTAGGTATGGGTACATGTGTTTGAGGTATGGGTACATGTGTTTAAGGTATGGGTACATGTGTTTAAGGTATGGGTACATGTGTTTGAAGGTATGGGTACATGTGTTTGAGGTATGGTACATGTGTTTAGGTATGGTACATGTGTTTAAGGTATGGGTACATGTGTTTAAGGTATGGGTACATGTGTTTGAGGTATGGGTACATGTGTTTGAGGTATGGGTACATGTGTTTAAGGTATGGGTACATGTGTTTAAGGGTATGGGTACATGTGTTTAGGTATGGTACATGTGTTTAGTATGGTACATGTGTTTAAAGGTATGGGTACATGTGTTTGAGGTATGGGTACATGTGTTTGAGGTATGGGTACATGTGTTTTAGGTATGGGTACATGTGTTTAAGGTATGGGTACATGTGTTTAGGTATGGTACATTGTTTAGGAGGTACATGTGTTTGAGGTATGGGTACATGTGTTGAAGGTATGGGTACATGTGTTGAGGTATGGGTAACATGGTTTGAGCGTATGGGTACATGTGTTTAAGGGTATGGCGTGGTACATGTGCTTTAGGTATGGTACATGTGTTTGAGGTATGGGTACCATGTGATTTGAGGTATGGGTACAGTGTTTGAGGTATGGGTACATGTGTTTAAGGATGGATTACATGTGCGTGAGTATGGTACATGTGTTTGAGGTATGGGTACATTGTGTTTCAGGTTATGGGTCACATGTGTTTAAGGTTATGGCTACATGTGTTTAAGGTTGGGTACATGTGTTTGAGGATGGTACATGTGTTTAAGGTATGGGGTACCATGTGTTTGAGTACTGGGTACATGTGTTTTAAGTAGGGTACACATGTGTTTAAAGGTATGGTACATGTGTAAGGTATGGGATACATGTGTGTGAGGTATGGTACTGTGTTGAAGGTATGGATACATGTGTTAAGGTATGTGTACATGTGTTTGAGGTATCGGTACATGTGTTGAGGTATGGGTACATGTGTTGAGGTATGGGTACATGTGTGTGAGGTAGGGACATGTGTTGAGGTATGGGTACATGTGTTAAGGTTTATGGGTACATGTGTTTGAGGTATGGGTACATGTGTTTGATATGGGTACATGTGATGTAGTTATGGGTACATTGTGTTTGAGGTATGGCGTTACATGTGTTGTTTGAGGTATGGGTAATTGTCTTTTGAGTATGGGTACATGTGTTTAGAGGTATGGGTACATGTGTGTGAGGTATGGGTACATGTGTTTGAGGTATGGGTACATGTGTGTTTAAGGTATGGGTATAGTGGTTGAGGTATGGGTACATGTGTTTGAGGTATGGGTACCATGTGTTTGAGGTAGGATACATGTGTTGAGGTATGGGTTACATGTGTTTGAGGTAATGGGTACATGTGATTTGAGGTAGGTACAGGTGTGTTTAAGGTATGGGTAACATGTGTTTGAGGTATGGGTACATGTGTTGAGGTATGGGTAACATGTGTGTTAAGGTATGGGTATATGTGTGTGAGGTATGGGTTACATGTGTTTGAGGTATGGGCTTACATGTGTTTGACGGTATGGGTACATGTGCTTTGAGGTATGGTTACATGTGTGTTAAGGTATGGGTATTGTGCTGTTTGAGGGTATGGGTACATGTTGTGAGGTATGGATACCATGTGTTTAAGGTATGGGGTACATGTGTTTGAGGTATGGCGTACATGTGTTTGACGTATGGGTACATTGTGTTTGAGGTATGGTACATGTGTTTGAGGTATGGTACATGTGTTTTTGAGGTATGGGTACATGTGTTAAGGTATGGGTACATGTGTTTGAGGTATGGGTACATGTGTGTTTGAGGTATGCGGTACATGTGTTGAGGTATGAGGTACATGTGTTTGAGGTATGGGCTACATGTGTTGAGGTAGTGGGTACATGTGTGAGTATGGTAAATGTGTTTAAGTATGGTACATGTGTTTAAGGTATGGGTACATGTGTTTAGGTATGGGTACATGTGTTGAGGTATGAGGTACATGTGTTTGAGGTATGGGTACTGTGTTTGAGGTATGGGTACATGTGTTTGAGGTATGGGTACATGTGTTTAAAGGTATGGGTACATGTGCTGTTTAAGGTATGGTATATGTGTGTTAGGTATGGGTACATGTGTTTTGAGTATGGGTACATGTGTGTTTAAGTATGGGACATGTGTTTGAGGTATTGGCTTACTGTGATTTGCACAGGTGGTATGGGTACATGTGTGTTAAGGTAATGGGTTATATGTGTGTTTGAGGTATGGGTACATGTGTTTAAGGTATGGGTACCCTGTGTTTGAGGTATGGGTACATGTGTTTGAGGTATGGGTACCATGTGTTTGAAGTATGGGTACATGTGTGTTTAAGTATGGGTACATGTGTTGAGGTATGGGTACATGGTTTAAGGTATGGGTACCTGTGTTTGATCGGTATGGGTACATGTGTTTGAGGTTATGGGTTAAAATGGTTTGAGGTATGGCGTACATGTGTTGTTTAAGGTATGGGGTACATGGTGGTTTAAGGATGGGTACATGTGTTTGAGGTATGGTACATGTGCTTTGAGGTATGCGGTACATGTGTTTGAGGTATGGCTACATGTGTCTAAGGTCATGGGTACATGTTGTCTAAAGGTATGGGTACATTGTGTCTAGGTATGGGGTACATGTGTTTGAGGTATGTTACATGTGTTTGTTTTTGAGGTATGGAATACATGTGTTTAAGGTATGCGGTACCTGTGTTTGAGGTATGCGATACATGTGTTTGAGGTATGGGTACATGTGTTTGAGGTATGGTTACATGTGCTTTAAGTTATGGTACATGTGTTTAAGGTTGGATACATGTGTCTAAGGTATGGGCTACATGTGTGTTTAAGGTATGGGTAACATGTGTCTTTAGGTATGGGTACCTGTGTTTGAAGGTATGGAACAGTGTTTTGAGGTATGGTTACATGTGTTTGATATGGTTACATGTGTTTAAGGTTATTGGTACATGTGTTTAAGGTATGACATTGTGTTAAGGTATGGGCATACATGGTTTGAGGTATGGATACATGTGTCTAAGGTATATGGGTACATGTGTCTAAGGTATGGATACATGTGTTTAAGGTATGGGACATGTGTTAAGGATGAGGAATGTGTCTAAGGTAATGGGTACATTGTCTAAGGTATGGTACATTGTGTTTGAGGTATGTTTACATGTGTTTGAGTATGGATACATGTGTTAACGGTATGGGGTACATGTTGTCTAAGGTATGGTACCTGGTTTTGAGGTAACTGGATACATTGTGTTTGAGGTATGGGTACATGTGTTTGAGGTATGGATACATGTGTTTAAGGTATGGGTACATGTGTCTAAGGTATGGGTACATGTGTCTAAGGTATGGGTCAATGTGTCTAAGCGTATGGGTACATGTGTTTGAGGTAAAATGGGTACATGTGCTTTGAGGTAGGATACATGTGTTTAAGGTATGGGTACATGTGTTTGAGGTATGGAGTTTACATGTGTTGAGGTATATTTGAAGTATATATTTGGCCACTTACTTTCTTTTTACCGGACTCTGATAGATAGATAGATAGATAATAGATAGATAGATTAGATAGATTGGCACTTTTGTCCAGCTGCTTAAGTTGTTATGGTACAACTAAACTCCATTAATTTGTGATTATCAGTCCAACCGCAGGACTCTCCACTAAACCACCTTCCAGGGCGGCAGCACTGAGCCGGATCTCTGAGACACAGTGAGTTGCAGTTCGTTTTTTCCCCTCAGAGGCCTGGTGAAAGCTTTATCAGCCTAAACAAACAGTGGAGTGTGTTACAGTGGTCCCTTCGCTATTAACGCCGGTTCACTTTTTCACGGCCCTTGCTGTTTCGCAGATTTATTTCTTTAGCACAATTGTGTATGCTTATTTAACAGCATATTGAACGCCATACGCCACATTCTGCGTCCTTGTTGGCTATCGCCAGAACTTCTCGTTACATAGCGGATCTTTGTGTGTCCCGTCAACACATCAGGATGGGATACATGTTTGAGGTATGGGTACATGTGTTTGAGTTGAGGTACTATGTGTTTGAGGTATGGGTACATGTGTTTTAATATGGGTACATGTGGTTAAGGTTATGGTATATGTGTGTTTGACGGTATGGGTACATGTGTTTGAGGTATGGGTACATGTGTGTTTAAGGTATGGGTACATGTGTGTTTGAAGGTATGGCTACATGTGTTTGAGGTATGGGTACATGTGTGTTAAGGTATGGGTATATGTGTGTTTGAGGTATGGGTACATGTGTTTAAGTATGGCGACCTGTGTTTGAGGTATGGTACATGTTTTTGAGGTATGGGTACATTTGTGTTTGAGGTATGGGTAAATGTGTTTGAGGTATGGGACATGTGTGTTTAAGGTAGGGTACATGTGTGTTTAGGTCATGGGCTACATGGTGTTGAGGTATGGGTAACATGTGTGTTTAAGGTATGGGTACATGTGTGTTTAAGGATAGTACATGTGTTTCTGAGGTATGGAGTACATGGTTTGAGGGTATGGGTACATGTGTGTAGGTATGGGTTACATGTGTTTAAGGTATGGTACATGTGGTTTTAAGGTGATGGTTACATGTTTTGAGGTATGGGCTACATGTGTCTAAGGTATGGGTACATGTGTTGAGGTATGGGTACATGTGTTTGAAGGTATGGTTACATGTGTTTAAGGTATGGGTACATGTGTTTAAGGTATGGATACATGTGTCTAAGGTATGGGTACATGTGTCTAAGGTATGGGTACATGTGTCTAAGGTATGGGTACATGTGTTTGAGGTATGGTTACATGTGTTTGAGGTATGGATACATGTGTTTAAGGTATGGGTACATGTGTCTAAGGTATGGGTACCTGTGTTTGAGGTATGGATACATGTGTTTGAGGTATGGGTACATGTGTTTGAGGTATGGATACATGTGTTTAAGGTATGGGTACATGTGTCTAAGGTATGGGTACATGTGTCTAAGGTATGGGTACATGTGTCTAAGGTATGGGTACATGTGTTTGAGGTATGGGTACATGTGTTTGAGGTATGGATACATGTGTTTGAGGTATATTTGAGTATATATTTGGGCCACTACTTTTCTTTTACCGGACTCTGATAGATAGATAGATAGATAGATAGATAGATAGATAGATAGATAGATTGGCACTTTGTCCAGCTGTAAGTTGTTATGGTACAACTAAAACTCCATTAATTTTGTGATTTCAGTCCAACCGCAGAGACTCTCCACATAAACCACCTCCAGGGGGCAGCACTGAGCCGGATCTCTGAGACACAGTGAGTGCAGTCGTTTTCCCTCAGAGCCTGGTGAAGCTTTATCAGCTAAACAACAGTGGAGTGTGTTACAGTGGTCCCTCGCTATAACGCGGTTCACTTTTCACGGCCTTGCTGTTTCGCAGATTTATTTTTAGCACAATTGTGTATGCTTATTTACAGCATATGAACGCCATACGCACATTCTGCGTCCTTGTTGGCTAGTCGCAGAACTCTCGTTACATAGCGGATCTTTGTGTGTCCCGTCAACACATCAGCGCACACACTACAGAGCTCAGAGTCACAGCAGCACATGCATTCACTTTCTCACTTTTCCCCATCCCCAACGTCTGTAATGTGACATCTAAAAATCATATATGACAAAAAAAAATCACACAGTGACACCAGGCATAAGGAGAACCCGTGGTTTTACAGCCTTAAAACATATATAATATTTGTAAAAAATAAAGCTGTCTACTTCACGGATTTCGTTTATTGCGGCCTATTTTTAGAACGAAACCCCCGCGATAAACGAGGGACCACTGTACACAAATATAAAGTAAATCTTTTCAGTTCTGTGGTGTGTTGTTCTTGTGCAGATGACTTCAGCCGGAAAACAATCCATCCAGATAATGGCTCTGGGTCGGCCTTTTGACCTGGGATGTTCTACGACTGCAGGAGCGACAAACTGATCCCAGGTATTACCTCCATCTCACACAAACCACAATCCTATCTACCTGTTTGTATCACAGCACAGGTTCAATTAGGACTTTTTAACACAGGAATGAAACAGGAGCAGTTTGACAGGATTCCAATGAAGTCTTTGCACCTCCCAAACTCTGCTTAAAGCCTGACTCCAAAGATTTTCTTTCTAAAAAATGCTATTACCCTTGTGATGACGCTGGCTTCATATGTTTAACCTCTCTGTTTCTCGTTCAGACTGAACACGTCCAAAGCGTCTGGTTTACGTGCTCTTTAGCTCTTTATTTATATACATAAATACTTTGGTTTACGTTCAAAGTATATGATGGACGCGCTTCTGAGAGCGTCTAAATCCCGCAGCGTGTCCTGTGCCTTTGGTGCGGCGCGTTTTGAAGCTTTTAGCGCGTCGGACGCTGCGCATTTGAGATTTCAAGCTTTTGACGTGTGTCCAGTGCCTCCAACATGGCCGACGCTAGAGGTGGGATGGTTGAACTTTTGGCAAAATTATTGCCATAGCACTAACTAGTCTTAAATGGATAGTTAAAGATGCATAGGACAGACTAGTTAATCAGTTATTTTTCAAGCAAGAGCTCCTTCCTACTAATTGCTGGCACTGCTTTAAATGACCGTAGCGAGGGGTCAGATGTCTGAAGAAGGCTAAGGCCATCATTGCTGACCCTTCTCATCCCTTGTGCCAGTAGTTTTTACTGATTCCATCCGGTCGTCGTTATAATGTTCATACTGTACGGCACTGCCCAAACAAGGAACTGTGAATTTAGTTCCAAAACTATCGATAAATGATCGGCTCGTGATGTGCAGGAGGTGCTGGATGTGTCCAACATGTGTGCAACCAAAGGCCTGCGGGCCACCTCCGGCCAGGGAGAGGATTCAGCCCGCGACTTGTAGAGTATACGTTCCTGATTTAAAGATTTTATTTGTCAATTCATTTCACAATTAATTGAAATAGTTAATTCTCTCGTCCTTGTTGTGGAGCAGAGGGTGGGGAGTAAGCGGTGGAAGCATAGGGAGGGCAGGGACGGGAGGGAGTTCAGCTTCCTGACAGCCTGAGTATGTAAAAAAAGTAAGTCTCTTGCCCATTCCTGTGCGGAGTTATGAATTCTTAAAGCAATAACCCGAATGCTCCTTCCAGCCACTAGGGGCAGCTAAAATTTAAAAAAAAAAACAATTCCTCACGTGTCCAGCAGAGGGCACTGACCATAATAAGAGATCAGGATATGAACAACACATTTTAGCCATTTCTTCCTGTTAACGTTCGGTATGACTTAAGTAACGTAAACTTATTTACGTATCAATCTTAACCATTTCAAGCATTTTATACTCAATGGCACATCTTTGATCCAGGTGAGAGTAGGAACGTGCAATAAATAAAAATAACATATAATAAAAAGTAATTAAAAAACACGTATAATAGGCTTCATTTATTGATTGGCTATAGATGCGGCTTCCAACGCTGACGACTACGCTTTAATCACCTTATTTACTGCATTCTAATGGAATCTCCCTTGTGTTTCCAGGTATAACTCTGTGGGATAAAGAGAAGATGGACAGAGACATGAGAGTGACCTCCAAACCCAACACCGAGTTTAAGGTTGTGGCGTCTGAGTCCATCTCTGATAAGTCCTCTTCTCTGGATGTGGAAGCTTCACTTAAAGCCAGTTTTCTGTGTGGACTTGTCAGTGTCGAAGGAGCAGCTAAATATCTGAACGACAATAAAAAGTCCACCAAACAGGCCAGAGTCACTCTGCAGTACAAAACTACCACCGTGTTCAAACAACTCACCATGGATCAGCTCGGAACAGGAAACTTAACCCACTGTGAAGTCATTAACAAAGGCTTAGCAACTCATGTAGTGACAGCCATCCTCTATGGAGCACAGGCCTTCTTCGTGTTCGATCAAGAAACTTCTGAAGATGAAAATGTCCAAGACATTCAAGGATCCCTTAAGATGATGATTGAAAAAATACCTACAATCCCATTTAGTGCCAGCGGGTCTCTGAAAATAGAAGAAAAAGACAGAGAAAAGTTGAACAAATTCACCTGCACTTTTCATGGAGATGTAATTGTGGAGAAAAGTCCAACAACGTTTGAAGAAGCTGTTAAAGTTTTTCAAGACCTGCCCAGACTCCTGGGCTCTGGTGGAGAGAATGTCGTCCCTGTGACTGTGTATCTGCTGCCGCTCACCACTCTGGACTCTAAAGCCTCCAAACTGGTCCGACATATCAGTCTGAGGTTGGTCACTGAGGCTCAGAACATCCTGGAAGGTTTCACTGAGCTGGAAACGTGGTGTAACGATGTCCTGAAGAGTCCTACATGCCAGAACTTCCCACAACTTTACGAAAAAATCAAAAAGTTCAAAGGTCTGTGCTCAGAGTTTATGGTGGGACTCAAAAGAACATTGTCCCAGAAGCTTCCATTGATCCGCGGAGGAGGAGAGAAGGAGGCGGTTCTGGCAGAAGTCCTGAAGAAGGCGTCTGAGGGTCCGTTCAGTAGCCACAGACTGAAGCAGTGGATGGAAGACAAGGACAAGGAGTTCAACACCATCAAAACACTAATTAAACTGATGAAGAACACAGAAGTGGTCTCTTCTGAAAATGCTCTCACAGACAAAGTGACACAGACTGAGAAAGCCCTAGTGTTTGTATTTACCTCTCTAGACAGCCCTGAGCCGTTCCTCTCAGAGTTAGACCAATACTTAAAAGGATCTATGTCCACCATCTCTAACGGTCCGGTGCCCATACGCTGGTACAGCTCTCAAGAAGTGGCCAACTCTGTGAGACGCAAAGCTAAACTTTTCAGTGATTTTCAAGAGTCCAACGACGACAGAAAGAGCTTTCGGTTCCTAGTCGTGGGTTTAGCAGATAGGAACCATGAAGGTTCAGTCATCTACTTATACGAAGACGGGTTCAGAGTCAGTCAGGACTTTGAGGTTCCTACTAGTCCTACAGCAGTGGTGAGTAGTAGAAAGGACAGGAAAGGATTTCATTTGCATGGCACCTTACAGAGACATAGTGAGAATTTGCACAACACCTTACAGAGACAGAGTGACAAAGCACGTAACAAAATTGGTCTTAAAGCACCACCATGTGCTCCTCCAGAAAATCTCACAGGAACCGCCTCCTCCACAGTCATCCGAGTCCGCTGGAAGGGACCAAAGTTGGGAAAAGGCCGTCAACATTAACGGATACATCGTGGAGTACGGACAAACTCAAAAGAAGATCCAGTGGAAGACAGAGCAGTCCCAGTCTGAGGAGATATTGATTCCTGGACTTCAACCTGAGACAACCTACTCCATCAGGGTCCTGTGTGACTGTGGGGAGCAAGGCATAAGCCGCGAGAGCTCCTCCATTATTGTGACCACCAAGGACAAAGAATCCCATGAAGCAGGTACGGACATGCGTTGAGTTTGAGTCTTGTGAAACAAACACAGAATAGGATTATTAGGAGGATGTTTTGCTGCTTCTTTGCTCGTGTGGTCAGCATGTGTGACAGGTAAAGTAAGTTAGAGGACTCACAGAGAGCGTTCCAAAAATATATAATATGGAATTGCCACAGCAACATATTATTTGGCCAGACCAGTGCAAGGCCTATTGTTATCGCAACGCAACAGTACCAAGCTGCGCAGAGTGCACGAAAAAAACCTCAGCGCAGCGTTGTCCCCTATTCACATGTAAACTCTCCATGTCACCTCCTTATTGGGCACTGGCAGGAAGTGACATAGATGGAAGCTAACAATTTTGAACGGTTGCCGTGTCGTGTGAGTCAAACTGCTCTGGAACTTTACCTCTAACTATGTCACTTCCTGTCAGTAGTTAAAAATTCAAATAAAAATACCTTTTCTGACCAACATTTCTTCATTATTTCTTCTTTAGCTTCACTGAAATAAAAAAAGATAATTATTACTTACAACAGATGGTATCAATCTAAATAGGCATTAAAACCTGTCATATGCACTTTAAGATTTATTTGATGAGCTATGATGAGTAAAAACTGGATGCACCTTCCCTGTTTACAGAAACAATGATTCTGCAGCTGATCCAGGACGTCCTGAAGTTTGGAAGTGGATCGAAGGAAAAACTCTCCGAGACTCTGTGTTCAGCTCTGGCCTACGTCCTACAGACGTCCGAGCAGGTCCTGGAGGACTTTGACCTAAACGAATACAACACGTCTCCTCAGGGTAAACTGAGACTGGTCCCAGTGGTGAGGAACTGCAGGAAGGCTGTGTAAGTCCTAAGTTTAGTTTAGTTTAGTTTAGTTTATTTATTTATTTGAGCAGTTAAAATTTCTGCTCAAAAGGAGTGGGCCGAAGCAGAAGCTTATAAGTGCCCACCCCCGACATCATTGAAATAAAAACAATTGATCAATCACAATAGTACAGGGAGCATGTTACAGAGTACAAGACACAAGAGCAGGAACACAGCATGCACACACACAACGTACCCCCCGTGACCCAATTTGCCTGTTATATTTACATTATCAATCCTTCATTAAGCAACATCATACTGCCCCACCGGCAAAAGAGAACCTACAGCCCTCCAGAGCGGTGGTTTCAACACAGATCACACCCACAAAGCACCTCTAGAATGTCCGTATAAATATAAGTTAATAGAGTTTAACGAAACAGAAAGGAAACACAACTGAAGGAAACACAACTACATCAACTGTCTCATTTCATGTACTCGATGACTAATACAAAGCAAGTGAAAAAGGCGATCATTAAGTTATTTATACACATATATGCATACACACATCCTTTTTTTTCTTTTCTCTTTCTTTACAGATGGTTACAGAAGGTTACAGATGGATATCATTGCCAAACACAGATAACAATTTCAGAAGGCACTAGTTCTTTGTTCAAAAGGCACATTAATATATTATATTATCCGTGATCTTGCAACTTCCCAGTTGTCATTTCCTTCATTCAGTTTTTTGTTGTTGTTGTTGTTGTTGTTCTTGTTGTTGTTGTTGTTGTTATTGTTGTTGTTGTGTGTATTCAATGGATTATGTAATATGTAAGCCCTACATACTGTAGTGCGTTAAAAAGCCAGGGTGTAGAGCGGGTCCATTGAAGAGGGCAGTAACTCCCCATCAACAGACCCCCACCCAGCTGCCCTAACCGGCTGTATATGTAGATAATGTTCCTATGCTTAGTGGTGCATTAAAAGACGAGGTTTATGAGCCCGTTGGGAGGGTCCCTCTCAGCAGATCCATAACTCGCTTATCCTAATTCTCGATTTTGTAATTTAGAGCAATAGAATGACAACCGTTCAGAGCAACAACACTGTCTTAGTTAATAGAATGCAATTGCGAATTGATCCTACAACTCCCCCTTGTGGCTACGTATTTCTTCTTCTCTGTACTTTTCAAGGGTCTTTTGTTTGTATTTATATTTGAACAGGTTGATGTTTGGACATCGTTTCATCTCCATATCCATTTTGTTCCACAATTGTACACCATTAACTGTCGGACTAAAGCCTTTCAAAGTTGAACTATGCTTCTGAATCCTAAAGTTCAATTCATCACGTAATTCGTAACGACCAGTACGTTCTTGGAACCTTCTTTGTATTTGGCCCGGTAACAGTTTGTATCTTGCTTTGTATAACATCTGTACAGTTTGGAACTCAACAATGTCACAAAACTTCATGATCTTTGATTTTAAAAATAATGAGTTTGTGTGGTCCAAAAACCCAACTTTATGAATTACTCGGATAGCTCTTTTTGCAACAATACTATTGGTTTTACTGTGTTTTTATAAGTACTACCCCAAACCACAGTACAATAATATAAATATGGCAAAATCAGTGAACAGTATAAGATATGTAGAGCTTTGATATTTAAAATGTGCTTTGCTTTTGCTATTACTGAAATACTTCTTGATATTTTAGTAGATATATATTTAATGTGAGATTTCCAAGTCATTTTATCATCAATAATAACTCCAAGGAATTTGATTTCATGCACCCGCTCTATGACAACACCCTCTATCTGAATTGCTTCCTGAGCATTGGAATTACGGTTGCCGAATATCATCATTTTACTTTTACTCAGATTTAGAGATAATTTATTTTGTTTGAACCACTTATTGACACTTTTGAGTTCCAAGTTAACAATCCGACACAGTTGCTGTAAGTCGTCACCTGATGCAAAAATATTTGTATCATCAGCAAACAAGATAAATTTAAGTACTTGAGACGTTTTACAAATGTCGTTGATGTACATGTTAAACAATTTTGGGCCCAGAATGGAACCTTGAGGTAAACCACACACAATTTCTTGACAACTCGACTGATAATCACCTATTTTTACACATTGTTTTCTATTTTTTAAATAACTGGTAACCCACTGTAGAGCTACCCCCCTAATCCCATAATGTTCTAGTTTATTAATTAGTATATCATAGTTTATTGTATCGAACGCTTTACTCAGGTCAATAAATAACCCTATTGCATATTCTTGTTATCTACAGCATTAGTTATTTCTTCAATTATATCAAAGAGAGCGTGTGAAGTTGAGTGATTATTCCTAAAACCAAACTGATTATCAGAGAGCAATTTATTACTTTCAATAAAGCTGTCAAGTCTAGAGTTACGGACAACAGCTTCAGACCTTCAGTCTGATCTAACACATGTGACTCTAACATCTGTTACAGGTTTGGAAACTGTGGACTCTCAGAGCTTCACTGTGAAGGGGTGGCTTCAGCGCTGAGGTCCAGCCCCTCCCATCTCAGAGAGCTGGATATGAATAATAACAAACTGAGCGACAAATCAGTGTCTGTGCTGTGTGACGGCCTGAAGAGTCTGAACTGTCAACTCTCCTCTCTCAGGTCAGAGTCTGTAAACTCTCCTCTCTCAGGTCAGAGTCTGTAAACTCTCCTCTCTCAGGTCAGAGTCTGTAAACTCTCCTCTCTCAGGTCAGAGTCTGTAAACTCTCCTCTCAGGTCAGAATCTGTAAACTCTCCTCTCTCAGGTCAGAGTCTGTAAACTCTCCTCTCTCAGGTCAGAGTCTGTAACTCTCCTCTCTCAGGTCAGAGTCTGTAAACTCTCCTCTCTCAGGTCAGAGTCTGTAAACTCTCCTCTCTCAGGTCAGAGTCTGTAAACTCTCCTCTCTCAGGTCAGAGTCTGTAAACTCTCCTCTCTCAGGTCAGAGTCTGTAAACTCTCCTCTCAGGTCAGATCTGTAAACTCTCCTCTCTCAGGTCAGAGTCTGTAAACTCTCCTCTCTCAGGTCAGAGTCTGTAAACTCTCCTCTCTCAGGTCAGAGTCTGTAAACTCTCCTCTCTCAGGTCAGAGTCTGTAAACTCTCCTCTCAGGTCGGAGTCTGTAAACTCTCCTCTCTCAGGTCAGAGTCTGTAAACTCTCCTCTCTCAGGTCAGAGTCTGTAACTCTCCTCTCAGGTCAGAGTCTGTAAACTCTCCTCTCTCAGGTCAGAGTCTGTAAACTCTCCTCTCTCAGGTCAGAGTCTGTAAACTCTCCTCTCTCAGGTCAGAGTCTGTAAACTCTCCTCTCTCAGGTCAGAGTCTGTAAACTCTCCTCTCTCAGGTCAGAGTCTGTAAACTCTCCTCTCTCAGGTCAGAGTCTGTAAACTCTCCTCTCTCAGGTCAGAGTCTGTAAACTCTCCTCTCAGGTCAGAGTCTGTAAACTCTCCTCTCTCAGGTCAGAGTCTGTAAACTCTCCTCTCAGGTCAGAGTCTGTAAACTCTCCTCTCTCAGGTCAGAGTCTGTAAACTCTCCTCTCAGGTCAGAGTCTGTAAACTCTCCTCTCAGGTCGGAGTCTGTAAACTCTCCTCTCTCAGGTCAGAGTCTGTAAACTCTCCTCTCAGGTCGGAGTCTGTAAACTCTCCTCTCTCAGGTCAGAGTTGTAAACTCTCCTCTCAGGTCAGAGTCTGTAAACTCTCCTCTCTCAGGTCAGAGTCTGTAAACTCTCCTCTCTCAGGTCAGAGTCTGTAAACTCTCCTCTCTCAGTCAGAGTCTGTAAACTCTCCTCTCAGTCAGAGTCTGTAAACTCTCTCTGCTGTCAGACGTCTGAGGTCAGGGCTGCACCAGGACCTGAGGTGGTGTCAGCGCTCAGAGAAGTTCAGAGAGCAAATGGGAATGGCCTGAGGCCGGGGCAGATGCAACAACTGCACTGCAAATATCATCATTTAGATTTTTGAAAGAATATTGGGTGTGGTCATGCCAAGCCCACAACTCAGAGGCCATTTTCAAATTTCAACTTCATTTCAAATTCCACGCCTCATATCTTTCACAGACTTTTTGGATTGGAACGGACCTAATAGAGCATGGGTGCACATTCACGAGCTGGACGTAATGATGTGCAAACGCAGCCACTCTCGCCAAAAATTCCTTTTGAGTGGCTTGTAAGTGGCCCACCCATCCTTCATGAAAATAGCCTGAGTTCTTAGCCTGACAGCATGCTGGTCTCTGTCAGAGTTTCTACTGAAATTCATTCATTCTCACCTTCATTCACAAAAGCCACACATTTACACTCCTAGACCTTTATATTACCCCTCTGTCACAGAAAGAAGCTTTAATGTGGACATTTTTGGCTCCAAATTCAGCTTTTTTTGACTGTACAATCACAAGAAGCTCTGATTGGCTGTTTCCTGTTAGTCTCTCTGTGTGTCGTCCTACTATGTGGGTCTTACTAAAATATTGTTCCACCCCCATTAAAAACGGGCAAAAACTGTTTTAAAATATGTGTCCAGCCGTGGAATCCAGAGACACGACTCGGTTTTGGGGCATTTTGAGAGAGACATAGCTTCAGAAAGTGTAGTCTCCAAGCTTTCCAATGATGTGTAACACATGGAAATCTGATAACATTTGGAGAAGATGTGGCAAATTGAAGTTAACAATTCCAAAAAACCCAAAGGGCACAAAAAGGCGTCTGAAGTTTTGGGCTGTTCTCACCTCTCTCTGCTGCTCGAGTGACAATAGAGCTCATTTACATCTCATTTAGATAAGCTATATCCTCTCCCCCGTAAAGCTGTGAAGCACCGGGGGAAAAAAGGCAGAAAGCAAGCAATATGTGCCATTAAATGAATAAAAAAAGGTTTGCAAACAGGTAATATATAAATAAATGTCTCATAAATCCACTTCTCATAGAGCCTACCTCTACAGCAACTAGCAACACAATGACAACTAGCAACATTATCTCAACACATACACATTTGACCAGAGGGAAAGAAGAACGCACACATGATCATTAGTGCCATGGACAATGACTACATTATATTATCCTTAACCTGCACACACAGCTTACGACCAAAAACGAAACGCAAACAAATCCAACCCACTGAAAACACCACGTTAGCACAACAATGGCCTCATCAAAAAGCAAACAGACACGATGGCACAGCGGCCACCAGCGAAAATAAACAAACTTTCACTCACCCCTCTGAAGTAACCTTTGTGTGCCTTCTGCTCAGCAAACCCGTGGTAAATCCATTTTCATCGCTCAGTTATTTTCAATGTAAAGTTTGGCAAATCTGTGCCACATACTTCTGTCTTAAAACACGCTCTGAAGGCGAGGAGTTGGCTGAGGAAACGTAATGGTCAGCAGGGGGCGCTGTGCGTGCTTACAGCCAGAGCATCATCAGTCGCTCTGGGAAAGTTAGCCTGGAAAAGTTCACTGGTTTCACATAGAAAAACGAGCCTCTGCAGTCGTATTCCAGTGTTAGCAGCAGCAGCCTCCAACAGCAAAACGCGGGGAAACGTTGCATAACCATGAGCCACACGCCCACAATGACACGCCCCCACGGCGTGCGCTATTTCTCTGACAAAACAAGATTTTTTCAACCTGAAAAACTGATCGACAATTGGCGTAAGTGTAAAACTGCCTTTTTTGCGTGGCATTTGTTTGCTTTTGTCAACAACGCAAACAAAAGCAGCGGTGCTCCTCTGCGGTGTTTACCCAGTATGTAAATACACACAAAGTCACGCCCCTACAGCACGCTCCGAAATCTCCCAAATCAAGGCGGCTTGAACCTAAACGTTTACGCATTTAATTATACCATAACTGCTAGCTTAAACATGGAGAGGCTTCTTCGTGGCTTCAACGAAAATCACCAATTTTCAAAAAATGTGCTTGTTTCTCCATTTGCGAGAAAGTAAGTCTGCCGACTTGTGTCCCTGGAAACCACGGCGGGTCACAAATCCTGAACTAAAGAGGAAGAAAATAGGGAAAAGTAGGCAAAGATTTGAGGAAAAATTAGGAAAAAAGGGGTCAATAGTCCGTGTCCAATTCTTGCCCCGATAAAGTCCTGAAATGACCTCTAATGCAAGCACTAATGTACATTTCAATGTTACTGTGGATTACACTTGATTAAAAAACAGTTTGTCTATCTACAATGGCAGTGGATGTGACCCACAGGTACCTTTTGTTGTATTTTCGTCGTTTTTGTACACTGAAAAAATACAAATTGAAACAAGGATGCTAATTTGGAGTTACTGTGCTATGCTTTACTTTTGGTTTGTCCAATTCCATTTTATGGATTTTATTTTAAGTTGTATTATTGAAACTGTGGACTATAACGTACTGACAAGATGAAAAAAGACATGTACTTATGGATATTAGTTAATTATTTTTTTAATCCACTACAGTAAATTGTCTGAAATACTGAGTTAAAGCTGAAAAACTTTATTTTGATTCCATTGAAGATGTCAGATCTCACTTTTTATCATCAATTCAATTCAAATCTTTATTTCAGTTTCCATTCCTGGTGGAACAGATTTCACTCCATAACACTCAACAAAGAACTCAAACTGGTCCATTACATAAAAAAATAACCATTTTAAAAACATAAAAAAGGTGTCCTACTTCACAGCGTCATTATTATTACTTTTGTTATTCTATTCTTTAATCACATATTTCTTTCTTTATTCAGATTGAGTGGCTGCGGTTTGTCAAAGATCAGCTGTTCCTCTCTGGCCTCAGCTCTGAAGTCCAACCCCTCACATCTCACTAAACTGGACCTGAGTGGTAACAAACTGAGTGATTCAGATGTGAAGGAGCTCCACGTCCTGAAAGAGAGCCCTGAGAATCAACTGGAGACACTGCTGTGAGAACTGACTTAATGGGCCTGATCTTGTGTTTCAAAATGCAGACTATAGCGTAACATTTTGAGTAGGGGCACACGTTGTGATCTTGCAGCTCCAGACTTAGCGCATTTCTCTCATAAAACTAACATTATTTAGCTCATGATGGAGTTAATCAAGTTTTTAGTTTGACCTGTGAGAGCTTATAATGCTTAGAGTGCATATGACATATTAGGCACCATTTTTTGCTAAAACATAGTTAACACAATTATATTTAAGATTTTGCTAAAAGATTGTACCCAGCTTTCTTTAGTTTGGCCAGTTTCACTTCCTTATTGGACACTGACAGGAAGTGACATAGAAGAAGGTAAACAATTTTAAACTGTTGCCGTGCCGACCATGTTAAGTCAATACGTTTGTTAAGTGATGATGTCATCGCTCTACTTCCGGGTCCGACAGAGCTTTAGTCGTATTCATTATAATGGGATTTAACTGATGTTAACCTGTTGTAGAGCCGACTACAAGGCTCTTTTTAAACATCTGATCACAAATATTACATCTACTCTGGATTTCCTCTAGTGATGCTTTTCTGGCATTAATTATCAAATTACTTTTTCCATACACAACGAAGGCTTATATTATATATTAAAATATCTTCCTTTTACCTGGAGAAATGCTGAGCTCTATTGATTGAATTAGGTATAACAGTTTTTGACCTTTTATTTGTTGTTATTTCAGCAGGAGACTCAGATAAATGTGCGTTTTTTTGCTGTTATCAGTGAAACTCAACAGTTCCACTGATAACAGTAGATAATTACTAATGTCACACTTAACAAACATATGGGAAATGAGTCAAACTGTTCTTCTTCTTCTATGTCACTTCTTGTCAGCAGCTTAAAAATTGATTGATTGATTGAGTTTTTATTTCGAGCTACACACAAGGCACAAAGCCTTGTGTGTAGCTCGAAGCCTTGTGTGAACCCAAAATTCAAATAAAAATAAATGTTCTGCCCAACACTTTATGCAAACCTCACCCAGCTTAACTACACTCCGCCCAAGTCCCATAGAAACTCAGGTATCTGCTAAAGTGAAGCTCTCTGCCACAGCATCCAACTGAATCCTGTCTGTTCTCTGCTCCTCAACAGATATTAAAGATCATCTCTGTCCTGAAGACGTGCAGCTCGACCCTCAGCCTGGGCCCAGAGAGAGCGGTCCTTTCCTTCTTTGTTTCAAACGTGTGGATATGGCTTTTACATTTGAAATGTGTGGTTTTATTTGTGACATATTAGTTACAAACATTTGCTCTGAGGGATTTTGGATCTGGTTTAGTTTTAAAATAAGCCTTTTGTAGAAAAATCTGTAAAAGTTATTTGAGATTTGAATTTCAAAAACCAAGGCATGGTTTTTGAAATTCAAATCTCAAATAAATCAGGCAGGAATTATATATTGAAAAATCCTCCAATAAAAACCTTAAAAATAAAGTTTAAGTCTGGAAAGTTTGAAGCCTGTAGGAGCAACTAAAGTCACCACAATGTGAGAAAAAGACATTTTGAGAAACTGGCCTTGAAATTACAATTTCCAAAATAAATCTGTGGGAAAACATTGAATCGGTGTCATATTCAAACTTTGTGTTTGTTTTTAGATTAAAGTTTATGTGAGGAGACTGAAATGACCCAAAACATAATAAAATAAAGTGCCCAGTGTCTCCCCCTGCTGGGACTCTGGGTTACAGAGAAACATCTAGAGTGGCCAAACTCCTCCCCATGAAATTTAGCTTCAGTGCATCATTCGGCTGATTCTGCCACAGCAATTATTCTTTATTATTATGTAGGAGCAGTTTTCTTAGATTTGAGAAAAGCATTTCATGTAGTGAATCATAGAATACTACGGTCAAAGCTTTACAATGGATGGCAGCATGTTGAGAAATAAGGAAACAGTGGAACCAACCCTTAGTGCAGTGTTTTTCAACCACTGTGCCGTGGCACACTAGTGTGCCGTGAGCTATTGTCTGGTGTGCCGTGGGAAATGATCCAATTTCACCTAGTGGGTCTGAAAAAATATTTTTTGAAAACAAATGAATTATTATTTGCAAATAATGTTCCGTTTGAGTGTCTGTGGTGTCTAGTGATCGACAGAGTGTAATACTCTCCCATATCAGTCAGTGGCCACAGGTAACTCATATCTTTGAGACAAGAGAATTAGTGCATGAATGCAACAGGTGGCGGTTACAGTGGCATTGTGGCTAGCGAGACTATATGGTGTTCCTATTCAAGACAGATTTTCTGCTGTTGTGCCTCATGATTTGTTCAATGAAAAAAAAAAGTGCCTTGGCTCAAAAAAAGGTTGAAAAACACGGCCTTAGTGTTTATCAGCCAATAAAGAAAGTGTTTTAAGTTTTATATGAAAGGCAGCGTCTTGCACCTTCTACATACATGTATTTACACATTTACACGTAATGTTCACTAAATGTGTGATCAGAAATGTGTTGTTATTTTAAAGGGTAACTCATGTCTGCATCTTACTGTCTTTGTTACACTGGGGTGACCGGATTACAAACTGGGACATAATTGGGGAATAATCCAAATCTTGACTCAGGCTGAAAAGTAAAACTGTTACCGTCTCATGACGAGCACCAAAGTGAGATTTGTAATTGGTTTATACTTGGTAATTGATAATCACATGTGCCGAGTGCTATTTTGGGAACTATACAGACCAAAAACCAGGACAACTGGGACAGAAACTGAGTCAAACTGAAACAAATCAGTGGTTTTGGAGAAATGTGGGACAAAAGACTCAAACTGGGGTAAAGTGGGACATCAGGTCACCCATTGTTACACTGAAACATGTTATACTGGAATGTGTGTGTGCCTAGTTTTCATGACATATTACCTTTACTCACTGCACTGTACTGCAAATAATGTTTGTTTAGTTTGTTTTTGCAAATATCCTTAAAGATGTCCTCTGTGCTGTGATACTAATGAGAAAAGAGCCGCCTGTGATCAAAACATAGATGTGAAACTTCATTCTGATTTGGGGAGGTTTAAAAGTGCTGCATTTGGCACACTTCAGATGGATTGGGACTTACAGGTGGTTTGGCTCTTTTCTCTAAACCCGCTCAGTATCATCATGTTACTTCTGCTTCCCCGGAGTCGCTGCTCACAGACCCGGTTTCCTTTCCTGCTTGTAAAAGACAAAAAATAAATAAATAAAAGGGATTGTCATCCCACCAAAGACATTATTGTCTCGTCCTCTGATTGTTTTTGGAAAGCGTTATTTTCATTCTCCTCTTTACAGCCGATAACCAGTCGGCCCTATAGGAACATGGGGTCCAGTAACCTAGACCAGGGGTTCCCAGACCTTTTGGAGCCGAGTTCCCCCTAAAGCTTTAAGTGACCAGACGCATGTACTTAGACTTAAACACTTTAACTACAGCCACATAATAAAAGATCTGTTTGATCCAGTATTAGAAATAAACTCAAAGGTTTTCATACTTCAATATGACTGTTTTAAAACGGCCTTGAAAGTTGTCTCTCTTTTCATCTGCAAAGTAACTCTGACTCCTCCGGGCGTTCTTGCAGAGCTGCATGGTTTAAATGTTGAGGCCTCGCCCTTTCGTCTGAGTTCTTCAGAATTATGTTTAAAAATAACCTCCTCTGATTGGTTAATCCTTAGGAGGAAACAGACACCTTCAGTCTCTCTCTTCCAACGTATTTTAGATGAATATGTCGGTCTAATGTTTTAGTGCTTTTGTAATTTCACTTTTTATACAAGTAAAAGAAAAGACACCACAGAAAGAACTCCAAACCCACTGATTTAAAAAGGCTTTTAACGCCCTCTAGTGTTTATGTGTTGTTCTGCCATGTTTGATTTGATTCTTGTTTTTCTGTGAAGTGTCATTGAGTGACTAGAAAAGCTCTGTACAAATAAAATGTATTATTATTATTAGGCAGTGGATATTTAGCCCAGAGCGTTTTTATTATTTTTGCTTTTTTCCCTAATTCACCAAATCCTCTCACATAACATTGACTTTACAGCCATGGTTAGTGTTAACTGTTTAATCTGAAAATATAAACAACCCTAAGGTTCACTCTGTCCCTGGCTCTCAATAAAGATGTGATCATGTGATACATGATGGTAATGAATTGGGTGAAAGTAACAGTACAATAGTGTAAACAAACTAAAGCCTGTCCCAGGACCTTATTATTCTATTGCTTTATTTGGTCGGGACATGTTATGCTTTACTTTATTGTCTCCTCTGCATTTGACTCATGCAGACTTGTAGACAAGCTTTGGACCCTGGACCCCACTTTGAGAACCACTGCCTTATACTACAGCAGCTCAGTGCACTTTATTATTGCTATTGTTAACACCGCAGGGCATTAAAAAGCATTAAAAGTCATTATATGAATCATGCCAAAAAACAAGGCCTTAAATGTCATTAAAAGCATTAAATTGGATCCAAAATTGCATTAAATCAAATTTTCTTTAAAAAGGATGAAAACATGTTTTACTGTAAGTTCATTGAAAATATGGAGGTTAACGTCTTAAACATATTTAGTGCCAATGGGCCTGAAATGGACCTTTTTAGCTACATTTTTGTCCAGTTCTTTTTCCTCTGTTGATGAAATGTTTGCAAATCTTTAAATTAAATATGCTCAGATTTATTCTTATCTGTGTCTGTGGCATTAAAAAAACAAAGCTTTTAATTGGACTTGCTGTTGCCTGTATAAACCCTGATCACTTTAAATGTTTTTATGTCCTTTTTGTAGTGGCTTCTGGATTTCTCCTGCAGGGTTTTATACAGTTTCTTTGGTTTGTTTAAGGTTAAGCTGATTTTTTTTTTTTTTGGTTAGTTTATTTGGTAGGGACAGTGCAAGTTAATGAACAAGCCACACCGGATTGTAGCCTTGGGCTAATTTCCATCCGTCGTCCCCCATTCACACTCTCAAACACACTCTCATTCATCCTGGCCTATTGTACATGTTTTTAGTGGTAGGGGAAACTGGAGAACCCGGAGGAAACCTACGCAGACACGGGGAGAACATGCAAACTCCACACAGAAAGGCCCCGTCCAGGTGGGAATCGAACCAGGGACCTTCTAGCTGTGAAGCACGAGCGCTAACCGCTGTACTACCGTGCCGCCTATAATTTTGTGCATTTGACTGATCCAGATTTAGGGAGATGGAGCAAACCCAAACCTGCAAACTCCACCATTTAAATGGTCACAAAACATGAGCAATGAGAAAACAATAATAAAATAAAGTCAATCCAGCCCACTCACCTGAGCTCCAGACGCCGCCTCTGCTGCTCTGACTCTGTCTCCTCTCACCTGAGTCTTATCACCTCCCCCCCCCCCCCCCCCCCCCCCCTCCCAAATATTTTAAAATGTGTCAATGTTGTGAAGGTCCCGGGTTCGAGTCCCACCTGGCTGGGGCCTTTCTGTGTAGAGTTTGCATGTTCTCTGTGTGTCTTTGTAGGTTTCCACTAAAAACATATACAATAGGTGAATCCTGCAGCCAGATGACTGTGACCCTGAGCCTGGCTCCACATCTGCAGACTGCTCCTCACGTGTCGCCCCAGCGGCATCGAAGGATGAGTCAAATGCAGAGGAGACAATAAAGTAAAGCATAACATGTCCCGACCAAATAAAGCAATAGAATAATAAGGTCCTGGGACAGGCTTTAGTTTGTTTATACTATTGTACTGTTACTTTCACCCAATTCATTACCATCATGTATCACATGATCACATCTTTATTGAGAGCCAGGGACAGAGTGAACCTTAGGGTTGTTTATATTTTCAGATTAAACAGTTAACACTAACCATGGCTGTAAAGTCAATGTTATGTGAGAGGATTTGGTGAATTAGGGAAAAAAGCAAAAATAATCAAAAAACGCTCTGGGCTAAATATCCACTGCCTAATAATAATAATACATTTTATTTGTACAGAGCTTTTCTAGTCACTCAATGACACTTCACAGAAAAACAAGAATCAAATCAAACATGGCAGAACAACACATAAACACTAGAGGGCGTTAAAAGCCTTTTTAAATCAGTGGGTTTGGAGTTCTTTCTGTGGTGTCTTTTCTTTTTACTTGTATAAAAAGTGAAATTACAAAAGCACTAAAACATTAGACCGACATATTCATCTAAAATACGTTGGAAGAGAGAGACTGAAGGTGTCTGTTTCCTCCTAAGGATTAACCAATCAGAGGATGTTATTTTGAAACATAATTCTGAAGAACTCAGACGAAAGGGCGAGGCCTCAAACATTTAAACCATGCAGCTCTGCAAGAACGCCCGGAGGAGTCAGAGTTACTTTGCAGATGAAAAGAGAGACAACTTTCAAGGCCGTTTTAAAACAGTCATATTGAAGTATGAAAACCTTTGAGTTTATTTCTAATACTGGATCAAACAGATCTTTTATTATGTGGCTGTAGTTAAAGTGTTTAAGTCTAAGAACATGCGTCTGGTCACTTAAAGCTTTAGGGGACCTCGGCTCCAAAAGGTCTGGGAACCCCTGGTCTCGGTTACTGGTCCTGACAGAACCGGTACCAACTGGCTCTCTTGCCATTTCCATCCTGTCTCCTCTGGTTTTGGAAAAGGTGGTTTGGCGATGTGCAGCTGGCCACCATTCACAGAAGCAGAGATTCACAAACCAAAACATACCTTTTATTCACAATATATACGTGCAATAATATTTTACGTGAATAAATCTAAACACTCAACTTAGACATTGTGAATAAATCTGGGATTTTGAATTAATTTATATTTTGCATCAATGAATCAATATGACACAAATCTCATATTCATTCCCCTCACCAGCCACTCCCAAAGTCCGGGACATCGAGGCCACTACAAAAAGGACATAAAAACATAGATTTAAAGTGATCAAACTTTTGCGCTGCATCTGGTTAATACTAACTCTGTCCCATTCATTCTCAATGGTAAATATGGATGCAGTACACTTTTTGGCCACCAGCGTCAAATTGGGGGCGCTGTTCACTCCTTTCGCAAAGTTAAGGAAACACTGTTGTGGTGTCTTGGTGTTTATCACAGAGAGTTGTAGCATCAACTTTCACAGTTTTACAACTTTTATGGCAAAGTTTGTTGACATCAACATCGGTCATGTTAAAAATGGACTTTTAAAATAATTCATGCTGAACTGACACTTTCAAAATGTTCTAATATGGGATTTTCTTGAGTTAACAAATGAATGAGGTAAAGTCATTGCACGTACTGTAGATACAGGTGTTCTTGTTGTTTACATTTTGCACTATATTGCTACAATTGTTGATTTTGTTCGACTAAAACTAGGCTTTTGCCATAGTTAACATTTGTTTTAATATAGCATGTTATTTGCATAGATATAATCAAATGCAAATATACTGAAAAATAAAGTAAATATTATTATTCGCAGTTATATGTGTTTCACGCTTGACATCGCCGTGTTTCATTTTGGCCCTCAGAGACAAAAAGTTTGGGCCCCCCTGTCCTAAAGCTTTAAGTGACCAGACGCATGTTCTTAGACTTAAACACTTTAACTACAGCCACATAATAAAAGATCTGTTTGATCCAGTATTAGAAATAAACTCAAAGGTTTTCATACTTCAATATGACTGTTTTAAAACGGCCTTGAAAGTTGTCTCTCTTTTCATCTGCAAAGTAACTCTGACTCCTCCGGGCGTTCTTGCAGAGCTGCATGGTTTAAATGTTTGAGGCCTCGCCCTTTCGTCTGAGTTTCTTCAGAATTATGTTTAAAAATAACCTCCTCTGATTGGTTAATCCTTAGGAGGAAACAGACACCTTCAGTCTCTCTCTTCCAACGTATTTTAGATGAATATGTCGGTCTAATGTTTTAGTGCTTTTGTAATTTCACTTTTTATACAAGTAAAAAGAAAAGACACCACAGAAAGAACTCCAAACCCACTGATTTAAAAAGGCTTTTAACGCCCTCTAGTGTTTATGTGTTGTTCTGCCATGTTTGATTTGATTCTTGTTTTTCTGTGAAGTGTCATTGAGTGACTAGAAAAGCTCTGTACAAATAAAATGTATTATTATTATTAGGCAGTGGATATTTAGCCCAGAGCGTTTTTTATTATTTTTGCTTTTTTCCCTAATTCACCAAATCCTCTCACATAACATTGACTTTACAGCCATGGTTAGTGTTAACTGTTTAATCTGAAATATAAACAACCCTAAGGTTCACTCTGTCCCTGGCTCTCAATAAAGATGTGATCATGTGATACATGATGGTAATGAATTGGGTGAAAGTAACAGTACAATAGTGTAAACAAACTAAAGCCTGTCCCAGGACCTTATTATTCTATTGCTTTATTTGGTCGGGACATGTTATGCTTTACTTTATTGTCTCCTCTGCATTTGACTCATCCTTCGATGCCGCTGGGGCGACACGTGAGGAGCAGTCTGCAGATGTGGAGCCAGGCTGAGGGTCACAGTCATCTGGCTGCAGGATTCACCTATTGTATATGTTTTTAGTGGAAACCTACAAAGACACACAGAGAACATGCAAACTCTACACAGAAAGGCCAGGTGGGACTCGAACCCGGGACCTTCACAACAGCCCTTCACATCGCGGCCCCTTTATCGATTAAAAGACTCCACAGGGCCCCCAACAGAATGAACTCTTTTCAAAGATTATCTCATGTTTTCATCAAACATTTCTTATTTTACATGAAAATGTGCAAACACTAGTGTTTACCGGCTGAATACTTACTATAGTTTAACAAATACATATAAAGATTCTTTCAGATTCATTTTTATATAAATGATGTGTAGACAACCTTTAGAGGCCCCCCTGAAGAGCCTCTGAGGTCCTACGGGTCCCCAGACCCCACTTTGAGAATGACTGCATCACAACATTGACCAACACATTTGAAAAGAATATTTTGTAAAATGAATGAATGAAGCAACACCTGCAAAACCTGTTCACCTCATCAAAACAGTTCCTTACCAGGAAACTAGAGCATAATTACTTTCCAGCTAACTGATCCCTCAGTTATGCAATGATGATCACGTTGATCCAGTTTGATATGTTTAGTGGGAGGGAGGGGGGGGGAGGTGATAAGACTCAGGTGAGAGGAGACAGAGTCAGAGCAGCAGAGGCGGCGTCTAGAGCTCAGGTGAGTGGGCTGGATTGACTTTATTTATTATTGTTTTCTCATTGCTCATGTTTGTTTTGTGACCATTTAAATGGTGGAGTTTGCAGGTTTGCTCCATCTCCCTAAATCTGGAGACAGACCCGGCTCTGCAGTCGCTCCATCGAAGGATCAGTCAAATGCACACAATTATAAATTCAGCTTAACCTTAAACAAACCAAAGAAACTGTATAAAACCCCTGCAGGAGAAATCCAGAAGCCACTACAACAAGGACATAAAACATAGATTTAAAGTGATCAGGGTTTATACAGGCAACAGCAAGTCCAATTAAAAGCTTTGTTTTTTAATGCCACAGACACAGATAAGAATAAATCTGAGCATATTTAATTTAAAGATTTGCAAACATTTCATCAAACAGAGGAAAAAGAACTGGACAAAAATGTAGCTAAAAAAGGTCCATTTCAGGCCCATTGCACTAAATATGTTTAAGACGTTAACCTCCATATTTTCAATGAACTTACAGTAAAACATGTTTTCATCCTTTTTAAAGACAATTTGATTTAATGCAATTTTGGATCCAATTTAATGCTTTTAATGACATTTAAGGCCTTGTTTTTTGGCACAATTCATATAATGACTTTTAATGCTTTTTAATGCCCTGCGGTGTTAACAATAGCAATAATAAAGTGCACTGAGCTGCTGTAGTATAAGGCAGTGGTTCTCAAAGTGGGGTCCAGGGTCCAAAGCTTGTCTACAAAAGAGTTTAGAAACAAAACATACATTTAATTACTACAATGTTCTACTTGAAACGAGTCATTAGCATCAGTCATTGCCAGCTGTTGCTTTCATGTCATTTCAGCTGTAAAATCACTTTAAACGGGTCAATTATTATTATCGGGGCCTCGATGTCCCGGACTTTGGAGTGGCTGGTGAGAGGAATGAATAACCTTAATGCTCTGTGCTGCGGCGCAGGGGGAGGAGCCTGTTGCTACGGTACTCCTCTGAGCAGACTGGGTCATGTACAGGTGCTCGGCGTCGGATGCCCTGGATGAAATGTAAAAAGCAGATTACAGCCGTGGCCGAGTCAAGTTTTTTCCAGCTTCGCATTCTGAGCAAAGCAAAGAAACACATCCCTGAACGAGAACTTGCAACGACAGAACATGCCTTTAAAACTTCCAGATTGGACAACTGTAACTCACTTAATTACAGCCTAGACCAGTGTTCCCTCCACCGCCTGCAGGGGGCGCAGAATGCTCATGTCTACAGGGCCTTTTCTGTGGCTGTGCCTAAAGCACATTAGAGCTGCACTGGAGCATTTAAAACTCTTTCATCATGTTATTATTGTCCTTAGCCGTTATGCTAATGTACTTTGGTCATTTTATCTTGAATATGTCTTGGTTTGTTTTTCCTCTAAATGAGTTTGTTCAGCTCTTTGGTCAACAGCAGTTGTTTCTAAATGTGCTGTATGTGCTGTGGTTGATGAGTCCTCATCCTTCTTTTCATTCTTTGATGGATACTCTTTGAGATTAGCTCTGACTCAACAGAAGTTAATCTGTACCCTAAAACAGACTTCCACACTACTGCAGTAAAAGTGTAATATGTAAAAATGTATTTGGTTTACTACTCGAGTACTTACTGAGTAACTGTATGGATGAAACATCTGATATAAGCCCCTCCCTCAACCCTTCCTATAGCCCCTCCCACAGCCCCTCCCACAACACCTCCCACAGCCCCTCCCACAACCCCTCCCACAGCCCCTCCCACAACCCCTCCCACAGCCCTCCCTCAACACCTGCCACAGCCCCTCCCTAAGCCCCTCCCACAACACCTGCCACAGCCCCTCCCTAAGCCCCTCCCACAACACCTGCCACAGCCCCTCCTAAGCCCCTCCCACAACACCTGCCACAGCCCCTCCCTAAGCCCCTCCCACAACACCTCCCACAGCCCCTCCCACAACACCTCCCACAGCCCCTCCCTCAACACCTGCCACAGCCCCTCCCTAAGCCCCTCCCACAACACCTCCCACAGCCCCTCCCACAACCCCTCCCACAGCCCCTCCCTCAACACCTCCCACAGCCCTCCCTCAGCCCCTCCCACAACCCCTCCCACAGCCCCTCCCACAACACCTCCCACAGCCCCTCCCACAGCCCCTGCCACAGCCCCTCCCACAACCCTTCCTATAGCCCCTCCCACAGCCCCTCCCACAACCCCTCCCACAGCCCCTTCCTCAACACCTCCCACAGCCCCTCCCTCAGCCCCTCCCTCAACACCTCCCACAGCCCCTCCCTCAGCCCCTCCCTCAGCCCCTCCCACAACATCTCCCACAGCCCCTCCCACAATCCTTCCTACAGCCCCTCCCACAACACCTCCCACAACCCCTCCCTCAGCCCCTCCCACAGCCCCTCCCACAACACCTCCCACAGCCCCTCCCTCAGCCCCTCCCACAGCCCCTTCCTCAGCCCCTCCCACAACCCCTCCCACAGCCCCTCCCTCAGCCCCTCCCACAACAACCTCCCACTGCCCCTCCCACAGCCCCTCCCACAACCCTTCCTACAGACCCTCCCACAACACCTCCCACAGCCCCTCACAGCCCCTCCCTCAGCCCCTCCCACAACACCTCCACAGCCCCTCCCACAACACCTCCCACAGCCCCTCCCACAGCCCTCCCACAACACCTCCCACAGCCCCTCCCACAGCCCCTCCCTCAGCCCCTGCCACAACACCTCCCACAGCCCCTCCCTCAGCCCCTCCCTCAGCCCCTCCCACAACATCTCCCACAGCCCCTCCCACAATCCTTCCCACAGCCCCTCCCACAACACCTCCCACAGCCCCTCCCAAAGCCCCTCAGCCCCTGCCACAACACCTCCCACAGCCCTCTCTAAGCCCCTCCCACAGCCCCTCTCTAAGCCCCTCCCACAACCCCTCTCTAAGCCCGTCCCACAGCCCTCCCACAACACCTCCCACAACCCCTCCACAGCCCCTCCCACAACACCCCACAGCCCCTCCCACACCCCTGCCACAGCCCCTCCCACAACCCTTCCTATAGCCCCTCCCACAGCCCTCCCACAACCCCTCCCACAGCCCCTTCCTCAACACCTCCCACAGCCCCTCCCTCAGCCCCTCCCTCAACACCTCCCACAGCCCTCCCTCAGCCCCTCCCTCAGCCCCTCCCACAACATCTCCCACAGCCCCTCCCACAATCCTTCCTACAGCCCTCCCACAACACCTCCCACAACCCCTCCCTCAGCCCCTCCCTCAGCCCCTCCCACAACAACCTCCCACTGCCCCTCCAACAGCCCTCCCACAACCCTTCCTACAGCCCCTCCCACAACACCTCCCACAGCCCCTCCCACAGCCCCTCCCCTCAGCCCCTCCCACAACACCTCCCACAGCCCCTCCAACAACACCTCCCACAGTCCCTCCACAAACACCTCCCACAGCCCCTCCCACAGCCCCTCCCTCAGCCCCTCCCACAACACCTCCCACAGCCCCTCCAACAACACCTCCCACAGCCCCTCTCTAAGCCCCTCCACAACCCCTCTCTAAGCCCCTCCCTCAGCCCCTCCCACAACACCTCCCACAGCCCCTCCCACAACCCTCCTACAGCCCCTCCCACAGCCCCTCCCACAACACCTCCCACAGCCCCTCCCACAACCCTTCCTACAGCCCCTCCCACAACCCTCCCACAGCCCCTCCCACAACACCTCCCACAGCCCCTCCCTCAGCCCCTCCCACAACCCTTCCTACAGCCCTCCCACAGCCCCTCCCACAGCCCCTGCCACAACACCTCCCACAGCCCCTCCCACAGCCCCCTCAGCCCTTGCCACAACACCTCCCATAGCCCCTCCCACAACACCTCCCACTGCCCCTCCCACAGCCCTCCCACAGCCCCTCCCACAACACCTCCCACAGCCCCTCCCACAACACCTCCCACAGCCCCTCCCACAGCCCCCTCAGCCCCTGCCAGAACACCTCCCACAGCCCTCCTCAACACCTGCCACAGCCCCCCAAGCCCCTCCCACAACACCTCCCACAGCCCCTCCTCACACCTGCCACAGCCCCTCCCTAAGCCCCTCCCACAACACCTCCACAGCCCCTCCCTCAACACCTCCACAGCCCCTCCCTCAGCCCCTCCCACAACACCTCCCACAGCCCCTCCCACAGCCCCTGCCACAGCCCCTCCCACAACCCTTCCTATAGCCCCTCCCACAGCCCCTCCCACAACCCTCCCACAGCCCCTTCCTCAACACCTCCCACAGCCCCTCCCTCAGCCCCTCCCTCAACACCTCCCACAGCCCCTCCCTCAGCCCCTCCCTCAGCCCCTCCCACAAACATCTCCCACAGCCCCTCCCACAATCCTTCCTACAGCCCCTCCCACAACACCTCCACAACCCCTCCCTCAGCCCCTCCCACAGCCCCTTCCTCAGCCCCTCCCACAACCCCTCCCACAGCCCCTCCCTCAGCCCCTCCACACAACCTCCCACTGCCCCTCCCACAGCCCCTCCCACAACCCTCCTACAGCCCCTCCCACACACCTCCCACAGCCCCTCCCAACAGCCCCTCCCTCAGCCCCTCCCACAACACCTCCCACAGCCCCTCCAACAACACCTCCCACAGTCCCTCCCACAACACCTCCCACAGCCCCTCCCACAGCCCCTCCCACAACACCTCCCACAGCCCCTCCCACAGCCCCTCCTCAGCCCCTGCCACAACACCTCCCACAGCCCCTCCCTCAGCCCCTCCCTCAGCCCCTCCCACAACATCTCCCACAGCCCCTCCCACAATCCTTCCCACAGCCCCTCCCAAAGCCCCTCAGCCCCTGCCACAACACCTCCCACAGCCCCTCTCTAAGCCCCTCCCACAGCCCCTCTCTAAGCCCCTCCCACAACCCCTCTCTAAGCCCGTCCCACAGCCCCTCCCACAACACCTCCCACAGCCCCTCCCTCAGCCCCTCCCACAACACCTCCCACAGCCCCTCCCACAGCCCCCTCAGCCCCTGCCACAACACCTCCCATAGCCCTCCCACAACCCCTCTCTAAGCCCTCCCACAGCCCCTCTCTAAGCCCCTCCCACAACCCCTCTCTAAGCCCGTCCCACAGCCCCTCCCACAACACCTCCCACAGCCCCTCCCTCAGCCCCTCCCACAACACCTCCACAGCCCCTCTCTAAGCCCCTCCCACAACCCCTCTCTAAGCCCCTCCCTCAAGCCCCTCCCACAACACCTCCCACAGCCCCTCCCACAACCCTTCCTACAGCCCCTCCCACAGCCCCTCCCACAACACCTCCCACAGCCCCTCCCACAACCCTTCCTACAGCCCCTCCCACAACCCTCCCACAGCCCCTCCCACAACACCTCCCACAGCCCCTCCCTCAGCCCCTCCCACAACCCTTCCTACAGCCCCTCCCACAGCCCCCTCAGCCCTTGCCACAACACCCCCATACCCCTCCCACAACACCTCCACAGCCCCCCACAGCCCCCCCCCTCCACAACACCTCCCATAGCCCTCCACAACACCTCCCACTGCCCCTCCCACAGCCCCTCCCACAGCCCCTCCCACAACACCTCCCACAGCCCCTCCCACAACACCTCCCACAGCCCCTCCCACAGCCCCCCTCAGCCCCTGCCAGAACACCTCCCACAGCCCCTCCCACAACCCCTCCCACAGCGCCTCACTCAGCCCCTCTCTAAGCCCCTCCCTCAGCCCCTCTCCAAGCCCCTCCCACAGCCCCTCTCTAAGCCCCTCCCTCAGCCCGTCCCACAGCCCCTCCCTCAGCCCCTGTCTAAGCCCCTCCGTCAGCCCCTCTCTAAGCCCCTCCCACAGCCCGTCCCACAGCCCCCTCAGCCCCTGCCACAACACCTCCCATAGCCCCTCCCACAACCCCTCCCACAGCCCCTCCCACAGCCCCTCCCACAGCCCTCTCGTAGCCCCTCCCACAACCCCTCTCTAAGCCCGTCCCACAGCCCCTCCCACAGCCCCTCCCACAACACCTCCCACAGCCCCTCCCTCAGCCCCTCCCACAACACCTCCCACAGCCCCTCCCTCAGCCCCTCCCACAACACCTCCCACAGCCCCTCCCACAACACCTCCCACAACACCTCCCACAGCCCCTCCCACAACACCTCCCACAGCCCCTCCCACAACACCTCCCACAGCCCCTCCCACAACCCTCCCACAGCGCCTCACTCAGCCCCTCTCTAAGCCCCTCCCTCAGCCCCTCTCCAAGCCCCTCCCACAGCCCCTCTAAGCCCCTCCCTCGGCCCGTCCACAGCCCCTCCCTCAGCCCCTCCCACAGCCCCCCCAGCCCCTGTCTAAGCCCCTCCGTCAGCCCCTCTCTAAGCCCCTCCACAGCGCCTCCCACAGCCCGTCCCACAGCCCCTCTCTAAGCCCCTCCCACAACCCCTCTCTAAGCCCCTCCCACAGCCCGTCCCACAGCCCCCTCTCTAAGCCCCTCCCACAGCCCCTCTCTAAGCCCCTCACAAACTCTTTTTTCTGAGTCACATGAAGCTTTTTTATCGACTGTGTCTCAGTTTATTGTTTCTATGACCAGAGAGCAGCTGTTTGAGATCAATAAAGTTGATTGATTCAATATTTACTCACTTTATTTACTCAAGTCAGAGACAATAACAATATTACTCAAGTAGAAGTAACAAGAGCCATATGATAAAACCTTTCCAAGACGTAAAGTTACTTGAAAAAGTTACTACTGCATGTACTTTGTAAATGACGTGTGGAGCCAGAGCAGGAGTAATGTGGGAAAACAAGTGGAAAAGCAAAATCCAAGCGTTCATTCAAACAAGTTCAGTTTTAGTTACAATCATGAAACTCAAACTCCATTAACTTTGTGATTTCAGTCCAACCGCAGAGACTCTCCACATAAACCACCTCCAGGGGCAGCACTGAGCCGGATCTCTGAGACACAGTGAGTGCAGTCGTTTTCCCTCAGAGCCTGGTGAAGCTTTATCAGCTAAACAACAGTGGAGTGTGTTACTCAAATATAAAGTCAATCTTTTCAGTTCTGTTGTTCTTGTGCAGATGGATTCAGTTGGAAACGGGCCGATGAAAATGGTGGCTCTGGGTCGACCTTTTGACCTGGGGATGTTCTACGACTGCAGGAGCGACAAACTGATCCCAGGTATTACCTCCATCTCACACAAAGCACAATCCTCTCTACCTGTTTGTATCACAGCACAGGTTCAATTAGGACTTTTTAACACAGGGATGAAACAGGAGCAGTTTGAGATAATACAGCGAGAAGGTCCCAGGTTTGATTCCCACCAGGGACGGGCCTTTCTGTGTGGAGTTTACATGTTCTCCCTGTGTTTGCGTAGGTTTCCTCCGGGTACTCTGGTTTCCCCTACCACTAAAACATGTACAATAGGCCAGGATGAATGTGAGTGTGTTGAGAGTGCGCATGGGGACGACGGATGGAAATTAGCCCAAGGCTACAATCCGGTGTGGCTTGTTCATTAACTTGCACTGTCCCGACCAAATAAACCACTAAATAAAAAATAAATAAATATGACATCAGGCAGGAGAACTTTAGCTCTACTCACTATAATGGGATGTTGCTGATTTTAACCTGCTGTAGAAGCCGACTCTTCTAAACATCTGATCAAACAGAAATATTTACTCTGGATTTTCTTTAGTAATACTTTTCTGACATTAATTGCACTTATGGAAAGCACTTGGTTCAGCAGGTGCTTATAAAGCGCTATACAAATAGTGCGGGGGGTGTGGGAGCATGTGGGAGTGAGGGTGTGGGGGGTGTGGGGGCATGTCGGAGTGAGGGGTTGCTGTGAGGTGAGGGAGGTGCTGTGAGGTGAGGGAGGTGCTGTGAGGGAGGTGCTGTGAGGTGAGGAGTGCTGTGAGGTGAGGGAGGTGCTGTGAGGTGAGGGAGGTGAAAATACAAAAAAAATACAACTTATTCTTTCTTCTTTCTCTCGTCAAAAAAATGACAGGAGGGGCTTAGCCCACTAGCCCATTGATACCAGCCGTCCCTGTTTAGATAGAATCCAAATTTAATAGAATATATCATTTTATGAGTGAAATGAGCAAAACAAAGGACCACCGACGTAACTATTTCTTTATATTTCTGAACGAGAGCAAATAAAGATATGCCACTTAAACAAAATTTAGAAAAAATCCAATTGGGGACTGACCAGATAGTCCGAGACTATCAGACACACCGGCCACGTTTTCTGCTCGTTTATGACCCTGTTTGCATAAACGCGTTGCCTTTTTGACGCGTTTTGACATAGAATCATTGGTGGTTGATTGGAGCAGCCACACGGAGCTGTGCGTGACACACGTATGGCCAAACGCGCCAAATGCACGCAGTTAAGAAAAATAGAATCAATCCTATTTTTCCACGCGTGCGTCAAGCGTCGTCTGCGTCCCCATTCAAAACAATGATGTTTTACACAAATGTCATAAAGTGTATTATGTAAAGTATGATATCTACTAGGTATCATAATAATACAATATTTAACAATTATAACTTGCTTTGTAATTACAATGAATAACCAAGTCACATTAAATGGCCTATCCGGCCTGAAATACTCAAACACGTGTTTGGTTATTACTGATTGACTGCGGTCAATAATTGGTTTTCATGCGATTTATTATTTATATCTTTTTCCGGATTTTCAGCAGCTTTCAGCACTTTCATGCTTTCTGCAATTTCTGCAAGCTATGATCAAAACGTTTCGCATGTTTGGGAGATTGATATTTCTTTAGGGACTTACGATTTATGTTTTTCCGCAATCGGCTGAAATACCGCTGTTTTTCCTATTGACTTATAATGGGGTCTGCAAATTCATGGTTTTCAGCATTTTTTCAGCATTTTCTGCAATTGTGAATGTTCAGCTTCCGCAACTTGCCAGTTTTCAGAAAAATTGTGCCTTCTGCAGTTTTCTAGAGGATTGGAATTTTACCATTCGTGTGTATGTGGAATCTGGCCCATGCATTTTAATAGATTTCAGGGACTCCAGGTCTTTCAGCCATTTCTGCAGCTCCTGCAATTTCAGAACTCTTAAGGACTTCAGCAGTTTTGAGGATTTAGGAGTTTCAAGGTTTCAACACTTTCAAGGATTCAACAGTTTCAAGGATTTTAGGAGTTTTAAGGATTTCAGGAGTTTTAAAGAGTTCTGTAGTTTAAAAGATTTGTTGTTCTTGTCCTACATAGATAAAGTATATTGATATATTGTTGTAATGTGTATATGTGTGCACTGTTATATGGCCTGTGTACTTTTTATTTTGTACACGGTCATTTTTGCGTCATCGGCCACTCCTTTTAAAGATGGCTCCTCACCACTCTACAGCAATTTGCCTGAAGAAGGCCTAGCTGCCGAAACGTTGTAAATAAATCTCCTTTTTTTTGCAAGATTTACAGTGTGCGAGAGATTCAATTTTTCACAAGGATTTTTCTGGTAACTTTTGCTGCAACACTATTGCGCAGTCAATCACAATGGCAAAATGTCTAGTTATATCTATTTCACAACATACTTCATAAAGGTACATTGATTTGACAGGCAACATGTTGACTTTCGTGGCGTGTCAGAGAGCGAACGTTCCGTGTAATGTGGCCACGTCTGCGTCTCTGCAACATTGTGGTAACGTGGACATGTGTTTGGGGTCTCAGGCAGTTGTGTGCAACTGCAGCCAACCTGATTCATGTCTATGTGGGAAAAGGAGTAAAAGTGCCCAGTGCAACAATCAGGCAGATGCCACCAGCGAGACACACTCCAAGGAATTTGTAAATCCAATAGAAAGCATTCAACAAAGTAAGCCAAAGTAGGAGAGGACTGGAAGGCTTCATCTGTTGATTCACCATAGCCGGAGGCATTTCTTCCATATTTGCGATTGTTCCACGACAACACACATAAACACATCAACAACGCTAACGACGACACTTAACCTCATTTTACTGCATTCTAATGGAAGCTCCCTGTGTTTCCAGGTATAACTCTGTGGGATAAGAGAAGCTGGACAAAGGCATGAGAGTGAGCCCCAAACCCGACACTGAGTTTAAGATCGTGGCGTCTGAGTCCATCTCTGATAATCCTCTTCTCTGGGAGTGGAAGCTTCACTCAAAGCCAGTTTTCTTTGTGGACTTGTTGATATTGAAGGATCAGCCAAATACCTGAAAAACAATAAAAAGTCCACCAAACAGGCCAGAGTCACTCTGCAGTACAAAACTACCACCGTGTTCAAAGCTCTAACCATGGATCAGCTCGGAAAAGGAAACTTAACGCACAGTGAAGTCATGGACAAAGGCTTAGCGACTCATGTAGTGACAGGCATCGTCTATGGAGCACAGGCCTTCTTCGTGTTCGATCAAGAAACGTCTGAAAATGAAAATGTCCAAGACATTCAAGGATCCCTAAAGATGATGATTGAAAAAATACCTTCAATGTCTTTTGGTGCCGGCGGGGCTGTGAAAATGGAAGATACAGAAAGAGAAAAGGTGAACAAATTCTCCTGCACTTTTCATGGTGATTTCCTTCTGGAGAAAAGTCCAACGACATATGAAGAAGCTGTTAAAGTTTTTCAAGACCTGCCCAAACTCCTGGGCTCTGGTGGAGAGGGTGGAGAGAATGTCGTCCCTATGACTGTGTATCTGCTGCCGCTCACCACTCTAGAGGCTACAGCCTCCAAACTGGTCCGACAGATCAGTCTGAGGTTGGTCACTGAGGCTCAGAACGTTCTTGAAGGTTTCACTGAGCTGGGAATGTGGTGTAATGATGTCCTGGACAGTCCTGCAGGCCAAAAGTTTACGCAACTTTTCAAAAAATTAAAAAGTTCCAAGCTCTGTGCTCAGAATTTAAGCTGGGACTCCAAGAACATTGTCCCAGAAGCTTCCATCGATCCGTGGAGGAAGAGAGGAGGAGGCGGCTCTGGCAGAAGTCCTGAAGACGGTGGCAGAAAGTCCATTCAACAGTGACAGACTGAACCAGTGGATGGAAGACAAAGATGATGAGACCAATGCCGTCAAATCACTTATGAAACTAATGCAAAATACAGAAATGGTCTCTTCTAAAACGCTCTCTCAGACAAAGTGTCTGACTCAGAGAAAGCCCTGGTGTTCGTGTTGACCTCTCTGGACAGCACTGAGCCGTTCCTCTCAGAGTTAGAACAACACTTAAAAGGATCTAAGTCCAACAGCTCTGATGCTCCAGAGCCCAGACGCTGGTACAGCTATGAAGACGTGGCCAACTCTGTGAGACGTAAAGCTAAACTTTTCAGTGATTTTCAAGAGGTCAACAAGGACAAGGACGAGAAAGAAAAGAGCCTTCGGTTCCTGGTTGTGGGTTTAGCAGATAAGAACCACGAAGGTTCAGCCATCTACCTGTACAAAGATGGGGCTTAATCAGTGAGGACTTTGAGCTTCCTTCTAAACCTGGAGCAGTGACTGTAGGAGAAGTTACACACAACACTGTGAGCCTGCACTTCAGTGCCCGTCAGAGGGGCGCACAGCGTCACTGAATACAGAGTGGAGTTCAGTGAGGAAGGAAAGGAGGAATGGAACCAGCAACTTCAGGCTGAAGCTGGAGAGGTCACTGTGACTGGTCTAAGCCCCAATACAGAGTACAGCGTCAGAGTGAGAGCCGTCACTGATCTGGGAGTGGGACCTGCTGCTGCTCCTAAAACCTCCATCAGAACCTTATGTGAACCATGTGCTCCTCCAGAAGATCTCACAGGAACGGCCTCCGCCACAGACATCAGTGTCCACTGGAAGAGACCACAGGTGGAACAGGGTGACGACATTATTGGATACATCGTGGAGTACGGAGAAACTCACAAAAGCAGTCCCAGACTGAGGAGATGGTGATCCCTGGACTTAAACCTGAGACGACCTACTCCATCAAGGTCCTTTGTGACTATGGGAACACGGCACGAGCGAGAGCTCCACGATCTCTTTGACCACCAAGCCCAAAGAATTAAACAGAGCAGGTATGGACACACTTTTAGCTTGAGGCTTGTCAGACAAATACAGAATAGACATGAATAGTGTTTGTACAGGCTCATCGTTGTAGTGGGGCTTTAACCATTGGCTGGACTGAGTTTATAAAGTTAAGGAGGTTTGCTTCTTCGCTCTTGTGTCAGACAAGTGAACACAAGGCTAAAGAAATAAGTATTATTCCTCGGACTAGGTATTAGGAGTGGGAACCTCTGAAATCCCGGTACGATACATGGCTCACGATAACATCCCGATACACCGACACTGCGACAATCGATATATTGCACATATAGATGAGACTTTATTGATCTCACCATGGATAAATTAACTTGTTCTATCAGCTCTCAAGTAACACTCAGGTGGTGCAACATAGAAAGTAAATGTGCAAACAAGTAATAGCAACTATAGGTACAGTGGCAAGAAAAAGTAAGTACACCTTTGGAATTTCTCACATTGCAAACTCACAGGAATGATTAAACAGTGTCTGCCCGTCCTGGAGCCTCCACCTTAACGTGGTGGAGGTTTGAGCCTGAATGATCCTGGAGCCTCCACCTTAACGTGGTGGAGGGTTTGAGCCTGAATGATCCTGGAGCTCTGTTGTCGGGGGCTTCGTGTCCCTGGTAGGGTCTCCCAGGGCAAACAGGTCCTAGGTGACGGGTCAGACAAGAGCGGTTCAGAAGCCCCTTATGAGAGACCAACAGGCCCGGTTAGAACCTTGAGGCCGTCCTTCTGTGGACTGTCGTGGCAAATTCTACCACTATAAGGAGAAGCTGGAGAGATATTTGTCTTACCAATAGCGTAATTTATTGTAACACACGTGTGGAGAACAGACACATACAGGTTGAGTGCAGCGTAAGTTCTGGCGGCCGAAGCCTCTGGCCGCCTATACATGGTAAACATGAATAAAGTCACAGCATGGAGTGGGGAGGGATCACAGTTTCAATACAAAGGCGGCTGGCAGTAAGCGCCTTTCACGGAGGTGTGAGGCTTTGTACCACGGAAATGTAGAGTTCAAGGGAGCAGCCTATCCCATAGAAGTGTAAAGTTCAGGGGAAACTCTATTGTGCCTCGTCTAAAGGTGCAGAGGTAAGGCCCGGTCTCTTACTGTGTAATGTAAAGCTTTAGGGGATTCCTTTGTGCGTCGTCTAGAGGTGTGACAGAAGAATCAGTTTCTTCCTGAAATTGATTAAATAGCGGCGGGGAGAGGCGCCCTTGTGGCTGGTGTCTCGGAAACTAGTTAACTTAGTTTGTTACAACAGGACCCACCACCTGCAGGAGCGCTATAGGGGCTGGTGCAGCTCCAACAGCTGCCCCCACGACCCGGCAATGGACAAGTGGAAGAAAATGAATGTATGGATGGATGCTTAAACTAATACCACCCAACATTTACATTTATCATATTTTATTGGCCATAACATGTAAACATTCACAGGACAGTGTGGAATAAAGTAAGTACACCTCCTGAATCTCACTGAACTATTGCAGTTTTTAAAGAGGAATGGTCCAGGATTCATCCTGATCGTTGTGAGCGTCTAATCTGCAACTACAAAAAAGCAGTTATTGCTGCAAAAGAAGAGTCAGATATTTAATACAGGGTTTCACTTACTTCCACACTGTTGTGAAGGTCTCGGGTTTTTCTGCAAAATATCTTGATAAACGTGTGAATTAATTTTTCTATGATGACAGCTTTTGACTCCACACATACATTGTGTGTTCCTCTCAAACTATTCAACTTGTTTTGCGAAAGAGCTCTTGGATGCTCCACAGGACTACTGGCAAATATACTGTGGAACACACAACGTCACGTGTGGAAGACAAATGGAACAGCACCGACATCCAAACCCTCTCCTCACTGAAGTCTGGAGCAGGAGCATCATGGTGTTAAACTCTCTCCTCACTGAAGTCTGGAGCAGGAGCATCATGGTGTTAAACTCTCTCCTCACTGAAGTCTGAGCAGGAGCATCATGGTGGTTAAACCCTTCCTCACTGAAGTCTGGAGCAGGAGCATCATGGTGTAAACCCTCTCCTCACTGAAGTCTGGAGCAGGAGCATCATGGTGTTAAACCTCTCCTCACTGAAGTCTGGAGGCAGAGCATCATGGTGTTAAACCCTCTCCTCACTGAAGTCTGGAGCAGGAGCATCATGGAGCTAGTAGCAGGACACATGTGTTAAACTCTCTCCTCACTGGAGTCGGAGCAGGACATCATGCGTGTTAAATTCTCCTCACTGAAGTCTGGAGCAGAGCATCCATGGTGTAAAACTCTCCCCACTGAATGTGGAGCATGGAGCTCATGTGTAAAACTCTCTCCCTCACTGTGAAGTCTAAGCATGAGCATCATGGTTTAAACCCTCCTCCCTCACTGAAGTCTAGAGCAGGAGCATCATGTGTTAACTCTCTCCTCACTGAATCTGGAGCAGGAGCCATCATCGTGTTAAACTCTCTCTCACTGAAGTCTAGAGCGGAGCATTCATGGGTGTTAAACTCTCTCCTCACTGACATCTGGGCAAGGAGCATCATGTGTTAAACCTCTCCTCACTGAAGTCTGGAGCAGGGAGCATCATGTGTTAAAACTCTCTCCTCACTGAAGTCTGGAGCAGAGCATCATGAGTTAAAACTCTCTCCTGCACTGAAGTCCTAGAGCAGGAGCTCATGAGTTAAACTCTCCTCACTGAAGTCTAGACAGGAGCATCATGGAGTTAAAAACTCTCCCTCACTGAAGTCTGGAGCAGAGCATCATGAGTTAAACTCCTCCTCACTGAAGTCTGGAGCAGAGCATCATGGTGGTTAAACCTCTCTTCCTCCACTGAAATCATAGAGCAGGAGCATCATGGAGTTAAACTCTCTCCTAACTAAGTCTGGAGCAGAGCAGCAGTCATGAGTGTAAACTCTCTCTCTCACTAATGTCTAAGAGCAGGAGCATCATGGAGTTAAACTCTCTCCTCACTAAGTCGAGAGCAGGAGCATCATGGAGTTAACACTCTCTTCCTCACTGAAGTCGGAGCAGGATGCATCATGATTAAACTCTCTTCCTCACTTGAAGTCTAGCAGGAGCATCATGGATTAAAAAACCCTCTCCTCACTGAAGTGTTGAGCAGAGCAATCATGTGTTAAAAACCCTCTCCTCACTTTGAAGTCTGGAGCAGACATCCATGAGTGTTAAACCCCTCTCCTCACTGTGAAGTCGGCAGCAGAGCATCATGGAGTTAAACCCTCTCCTCACTGGAATCTCAGCAGGAGCATCATGGTGTTAAACCTCTCTCCTCACTGTGAAGTCTGGACAGAGGCATATTGTAAACCCTCTCCTCACTGAAGTCTGCAGCAGAGCATCATGGTTGTTAAACTCTTCTCCTCACTGAATCTGAGCAGAGCATCATGTGTTGAAACCCTTCTCCCTCACTGTGAAGTCTAGAGCAGTGAGCATCATAGTAAACCTCTCCTCACTGTGATAGTCTGGCAGGTAGCATCATGGAGTAAACCCTCTCCTCATGAATCTGGACAAGAGAATCATGGTGTTAAACATCTCTCCTCACTGAATCTGAGAGAGCATCATGGAGTTAAAACTCTCTCCGCACTGTGAAGTCTAGATGGCAGACGCATCATGTGTTAAAACTCTCTCCTCACTGAATCTGGAGCAGGAGCACTCATGTGTTAAACCTACTCCTACTGTGAATCTAGATCAGAGCATATGGAGTTAAACTCTCTCCTCACTGGGTAAGTCTGAGCAGAGCATCATGGAGTAACCCCTCTCCTCACTAAGTCTGCGACAGGAGCATCATGTGTAAACTCTTCGCCTCACCTGAAGTCTGGAGCGGAGCATCATGAGTTAAACCGCTCCTCACTGAAGTCTGGAGAGAACATCATGGTGTTAAAACCCTCGTCCTCACTGAAGTCTGGAGCAGGAGCCATTCATGGTGTTAAACTCTCTCCTCACTGTGAGTCTGGAGCAGAGCATTCATGTGTTAACCCTCTCCTCACGTGAAATCTGAGCAGAGCATACATGGAGGTTAAACTCTCTCCCACTGAAGTCGAGAGCAGAGCATCATGTTTAAACTCTCTCCTCACTAACTCTAGAGCAGGAGCATCATGTGTTAAACTCTCTCCTCCGTGAAGCTGAGCAGGAGCATCATGTGTTAAACTCTCTCCTCACTGTGAAGTCTGGAGCAGAGCTTCATGTTGTAACTCCTCCTCACTGAAGTCTGGAGCAAGTAGCATCATCCTGTTAAAACTCTCTCCCACTGAATCCTAAGAGCAGGAGCATCATTGTTTAACCCTCTCCTCACTGAATGTCTGAGCAGAGCATCATTGGAGTTAAACTCTGTCCTCACTGAATCTGGGAGAAGCATCATTGGTGTTAAACTTCTTCTCCTTTCACTGTTAAGTTCTGGCAGGAGCATCATGGAGTTAACTTCTCCTCACTGGTGAAGTCTGGTGGCGGAGCCATCTGGTGTTTAACCCTCTCCTCATGTGAGTTGGGCAGAGCTCATGGAGTTAAACTCGTCCTCACTGAAGTCTGGGCAGGGCATCATGGAGTGTTAACCTCCCTCCTGAGTCTGGAGCAGGAGCATCATGGTGTTAAACCCTCTCCTCACTGAAGTCTGAGCAGGAGCATCATGGTGTTAACCCCTCTCCTCATGAAAGTCGGAGCAGGAGCATCACTGGGTTAACCCTCTCCTCCTGAGTCTGGGGGGGCTTCATTGGTTGTTTAAACCCTCTCCTCACTGAGTTCTGAGGGGGCATCATGAGTTACACTCTCTCCTCCTGAAGTCTGGAGCAGGAGGCATCATGGGTTAACTCTCTCCTCACTGAGTTGGAGGAGCTCTGGGTTACTCTCTCCTATGAAGGTGGAGCAGGGCATACATGGAGTTAAACTCTCTCCTCACTGTGAAGTTAGAGCGGAGCATCATGGTGTTTAAACGCTCTCCTCATGAGTCTAGAGCAGGGCATCATGGAGTTTAACTCTTCCTCACTGAAGTCTAGAGCAGGGCCTGGTGTTAAACCCTTCCTCACTGTGATCTAGAGCGGGCATCATGGTATGTTAAACTTCTCCTCACTGTTGAAAGTTCTGGATCAGGAGCATACATGTGTTAACTCTCTCCTTCTGAGTCTGGAGCAGGGATCATGGAGTTATTTAAACTCTCTCCCTGTGAGTTCTAGAGCAGGAGCATCATGAGTGTTAACTCTCTCTCACTGAGTCTGAGGCAAGGGATATTGGTGTTGAAACCCTCTCTCCTGTGAGTTGGGCGGGCATCATGGTGTTAAACTCTCTTCCTCATAAGTGGGCAGGAGCATTTGGTGTTACCATCTCCTCACTTGAAGTCTGGAGCAGGGCATCATGGTTGTGTTAACTCTCCCTCCTGTGGTCTAGACAGGAGTGCATGGTGTTAAATTCTCCTCCACTTGAAGTTTGGGCAGGGCTCAGTGTGTTAAACCCTCTCCTCACTGTGAAGTCTTGGAGCAGGGCATCTGGTTTGTTCAACTTCTCCTCACTGAAGTCTAGGAGGGATCATGGTGTTAAACTCTTTCCTCACTGAAGGTCTGGGAGCAGCATCATGGTGTGTTAACCCTCTCCTCATGAGTCTGGGCAGGGCTCCATTGGTTGTTTAAACTTTCTCCTCCTGTGAGTCTAGAGCAGGAGCACTCATGGTTGTTAAACTCTCTCCTTCATTGAATCTGGAGCGGAGCATCCATGGTTGTTAAACCTTCTCCTGAGTTGGAGCAGGGGCATCATTGGAGTTAAACTCTCCCTCACTGAGTCTAAGGAGTGGCTTCATTGTGTTATCTTCCTTCACTGAAGTCTAGGCAGGGCATCTGGTGGTTAACCCTCTCCTCACTGAGTCTAGAGCAGGAGCATCATGGTGTTAACCTTTCTCACTGAGTTAGAGCAGGAGCTCATGGTGTTAACCTCTCGCACTGAAGTCTAGAGCGGGCTCATGGTGTTAAACTCTCTCCTTCAGCTGAAGTCTGGAGCAGGAGCATCATGGGTTAACTCTCTCCTCACTGTGAAGTCGTAGAGCAGGGAGCATCATGAGTGCTTTTTTAAACTCTCTCCTCACTGAATCTAGAGCGGCGCTTGCATGGTGTTTTTAACCTTCCTCATGAGTCTAGGCAGGAGCTCCTGTGTTAAAACCCTCTCCTCCACTGTGAATCTGGAGCAGGGCTCATGGTGTTCTTCTCCTCTGAAGCATAGAGCAGAGCTTCATGGTGTTAACTCTCTCCTCACTGAGTCTGGGCAGAGCAGCATCATGTGTTAAACTTTCTCCCTCCACTGTGAAGTCTGGAGCGGGCTCATGGGTGTTAAACTCTTTCCTCACTGTGAGAGTCTGGAGCAGGGATCATGGTGTTAAACTCTCTCCTCCACTGTGAAGTCTGGGCAGGCTTGGTGTTAACTCTCTCCTCACTGTGAAGTTGGAGCAGGCGTCATGGTTGTTAACTCTTCTCACTGTGAGTTCTGAAGCGGAGCATATGGAGTTAAACTCTTCCTCAGCTGAGTTCTAGAGAGGAAGATCTTGGTGTTAAACTCTCTCCTTCTGAAGTCTCGAGAGGAAGCATCTGGTGTTTAAACTTTCCTCATGAGTCTAGAGGGAGCATCAGTGGTGTTACCTCTCCTCTGTGAGTCTGAGCAGGAGCATCTTGGTGGTTAACCCTCTCCTCACTGTTTGAAGTCTGAGCAGGAGATTGGTGTTAACTCTCTCCTCCTGAGTTAGGCAGGAGCATCATGGTTGTTAAACCTCTCCTCCATGGTTGAAGTCTGGAGCAGAGCATCTATTTGGTGTTAACCCTCTCTCACTGTTGAGTCTGAGCAGGGCATCATGGTGTTAACCCTCTCCTCATGAAGTCCGGGCAGGAGGCCTTCATTGGTGTTAAACTCTTCCTCCTGAATTCTAGAGCAGGAGCATCATGGTGTTAAACTCTCTCCTCACTGTGAAGTCTTCGGAGCAGGAGCTCATGGAGGTTAACTCTCTCCACTGAAGTCTGGAGCAGGGCATCTGGTGTTTAAACCCCTCTCACTGAAGTCTTGGAGCAGAGCATCATGGTGTTAAACCCTCTCCCTCACTGAGTTAGCGGAGCTTCATGGTGTTAACCCTCTCCTCACTGAGATCTAGGCAGGAGGTCTGGTGTTAAACTCTCTCACACTGTTAAGTCTAGAGCGGAGGCCTATGTGTTAACTCTTTCCTCACTGAAGTCTTGAGCAGGGCATCATTGGTGTGTGTCAACCTATCCTCATGAAGTCGGTAGAGGCAAGGAGCATCATTGGGTTCTGTTAAGCTTCTCCTCCACTGTGAGTCTGAGCAGGGATCATGGAGTTAAACTCTCTCCTCACTGAGTTCTGGGGCAGGAGGTTCATGGTGCTACCCTTCCTCACTGAAGTCTGGAGCAGGACGATCATCGGTGTTAAACTCTCTCCCACTGTGAAGTCTGGAGCTGGAGCATCTGGAGTTTAACTTCTCTCACTGAGTCTAGAGCAGGGGCATTGGAGTTAAACTCTCTTCCTCACTGAAGTCTGGAGCAGGGCTCATGGTGTTAAAACCTCTTCTCACTGTGAGTCTGGGCAGGGCAGATCATTGTGTTAATCCTCTCTCACTGTGAAGTCGCTTAGAGCAGGGCAATCATGGTGTATAACTCTCTCCTCACTGTGAAGTCTGGAGCGGAGCATCATGGTGTTAAACTCTAACCTCCTGTGAAGTCTGAGTGCGAGGAAGGCATCATGTGTTAACCTTCCTCACTGTGAAGTCTGAGACGGGCATCATCGGTGATTACACCTCTCCTCACTGTGAAGTCTGGAGCGGAAGGCTCATGGAGTTAACTCTCTCCTCTGAAGTTTCGTTAGAGCAGGGCATATGGTGTTAAACTCTTCCTCACTGATTTTTTTCTTGAAGTCTGGAGCAGGAGCATCAATGTGTTAAACTCTCTCTCACTTGTGACGTCTGTTGGCAGCAGGCAGCATCATTGAGTGTAAACTCTCTCCTCCCTGTGAGTCTAGAGGCAGGACTCTGCGTGTTAAACCTCTCCTCACTGTGAGTCTAGAGCAGGGCTATGGTGTTAAACCCTCTCCTCACTTGGGTCTGGAGCAGGAGCCTCATGAGTTTAAACCCTACTCCGTCACTGACAGTTTGGCAGGAGCATCATGGTGTTAAACCTCTCCTCCTGAAGGTTCTGGGCAGGAGCTCATGAGTTAACCCCTATCCTCACGTGAAGTCTGGAGCAGGAGCTTTATGGGTTTAATCTTTCTCCCACTCGAGTCTGAGAGGAGCATTGGAGTTAAACCCTCTCCTCCACTGAGTCATGGAGCAGAGCATCATGGAGTTAAACCTCTCCTCACTGTTGAAGTCCCTGGAGCGGCGCATTTCATGGTGTTAAACTCTCTCCTCTGAGTCTGGAGCAGGGCATCATTGGAGTTTAACCCTCTCCTTCACTGTGAAGTCTGGAGCGGAGCATCATGTGTTAAACCTTCCGTCACTGTGAGTCTGAGCAGAGCATCATGGTGTTAACCTTCTCCTCCACTAAGTCGTAGAGCAGGAGCATCATGGTGTTAAACCTTCCTCACTGAAGTCTGAGGCAGGAGCTCATGTGTTAAACCCTCTACCTCACTGACAGTTGGCAGGAGCATCACTGGTGTTAAACCCTTCCTTCACTGAAGTCTAGCAGCAGGAGACTCATGTGTTAAACTCCTCTCCTCACTGTGAAGTTGGAGGCAGGAGCATCATGGAGGTTAACCCTCTCCTCACTGAGTTGAGCAGGAGCTTTCACTGGTTTAAACTCTCTCCTCCTGTGAAGTTGGCAGCAGGAGCATCCATGGAGCTTAAACCTTCCTCACTGAGTCTAGAGCAGGGCTCATGGTGTTAACTCTCTCCTCACTGTGAAGGTCGGGCAGGGCGATCCATGGAGTTAAACCCCTTCCTCACTGTGAAGTCTGGAGCAGGAGCATCATGGAGTTAAACCCTCCCTCACTGAATCAGAGCAGGCATCATGGAGTTAAAACTCTCTCGCTCACTGAAGTCTTGGAGCAGGAGCATCATGGAGTTTAAACCTCTCCTCACTGAGTCCTAGAGCAGGCGCATCTGGAGTTAAACTCTCTCCTTGTCACTGAGTCTGCAGGGCATCATGGAGTTAACCCTCTCCTCACTGAGTCTAGAAGGAGCATCTGGAGTTAACTCTCTCTCACTGAAGTTTGGAGCGGAGCATCTGTTGTTTACTCTCTCCTCACTTGTGAATCTGGAGCCGGGCATCATTGGTGTTAAACCCATTCCTCATCGTGAAGTCCTTAGAGCAGGGGCTCATGGTGTAACCTCTCCTCCTGAAAGTTTCTAGAGCAGGCATCATGGTGTTCTAACCCTCTCCTCACTGTGTTGAAGTCTGAGCAGGGCCATCCATGGCTCTGTTAAACGCTCTCTCACTGAGTCGGAGCAGAGCATCCATGGTGTTAAACTCTCTTCCTCACTGAAGTCTAGGCCAGGAGCTTCTGTGTTAAACCTTCCTATGGAGTCTGGAGCAGGAGGCGAGTCATGGGTTAAACTCTCTACCTCAACTGTGGTTCTTAGAGCAGAGCTCATGTGTTAACTACTCTCTCACTGGAGTCTGGAGCGGAGCATCATGGTGTTAAGCTTCCTCTCCTACTGTGGAGTCTAGAGAGGGTTCATGGTAGTTAACTCTCTCTTCACTGTGGAGTTCTGCGGAGCGATCCTGGAGTTAACTCTCTTCCTCACTGGAGTCTGGAGCAGGAGCATCATGGTGTTAAAACTTCTCCAACCTCACTTTGTTTTAGCTTTCGAAGGGGGTTTTTTTCTTTTGAGGAGGGGCCAGGGGAAAAAGCAAAATCCATAGAGGTTGTTAAACTCCTCTCTTGCACATGTGGTTTCTGGAGCAGGAGCATCATCGTGTTACTCTTCCTCATGAAGTCTAGAGCAGCGCTCATGGTGTAGATAAACCCTTCTCTCACTGGAGTTTTCTGAGCAGGCAGCAACTGAATGTTAACTCTCTCCTCACTGGGTCTGAAGCAGGGGCAATTCATGGATTGCTGTTAACTCTCTTCCTCACTGTCAGGAGTCTAGGCGGGCATCCATAGGTGTTTAACTGCATACTCCTCCACTGTGAGAGTCTGGAGCAAGGGCATCATGGAGTTAAACTCTCTCCTCACTGGGTCTGGAGGCAGCGAGCATCATGGTGGTTAACTCTACTCCTACTGGAAGTTTGGGAGCAGGAGCATCAATGGTTGTTTAAACTCCTTCCTCACTGTGGGTCTTGGGCAGGAGCTTGGTATGTAAACTCCTCTCCTCACTGTGGGTCTGGAGCAGGGCATCATGGTTAAATCTCTCCTCACTGTGGGTCTGAGCAGAGAGCATCATGGTGTGGGGCTGTTTTGTTATCTCAGGGCCTGGACAACTTGCTATCATGAATAGAAAAATCAATTCACAAGTTTATCAAGATATTTTGAAGAAAGACCTGAGACATTTACAACAGCATGTGAATAAGAAGTGAACACCTGTATTAAATAGTGGCTGATCCTGACAGATCTGCGCCTCTGACCACCCTTCATTCACACATCATTGATCCTGGCCTTGTACATGTTTTAAGGCAAGGCAAGGCAAGTTTATTTGTAGAGCACAATTCATACACAAGGCAATTCAAAGTGCTTCACAGTTGCAGAAAATTACAAGAAAACAGATAAAATCAATCAATAAAACATCAACATAAAGTTAATCAATGACAGTAAAGGCAAGAGTGCAGATAAAATACTTTCAGTTTTCATATGCACGGGTAAAAAGAGCTGTTTTCAGCCTGGATTTGAACATTGTCAGTGGTAGGGGAAACCGGAGTACCCGGAGGAAACCTATGCAGACACAGGGAGAACATGCAAACTCCACAGAAATTCCCCGTCCAGGTGGGAATCGAACCCGGGACCTTCTAGCTGTGAAGCACGAGCGCTAACCACTGCACCACCGTGCCGTGGCATTTTATTTATTGTGGATACCTGTATATTTATTTATTTACACTCTAACAGATTGATTGATATGTTGTGATGGATATAAACACTGGATACACCTTCACTGTTTTCAGAATCAATGATTCGGCACCAGCTCCAGGAAGTCCTGAAGTTAGTGGATCTAGGAGAACGGTCTGAGGCCCAGTGCTCGGCTCAGGCCGACAAGCTGCAGTCTGAGCAGGTCCTGGAGGAGCTGGACCTAAACAAGTACAACATGTCTAAAGAGGGAAAACTGAAACAGGTCCCAGCGGTGAAGAACTGCAGGAAGGCTCTGTGAGTCCTCAGTCACAGACAGAAGCTTCATAGAGCTTCAGTCTGATCTAACACATGTGACTCTGTTACAGGTTTAAGGGCGTTGGACTCTTAGAGCCTCACTATGAAATGGTGGCTTCAGCGCTGAGCTCCAGCCCCTCCCATCTCAGAGAGCTGGATCTTAGGTCAAATACACTGAGCGACTCATCAGTGTCTGTGCTGTGTGAAGGTCTGAAAAGTCCGAACTGTGAACTCTCCTCTCTCAGGTCATTAGTGCAATACCTTTTGTCTCGTTATCCATCTGCCCTGTATTACCTACATTGCAGAACACTCAACAATATATTACTCTATTGGTTTGATCATGTTCTTGAGAAATAATTGTAATAAGAGGCTTAATTGTTCTCTTTAATTAAAGTCAAATGCTAAAATGATGCTAGGTAATATAAGTAAAGATTAAAGGAGGAGCCTTGCCGTATACAGTTTTAATGCACAACGTGGAGTCCAGAACACCATGACACACAGCGGAAAAAATAGGTTTGTTGTCGGGTAAGTAAAAAATAGCTCAAAATGCATGAAGTCAAGCCCTGGTTTGTTACTGTATATGCCTGATCTTACCTGAGTGAGTACATTAAATAGTAATTGACATTTATGAAACAACCACAGAAAAAATCTGTGACTCATGTCTCTGCATCTGAGATGATTATGGACTTTAATCACATGATTCTTATTTCAGATTGAAGAACTGTGGTTTGTCAGAGATCAGCTGTTCCTCTCTGGCCTCAGCTCTGAAGTCCAACCCCTCACATCTCACTGTCCTGGAGCTGTGTGGTAACAAACTGTCTGACTCAGGAGTGACTCATCTGTGTGATTTTCTGGAGAGTCCAGACTGCCACCTGCAGACTCTCAGGTCAGTTCACGGTCTCTGGGGGGAGTGACCTATTTTTAACTTTGTTGCACTAACATTGTCATGGTCAAAATGCACTATTAGACTAACCTTTACGGTAGCGTCACATTGAACGTGTGTGAGAGGGCCGTAGGGATGCCAAGATGAACCGGTTAAACTATTACCACAATTATAAAAGGACACGGCTGGTTAAACATCAGAATTATACAAGTCCCAGTTTACCGTTCGTCATCGTTTCCTTGTGTATGTTGCGCCATGTCTGTGTTTTTCATGTGTTTTTGTGCGAGCAATAACACATGTGCTGCTAACACGCCTATATCACCGGACAGGCCACGGTGCTGTGAGGGCTACGATTAGTGTTGGTGCACAGGGAGCGCTCCGTGCACTATACAGTCATACTAATAAAGCCTAATAAATCATTTTTAAAGACAAATCAAAAGTCTCAGTCATACGCTCAGTGATCGTGAATAATTGTAAAATCGTTGCATGGTGCTTTGCGGCGATGAGACGAGCTTCATTTCATCCACAAACTGTGGCCCAAAGCAAACACCAGGAGAACACAGAGTCTAAATAACTCTGTCAGCATTATTTAGGTGATAGCTTCTCCCTGGTCTGTGGCCTGAGAGTCTGGGCTCAGAGGAGTTTAGTGAGTGACTGGCCTGAGGTCACTACATCTCTCTATTTAAAGAGTATTGACAAAAAGAGGAAATGTGTTCAGTTATTCATGTGTGTGACTTTAATCTCATTTATTGTTTATGCAGATTGGCGGGCTGTGGTTTGACAAAGCTCAGCTGTTCCTCTCTGGCCTCGGCTCTGAAGTCCAACCCCTCACATCTCACTGTCCTGGACCTGGGTAGTAACAATCTGAATAAGTCAGATATGAAGGATCTCCTCGCCCATAAATACAGCTCCGACTATCAACTGAAGGAACTGATGTGAGTACTGACTTCATGTGTTTATTCACATGCTGGAGCTGTGGACACTGAACCTCAGGGTTTCAGTTCTTTTGATGACTCAGAGAAAACGTTTTATCCTTATTTGAATCAGATTTTCATTTTCCATAAGTGGAACGCAGCATAAGATTGCAAAGTGAGGAGAGGTGGAATTTTAATCAACACTTTTAATAAAAACTGACTGGATCAGAAACCCACTCCAAGTTTGCAAAATGAGGAGAGCGAGAAAAAACTTTAAAAAGTAAATGATCAAGCTCCTCCCCCTTCCCTCCTGATTGGACCTGACAGGCCAGTTCATGATAGCTCGGGGATTCTGATTAGTTGCTGAAAGGCTTTAGAAAAAGATTATTTAAAGCTGGGGTACCGGATTTTACCTGTTTTTTGTTTTGGCCCAAACTTGTTTCTAGCTCTCACAGTCCTCCTGTGTATTCAAGTTGAATGTAATTACATGCACATTTCACCCATATACAGCAGTGAGTGATGACAAAGTGAAGCAGGGGCGGGCCACCCCTAAGATAAATTCCACTCATTTAGATCAGACTTCTATCATCCATGGCTCAATAAAACTTTAGGTGAAGACAATACAGCAAGGTCTTTGTTTTGCTGAGTTTAAAACAGACTCTGTGGAGGCAAAAATAAATGTATTCTACACCACCATACAATCAGGTACCCCAGATTTAATATGTGTAAGATCATAACCTCAGACCCAGCCATGTTCTGGACTCTGAATATGTGCAGCAGGGCCGGTCCTAGCCTGGCGCCCTTGGCAAGATTGAACCCCCCCCCACACACACACAAAAGGGGAAAAAAAATTAATTTTATACTCACTCACCTCACTCACCTCACTCACCTCACTCACTCACCTCACTCACTCACCTCACTCACCTCACCTCACTCACCCCTCACTCACCTCACCACCCCCCCCCTCACTCACCTCCCTCCTCACTCATCCTCATCCCTCACCTCCCTCACCTCACTCACTCACCACTCACCTCACTCACCTCACTCACCTCACTACCTCACTCACCTCACTCACTCACCTCACTCACCTCACTCACTCACTCACCTCCTCACCTCACCTCACTCACCTCACTCACCTCACTCACCTCACTCACTCACTCACTCACCTCACTCACCCTCACTCACTCACCTCACCTCACTCACCTCACTCACTCACCTCATCATCACCTCACTCACTCACCTCACTCACCTCACCTCACCTCACTCACTCACCTCACTCACCTCACTCACCTCCCTCACTCACTCACTCACCTCACCTCACTCACCTACACTCACTCACCTCACTCACCTCACCTCACTCCTACCTCACTCACTCACCTCACTCACTCACCTCACTCACTCACCTACTCACTCACCTCACCTCACTCACCTCACTCACCTCACCTCACTCACCTCACCTCACCTCACTCACCTCACTCACTCACTCACCTCACTCACTCACCTCACTCACCACTCACTCACCCTCACTCACCTCACTCACTCACTCACTCACCTCACCACTACTCACTCACTCACCTCACTCACTCACCTCCTCACTCACCTCACTCACCACTCACCTCACTCACTCACCTCACTCCACCTACCTCACTCACTCACTCACCTCACTCCTCACCTCACTCACCTCACTCTCACTCACCTCACTCACCTCACTCACACTCACTCACTCACCTCACCTCACTCACCTCACTCACCTCACCTCACCTCACCTCACCTCACTCACTCACCTCACTCACCTCACTCACCTCACTCACCTCACTCACCTCACCTCACTCACCTCACTCACCTCACTCACCTCACTCACTCACTCACCTCACTCACCTCACTCACTCACTCACTCACCTCATCACCTTCACTCACCTCACTCACCTCCACTCACCTCATCACTCACCTCACTCACTCACCTCACTCACTCACTCACTCACCTCACTCACCTCACTCACCTCACTCACTCCACCTCACTCACCTCACTCACCTCACTCACCTCACTCACTCACCTCACTCACTCCCTCACTCACTCACCTCACTCACTCACCTCACTCACCTCACTCACCTCACTCACTCACCTCCTCACTCACCTCACTCACCTCACTCACCTCACTCACTCACCTCACTCACTCACCTCACTCACTCACCTCACTCACTCACTCACCTCACTCACCTCACTCACTCACCTCACTCACCTCACTCACTCACCTCACTCACTCACCTCACTCACTCACTCACTCACTCACCTCACTCACCTCACTCACTCACCTCACTCACTCACCTCACTCACTCACTCACTCACCTCACTCACTCACCTCACTCACTCACCTCACTCACCTCACTCACCTCACCTCACTCACTCACCTCACTCACTCACTCACTCACCACTCACCTCACTCACCTCACTCACTCACTCACCTCACTCACTCACCTCACTCACCTCACTCACTCACCTCACTCACTCACCTCACTCACTCACCTCACTCACTCACTCACTCACCTCACTCACTCACCTCACTCACCTCACTCACCTCACTCACTCACCTCACTCACTCACTCACTCACTCACTCACTCACCTCACTCACTCACCTCACTCACTCACCTCACTCACTCACCTCACTCACTCACCTCACTCACTCACCTCACTCACTCACCTCACTACTCACCTCACTCACTCACTCACCTCACTCACCTCACTCACTCACCTCACTCACCTCAACTCACTCACTCACCTCACTCACTCACCTCACTCACTCACCTCACTCACTCACCTCACTCACTCACCTCACTCACTCACCTCACTCACTCACCTCACTCACTCACCTCACTCACTCACCTCACTCACCTCACTCACCTCACTCACCTCACTCACCTCACTCACTCACCTCACTCACTCACCTCACTCACCTCACTCACTCACCTCACTCACCTCACTCACCTCACTCACTCACCTCACTCCTCCACTCACTCACTCACCTCACTCACTCACTCACTCACTCACTCACTCACCTCATCACTCACCTCACTCACTCACCTCACTCACTCACCTCACTCACTCACCTCACTCACTCACCTCACTCACCTCATCACTCACTCATCACTCACTCACTCACCTCACTCACTCACCTCACTCACTCACCTCACTCACTCACCTCACTCACTCACTCACCTCACTCACCTCACTCACCTCACTCACCTCACTCACTCTCACTCACTCACCTCACTCACTCACTCACCTCCTCACCTCACTCACCTCACTCACTCACCTCACTCACTCACCTCACTCACTCACCTCACCTCACTCACCTCACTCACTCACCTCACTCACTTCACCTCACTCACTCACCTCACTCACTCACCTCACTCACTCACCTCACTCACCTCACTCACTCACTCACCTCTCACTCACCTCACTCACTCACCTCACTCACTCACCTCACTCACCTCACTCACTCACTCACTCACTCACTCACCTCACTCACTCACCTCACTCACCTCACTCACCCTCACTCACCTCACTCACTCACCTCACTCACTCACCTCACTCACTCACCTCACTCACCTCACTCAACTCACTCACCTCATCACCTCACTCACCTCACTCACTCACCTCACTCACCTCACTCACCTCACTCACCTCACTCACCTCACTCACCTCACTCACCTCACTCACTCACTCACTCACCTCACCCACCTCACCCACCTCACTCACGTCTTTCTGTGATCCTTGTCTTGGCCAAACAACAGTCACATTTAAACAGTCTCTTTGCAGCTAAATCGTTATGAAATGCTCCAAAAAGATTCAAGACAAAGCTACATGTATATTATATCTTGGTGCTGAATATCACCTTGGATCCTAACTGGGCTCTCTGCTAAGCTGGGCTGACACCGCGATTTGGCACGAATTTTGATGGTACGATAATGTTTAAGTCGTACGATCTTTCAGCCCCGACTCTCGGAACAGATCATCTCAGATTGAAAAGTCTGCTTCAGTTTAGTGACTCATTCAAGCTAGGCTACTTGTCTTTGTTGATATTGTTAACCTTCCCAACGTTATTGAGTGGATGTTTGGGTGTTTAGACGTGCTGTTTGTAGGACAGACCAAAGTTTAATGCATAGTAAGGCACACGCCGCTCGTTCATGCCTCTCGTACAGCGTGAGATGAAGCGTTTGATTTGTAAACATCTCAAGGGCGAGGGGGAGTTTGAGACGTAAAATAACACAGCATCTGTTTGAATCCTTTCTGTTCTCTGCTCCTCAACAGCTGGGGGCTGTTTTGAAGTGTCCTGAAGATGAGCAGCTGGTGGCAGAACCTCAGACCGAGCCCAGACAGAACGGCTCTTTCCTGTTCAGAGTTTGTGACGACACTTTTATCACCATCCAATACGTATCACGATACAGGGGGACGATACGATACGTCTGCGATACAATATGTTCTAATGTAACAAGTATCAATTTGTGATTTATCATTAAAACAATATTTACCACAAATAAATGTAACAAGAAAGAACAAGCTGAGTTTCCAAAATGTATAGGACGAAGCATTATGGTTATTTTGTTTAAACCTGTCAGCAACAAATCTGGTCCGGTTCACTCTGTACTTTCTGTTTTGTAAGTTCTCAGGACCCAAACATTGATTTTATTAAAATGAAACTGTTTTTTGCAAGGTTGGCAGTGATGAAGTTTTATCTGATCCTGATAAAACTTAATCAGAATCAGATTAAGTTTTATTGTTGTTGTTAGTGAACATGTGCTATAAACATGTTTGCATGGGCTTAAGTTTATATCATCTTTAATATATCAATGATTGATGTGCTGAGGAAAATACTGTCACTGTGCATTTATTTGTTCTGTTCATGTTGATTTTGCAGATTGAGGAAATATATGTTTTGTATAATGTTGAGCGCATTAGAATCTGTGTATTTTGATTTAAAGCGACTGGCTGTGAATCAGAATGTAACTGGGCCTTTTGCTCAGAGAAAGAGTCTAATGATGTTGTATTTGAGGCTGAAATGAGGTGATAAAGGTGAAACAGAGGTGAGGGGGGGTCACGTTGTTTATGGAGCACTTGCTCATCCTTTCCCTGCCCTGATCTTCACTAACTGTGGGACTGATTGTGACTGGTTTGGGTCGTATGTGTAACCGGGCTGGGCTCATATTAGGAAATATGGAAGTGACTTCTCTTTGACCTATGGGGGGTTTCCACGCTTCTTGAAAATCCCTGGGGTAGTCGGGCTGTTAGAAACAAAGAATGTAGAAAAGCCTGAGCGCTTTTAACGGGAGAGAAAGTTGTGGTGATTTAGCCTCGGTCATTTCTTTGTAAATACTGTCCTGTCCAAAAGACCAAAAACATCAATAAACTCTGGGTTGAAATAAACTGAGCAAAAAGCAAAGAAAGACTCCTGTGGCCTTCATTCTCCTGCCTCCAGATGGGTAAGTGAACAGTTTTAGTTCTCCTCAGAGGTTTTCCAGCCTTTCTCTAGTTCACTCATGTTATTGTTCTATATTCAGTCCCAGATATTTGTTCAGTCCGACAGCTCAGCGACTAAGGCTCAGCTGTGATCCCACCTACAGGCCTCCGGGTACTGGAGAAGTAGCACAGTTGAGACGCTCTCCCACATACCACAGGGTCGGTGGTTCCATCCTTGTAAACCTCTTAACCCCCACCTGAACCGAGCACACTTTCTCCATTTGGCTTTACCCAAATCTAAAGGCCACGAAAACCAGGATGAAAACAAACAAAAATGTGAATAAGAGCAATAAAAACGTGGTGAATCTACATGAACATGATGCATTAGAAAAAGGTGTTTCATTATGTTCCATCTTAATGAGCTGGTGTTAATAATGAGCTTATGTTACAGTAGGGCAGGGCTGGTGAACACGCGGCTCTTGGCCAATCAGAGTGCGGCTCTTTGCAAAAGAATTGGTACATATTTCCCATAATCTGTAACAGTCTTTAAGAATCTGGACCATAGTCCTACAGACCCTGTTTTCCATCTCTACACGCATGAATGAGAGTCTGTATCTCCCTCCTTTTCGAGGCGGCGTGTAAAAGGTGTTTCACTCACAGCGGGAGGTTAAACAACAGTCAGGCAGATCGTGGGATCAGCTTCTGTGCTTTTCAAGTTTCTGATTAGCCTACTCTGTATTTGTTGAAAGTTGGCCTCGTATTCACAGAAAAGATCAAAATTAGGAAATGGAAAAAGACGAGCTATAATGAAGCATGAGATGCGAAGTGCGACATTGTAACGCGGAAATACACAAAGTCATTGACTTTTCCTTCACATGTTGTAACTGTAACAAATGCAACATAAAGCAAACTCTCAGACGTCCTCCACAGGCTCCTGATTAAAGTGTATGAACTTTAGCCTAGAGTGTGTTCTCTGCACAGTCCAGTCAGGACCAGGCTGCAGGCACTGAGCGCACAGGCCAGGGGCGAACCAGAGGAGGGGGCTCAGTGGGCAGGGCCCCTCACACTCACACTCCAGCGGTAAAAATTAAAAAAATCTAATTCTTTCCCAGTCAGAGCAGAACAGCACAAAATGTCACTTTATTTATTTATTTCAATCTTTGTGAGGAGTAAAAACATTAAATCTAATAAAATGATTGAAAAGAAAGAAAAAGGCCAGGCATAAAGTTATAGTTTATTGTGATTTCGGCTCTTGGTCTCTGACTAGTTGGCCACCCATGCAGTGGGTGATGTATTAGTGAAAGTGATGGAACATGATTCAAAGCTCCGTCTGTTTGGTGAAACTGAAGCCTGTAACATCAGAGCTGGACTCACCGCCTGACAAACTCTGACCGGTCGTTATCACCGCAAGGTTTCCCCAGACAGAGCCAGGTCTGAAGGTCTGAGGGTCTGAGGGTCTGAGGGTCTGAAGGTCTGAAGGTCTTGGCTGTAGGGCCTTCTCTGTGCTCCTCTGTGCTGCCCCCTGGAGGACAGATGGAAAAGGTGAATTCACCTGGAGCTCGTTTCTTTACAGGCAGTGATTAAGTTGTTCTGCTTTAATTTGAATTAGAAACAGCATATGCAGCATTTTAGTTTAACATTAGTTTTAATAACTTGTGTAATGTATAATGTAACTGATCAGTTACATTGTTTGTTCTTGTTATATTTGCTTAAAGGAAGTGGTGTCCAGCCTCTGCGTTAAATCATTCAGAGAGAGCGGAGGACGGGGGACGCACACGGCTGTTTTATAGATTTATTACAACTTTAGGAAAAATCTATATTTTTATTCCACAAACATCACAAAAAAGCCAAAGCCAGAGTGTGAGAGACTCTGTGAGACCGAATGTACCTGTTTGTGAGTCGCACCACAGTCACATGATCAGGACTCTGACGGTGGTTCTGAGGCGGCTGCTCCCACACATTTAGGGTTTGAGGAGGAAACTGAAATAATACGACAAACACATTTAGGTTTGGGAACTGAAATAAACAAACAATTAGGTTTGAGGAAACTGAAATAATACGACAAACACATTTAGGTTTGAGGAAACTGAAATAATACGACAAACACATTTAGGTTTGAGGAAACTGAAATAATACGACAAACACATTTAGGTTTGAGAAACTGAAATAATACGACAAACAGACCATGGGGTTTGTAAGGTTGACTATTTTCCATGATGTTAATGAGTAAATAACAGGGTTGTAAATGCACATTTTCAACAGGAAACATGACAAAAAGTTTTGATGAAACTTGATTTGATCAAAACTATATTTTATTGTTATTTATACTGCAAACGTTTCACTATTCTCATTTTAATAATGTTTTAAACAAAGAATTCAACAAATCAAAACGAAAGAACTGTTGATCAATTCATGAACTAAAACATAATGTCTCAAACAAATGACCCATAAAAGTAGTTACTTACAGAAGTTACTCACGTACCTGTACCTGACCTGAGTGAAAGTAACTGAGTAAAAGTAACTGAGTACTACCCGCTTCATGTTCAGTATTTGAACATGAGTTAATCATCAGTATTAGAAGATAATCTGTGACAGAGAAGCCCAAACTTTAGGAGCAGCCGTTGTATAAACAGGTCCTGCACTAAGAGCGGATATTTTCACAAACCTGAGGAGGAAATGAAGGTGGATTCTCTGTTCACTCTTTGCTCCAAAACAGCTCCTTTTAATCAGAATAAAACAAAAAAAATCAGCAGAAACGGCCGAGAATAAAAACCTCCGCAAATGTAAGTATTCTGCCTTTACTAGTGTGTAGAAACCAGCTTTGCAGATAGCTAACAGTCTCCAATAAAGGACCAGGAAGTGTCTTGCTGTTTTGGTGTGTTTTACTGAAGGACTGTAAAACTGTAACATACAGAAACACAAAGAATGCATATTACAATCTTATTAGATCAAACAAACAATATAAATATAAAATAAGTAGCTTAACTAAACCTCAAAAGAAAGCGATCGCATTAGTGAGCGATTAGCATAATGCTAATTTACATGGGAAAAGTCATAGGGATGCTAAAGGTATTAGCGCCTAATATATTCTTACAAATTACGAATTGGAAACATACTAAAATGACTAATTTGGTATCTAAGGGAAGCGAAGATCACTATTATTCGGATACTTACAGACAGATATATTTTGTAGGGCCAAATAATAAATAAATAATATGCCAGCCACTTGGTTATGGCCCTCCACGTAAGCTTTCCCTGCCAGCATCTTACACCCTGCAGTTTCATGGCACCTTTCAAGGTGCTTGCTTGCTTAGATAGATAGATAGATAGATAGATAGATAGATAGATAGATAGATAGATAGATAGATAGATAGATAGATAGATAGATAGATAGATAGATAGATAGATAGATAGATAGATAGATAGATAGATAGATAATAGATAGATAGATAGATAGATAGATAGATAGATAGATAGATAGATAGATAGATAGATAGATAGATAGATAGATAGATAGATAGATAGATAGATAGATAGATAGATAGATAGATAGATAGATAGATAGATAGATAGATAGATAGATAGATAGATAGATAGATAGATAGATAGATAGATAGATAGATAGATAGATAGATAGATATAGATAGATAGATAGATAGATAGTAGATAGATAGATAGATAGATAGATAGATAGATTAGATAGATAGATAGATAGATAGATAGATAGATAGATGATAGATAGATAGATAGATAGATAGATAGATAGATAGATAGATAGATAGATAGATAGATAGATAGATAGATAGATAGATAGATAGATAGATAGATAGATAGATAGATAGATAGATAGATAGATAGATAGATAGATAGATAGATAATAGATAGATAGATAGATAGATAGATAGATAGATAGATAGATAGTAGATAGATAGATAGATAGATAGATAGATAGATAGAGTTTATGTTTTAATACGTTTAAATGTATATAACATTGTCTAATGTGTCTCCCATTGGTTGAGAATAGTCTTTTTAATTAGAAAGTACACCTTTACCCAGTAGATGGCGTGGTTTCAATGCTAATGTTATAGCCGGAGGACGAATACAATACTTACACGGTGCCTTGCTAATGAAACAAGAGCCATTCTCATTTTCCTCCTATCACGGGTATGTTAGAACTCAAATGCAATGCAGGGAGGAGTAGACAGGAACTGAAATATCTGAATAGGCCAGGATAAGCAGGCACCAAACAAAACAAAGAAGTCCTATGTCCCCAATAGGAATAAATGTTATTTATTCAGACAGGAACAGAAGACAGATCTCTGGACAACCAGAATCAGAATCTCTCAGAAATATCACAGGGCTTGAAAGTCGCTCTTCGCAGGTTGACAATCTAGCAAGAGACTGACTGAACTGAGGGAGTATATATACCCTCCCCCGACTTGACGAGTGAATGAGGTGCAGCTGTGCAGAGGAGGAAAACTGGGCAAGCAGGAAAACATGAACCGGAACGGGCCAAATCAAGGAGCAGGGAGTGAACCAGGACGTACACAATAACAAACTAAGCAGGATCATGACACCTCCTCCTCCTCCTTATTGCCTGTCTTCTTCTTCTCACAATTCGACGTGTTTTAATTCTCATTAAGAGAATTTGAATGATTATTATTATAAAGACGCAAAATTCAATGGGGGTGCCATTTCACCGGTAACAGAAGAGGCGGTCAGGCGGCGGGAATATCAAAGACGGTAAAAAAATAAGTCGACCAAATTAATATATTTATTTTATTTTAGGGGCGACAATGGCGCAGATGGTAGAGCGGGTCGTCTCATGATCGGAAGGTCGTGGGTTCGAATCCCGCCTCCTGAAGGTGCACATTGTCGTTGTGTCCTTGGGCAAGACACTTCACCCACATTGCCTCCAGTGTCTGCGTACACTGGTAGCCCCCTAGGAGAAACCAACAGGCCCGGTTTGAATCGTGAGGCCGTCCTTCCGTGGACCCACCACCTACAGAAGGAGCCATGGGGCCGGTGCTATGTGACCTGGGTAGCTCCAACGGCTGCCCCACGACCCGGCAACGGACAAGTGGACGAAAATGAATGAATGAATGTATTTTATTTTATTTTATCATGTATATTAGACACAGAATATTTAAACATTTGATTTCTATACATAAAGTATATTGAACGAATGACATCTTCATGCGTCATGACGGGTGTGATGTGAGACGCGGGCCGCGGCTAAAAATAGTGTGCAGCGCATCCGAATCGCCAACAGAATGAGTGCACTACTCACTCACTATATAGTGCGGGACTATATAGTAAGTGAGTGGATAGGGAATAGTGTGGACATTCGGATACAGCCTAAAACTAAAACTAAAAGGGCTGCCAAAAACAACACTGCTATACTGTGTGACTGTACTTTTTCCTGACACACATAACTGATGTGCTTATGGTAAAAACAAAACACTTAAAAGTTCGTTTGGAATGTCCTTATAACTTAAATTGCCTATAGTACAATCTTTTCAAGTATCTCTGGGCACTTATGTCGCGAACTTAACCTTGTACAGAATTAAAACAGGTATTTTGTTTGGTCACCGTGGTTACCGTTGGACCAACGTCCGCCATCTTAGAAACTTAACTTGGTCTAACACTCGTTTTTAAACAAATAAATATACAAAACACTTCCTAGCTGAACTTAACTTACTTTAAAAGGTACAGGAGAAACTCTACTACTGTTTAATGTGCATTTTACCAACCAGCTTACCTGTAAAACAGTTACAAATACTATTACAACAGGAGCTTGCTGCCTTTGTTTCACTCATATCACGTACTGGCAGGACTTCTTCTACAGCGCCAGCTACTGATACCAAACGCACCAAGCGCCATCTGCTGGTGTTGCCAAGTATTGCATGTCATATTAAAACAGTTAAACCTTACTATAGCGAAAAGTAAACAATAATAAACAGTATTTAATTGTAGTTGTTGACCTTAAAGAGTTTTTAATGGGGGGCAACTATTTTAATCTATAAAGTAAAACACCTAGTGCCACATATGAATGGGTGAGAGGTTCCCTGCTGTAAAGCGCTTTGAGTGCTTAATGTAGGTGGAAAAGCGCTATATAAGTTGAGACCATTGACCACTTGGGTCAAAGCGTGGCATCCATAAGATTGGTAAATTTTCCCCCAAAGATAAATTCTGCCCTGATGAATATTCATTTCCTTTCACTTTTTCATAGTGATGATGTAAAAAAGTATGGATTCAATGTAATATTAGCTGCATGATCTAAAAATTCTTGAAACAATGGAATTGATGTTCCTTTATCTGATGAACCTCTACATGTTACAGTTGCTCAAGTAATTGGGGACAATTTGGGATTGCGCACACTTCTTGGATATGCTCAGTCATTTAGTGCAAATTATGTTTGCCGTTTTTGCTTAGCTGATAAGAATACCTGCCAAACTGTTTTCTGTGATGATGATACAAGCATAACATTACGCAGTAGAGAACTACACGCTCAGCATTGCAAGGACATTGAAGAAGACCCTGCTCTTCCCTCCTCCTTTGGAGTCAAACAAACATGCTTACTTAGGCAAAGCAAGTTTATTTGTAGAGCACAATTCATACACAAGACAATTCAAAGTGCTTCACAGTTGCATAAAATTACAAGAAAACAGATAATCCGATTAGGTTCATTAGGTCTTCAAATAATTATGTAGCTATTTTTCCTATAGACAGACCTTAATTAGAACCTGACGGTTTCGGCTACAACTGTGACCTTCCTCAGAGGGACAATGCCATGTCATCGGCACCGAGAGCAACAAACACCACCGTTGGATCAGAGAAGCCATCGAGATCCGGAAACGCGCCCCCCAGACTGTGAACCGGGTCGAGGGGCGTACCAACTTTCCCACATCTGGGACACAGTTCTGAAGAAGTCGGACAGCAGATGGCGCTGTCAGCCTGCTACCACAAGCAGGAAGACAGTGCCAAAAACTGTATAAATCAGCTGACCAGACACGTCACAGCAACATCATGTGACAACCTCTGAGGAAGGCCACAGTTGTAGCCGAAACCGTCAGGTAGGAAAAAAACAACTAATTAAGGTCTGTCTATAGGAAAATAGCTACAGAAAACAGATAAAATCAATCAATAAAACATCAACATAAAAATTTATCAATGACAGTAAAAGGCAAGAGTGCAGATAAAATACTTTCAGTTTTCATATGCACGGGTAAAAAGAGCTGTTTTCAGCCTGGATTTGAACATTGTCAGAGTTGAGGCCTGTCTCACATCCTCATGAAGACTGTTCCAGATTTTAGCTGCATGAAACTGAAACGCAGCCTCACCGTGTTTATTATTGACTCTGGGAACCACCAGGAGACCCCTCCCTGAAGTTCTCAGGGCCCGAGATGGTTCATACGGCTCTAACATGTCAGAGATGTACTTTGGTGCTAAACCATGAAAAGACTTGTAACAAGCAGAGCTGTTTTAAATTCTATTCTCTGAGTGACAGGAAGCCAGTGCAGAGACCGGAGCACTGGACTAATGTGGTCGTATTTCCTGGTTCTTGTCAGGACTGGAGCAGCAGCGTTCTGGATGTTCTGCAGCTCTAACAGCTGGTTTAGAAAGGCCAGTGAGCAGCCGTTACAGTAGTCTAACCTGCTGGAGACAAATGCATGGATGAGTCTCTCTAAGTCTGGATTTGACACTATTCCTCTGATCTTAATGTTCTTCAGATGGTAAAAAGCTGATGACGTTATTGCTTTGATGTGGCTGTTTAAGTTCAGGTCTGAGTCCATGATTACTCCTAGATTTCTAACCTGATTTTTTGGTTTTAGAGAGAGAGACTCAAGGTGACTGATAACACTTTGTCTTTGTGTCTGTGGGACAAAGACAATGATCTCAGTTTTGTCTGAGTTTAGTTGGAGAAAGTTGTTTGCATCCACAAACTGATCTGTTCGATGCAGTGACAGAGAGTATCTACAGGCCCATGTTCACCTGTATCAGTGACAGAGAGTATCTACAGGCCCATGTTCACCTGTATCAGTGACAGAGAGTATCTACAGGCCCCTGTTCACCTGTATCAGTGACAGAGAGTATCTACAGGCCCATGTTCACCTGTATCAGTGACAGAGAGTATCTACAGGCCCATGTTCACCTGCCGTCAGTGACACGTAGATCTGAGTGTCATCTGCGTAGTTGTGGTACGACACATTGTTACTGTTTATTAGCTGACCCAATGGAAGCATGTACAGGTTGAATAAGAGGGGTCCCAAGATTGACCCCTGGGGGACTCCACAGGTCATGGAAATTTTGTCTGAGACACAGTTGCCAATTTCGACAAAGTACGTCCTATCCTCGAGATAGGACTTGAACCAGTTTAGAGCAGTACCAGAGATTCCCACCCAGTTTTCTAACCTGTGAAGTAAGATCCCGTGGTCCACTGTGTCAAAGGCAGCGCTCAGGTCCAGCAGAACTAAAACTGAGACCTTACCTGCGTTGGTGTTCATACGGATATCATTTGTCACCTTGATCAGAGCTGTCCCAGTGCTGTGCTGGGGCCTAAATCCTGACTGGAAAGTATCAAACACATTGTTAGATAGGAGAAAGTAAGTGAGCTGTTGATATATTACTTTCTCTAGGACTTTTCCTAAGAACGGTAGGTTTGATATGGGCCGGTAGTTGTTCAGTACCTTGGGATCAAGGCTGCTCTTCTTTAGAAGAGGCTTAATGACCGTGGTTTTCAAGGCCTTTGGAAATGCTCCAGTCTCAAATGAGATGTTAACTAACTGAACAAGTTGTGGTAACAAGCTGGTCAGCACAGACTTCAGAAATCTAGTGGGTAATTCCAGTGACGTGCGGTGAGGTTTGTTGCTGGTGAGGCACATGCTATTGACTCCAATATAAAGTAAACAAAAATGCAACTTGCTGTCTCGGTAATCGTCTTACTTTGAAATAGCATTCAACAGCAACACATTTAAACATAAAATACATTCTCACGATATTGCAAATAAAATTAGAAGACAACTTTATGAACTTGACCGGGACTCGTGCCCCGCCCGTCCAAATTATGAGTTATTGACAAACCTGATACGCCACGCGGGTGGTGCGTGATAGCATTGACATGTTCAGTACAAAGACTCGTCTACATCATTTCATCCATAAAATGTCAGTCTAATTAGTTTTTCCTTTTACGTTTAAACTGGCCTCTCCTAAACCGTGCAGACTGTTTTTATCACGTGTAGTCCACATGTTTTGTAGAAATGTGTAGCGCAGACACAGCGCCCCCTCGTATCGTCAGGGCAGTGCATCGGAGGCGAGCCTCACTTCAGGACTATCAAAACGCGGTTTAAAGTCAAATGAACAGGTTAAACAAGTCGTTCTTATGTCTGATTCTTTATCCAGGTGATAGAAAACCAACGCGCCCAACAAAAACCATTTACAAATGTATTTTACTTTTAGGGGGCGAAAAAAGCCCCGAATGGGACAGAGCGCTGAGGGAATGAGCCGAGCTCAAGTGTGTGCAGGACGCTGGAGGCTCCGCCCTCTATACGATATCGACAACTGATAAGACATTTGGGCATTTTTTTAACCACGAGATTGATTAAAATCGTAGAAATCCCTCATCTTAAGAGAAGGGACTTGTTTTTATAAAGTTTATTGTATTTTTTAATTGTTTTTTTCCATGATGACTGGTGAGGCCTGGCCTCACCTGCCTCCCCTGACCGCACGTCACTGGGTAATTCATCAATGATGAACTTAATGAGTTAAAGCACTTCAACGTTTCTGAAAATTATGCTGTTGACATAATGCATTATATACTAGAGGGCACAACTTGAGCTAAAGCTGCTTTTAGGCTACTTTTGGAGAATCATATGTTGTCACTAGAGGATATACAGTATTTAGTATAATCTACTCATACAATATTGGCTTACTTGAGCAAAAAAATTGTCCAACTAAAATTAATTTGGAGTAGGCTGGAAATGGAATAGGACTAAATGCAATTCAAACACTTTGTTTGGTCCGTAATGTGCCCTTGATATTTGGAGACTTGGTACCAGAAGGAGATGAACATTGGCGACTATTACTGCTTTTATTGCAGATTATCAACATTATATTTTCTCCAATAATAAGTAATGGCATTATTGTTTTTCCTGAAGCATCTCATTGTTGATCATCACTGTCTTTTCAAAACGCTGTACCCCAATCGAAGATTAATCCCCAAGCATCATTTCATGATTTACTATTCCAGAGTCATTCGTAAAATCGGTCCTGTCCTTCACTTGTGGATGATGAGGTTTGAAGCAAAACATCGTTTTTTTTTAAGAATATGGTAAAAAAAACTTTAAAAACTTAACGAAATCTCTGGACCAAACACACCAAATGGCTATAGCTTTCCACTGGCAATCATTGCCTTTTAAAAGTATCAACTGTGGACCCCTAAAATCAGTAAAGCTTGCCGACATGTTAAATGGTGAAATGGTTGCAGAAAGTCTGTATATTGATATCGACTCTGAAGTAGATGTTGCCTCTTGGATCACTTGTTTTGGTACAGAATACCGTTCTGGCCTATTGGTTTGTTCAAAGCTAGAAAATGGAATGCCAGTATTTAGTCTCATCAAAGATATTGTTGTAGTTGGAGAAGACTATTTCCTTATAACAGAAGATTTTGAGACACTGGGTTTTGCAGCACATTATCATTCTTACCATGTGCAAGAGATAAATGTTGATAATGTGTCATTGCTTAAAGTTCACCAACTGCGTTTCTTTAAACCTTTTAACTTTCAGACAACATATGGCTTTGACAAAATGATAATTTTGTTGTTCCTGTTCATGTATTTTTATTATACAGTATGCCGCCTAGGTTGTGTCTGAAGTAACCGCTGAATATCAATTAAAAAAATGTTTTGATGGAAAGAAATTTAAACTGACTGGTGCTTTTTGTGTTGGTAACATGTGCTTTAATCAATCAATCAATCAAACTTTATTTATAAAGCGCTTTTCATACCAAAGGTATCACAAAGTGCTTTACAGATTACAACATTTAAATCAAGTATCCAGGCAAACATAATGTCCAAATAAGCGTCAGCAGTAGGAGGCGACGAGCGGCGCGGGTGTCCCCTGTCCTTAGACTCGCCAGCACGGCAAGGAAAAACTCAAAAACCCGGTGGGAGAAACGAGAAACCTCGGGGAGAACCACAGAAGCTGGAAAGATCCACTCCCATGGACGGACAGGCTATAGAGACCCAGGCCGATGGGATCCCCTCAGCAGAAGGGCCAGGATCGAGACCATCCAGTCCTTGTTGTCAATCCAGGGTTCCTCCGTTCAGCCGGGTTCCTCCGTTCAGCCGGGTTCCTCCATTCGATCTAGACAGACACTCCCAAGGGGGAGTGGGACAGGAGACACCATGTGAACAGTAATGAACAGACTACAGATAAGATAAGTATTGTATCATAATAAGACAAAGTTTGCAGTAAGAAGAAGAAGAAGAGGATAGCGCTCAGTGTACCGTACTTCCCACAGCAGTGTTTCTCCTAAGGCAGCTTTACTTCAGGCTGTGGTTAGAGCTTTACTTCAGGCTGTGGGTTAGAGCTTTACTTCAGGCTGTGGGTTAGAGCTTTACCTAACTGACCTGATCATAAGTTAATTCAAAGAGGTACGTTTTGAGCCTAGTCTTAAATGTAGGGACTGTGTCTGCTTCTTTAACGTGAGCTGGAAGTTTATTCCATAAAACCGGAGCTTGGAGCTAAAGGCTCTTCCACCTACAGTGATTTTGGAGACCCGAGGAATCACTAGTAGCCCTGAGTTTTGAGAGCGGAGTGCTCTGGTTGGCTGATATGGAACGATAGCGTCTTGGAGATAAAGCGGAGCCATACCCTTTATGGCTTTAAATGTGAATTAAAAGCCATATTAATTAATTTACTGTAAACAAATTTGGAGTTCATTTACACTCTTGTATTTGCTTAGCACTGAGTACGATTAAAATATGACGGTTTTAGTGGCCAGAAAAAAAATTTGGAGTAGATTTTAACTCTTATCAGTTGCTATACAACACCGAGTAAGATTCAGTTTTAGCAATTTTTAGTGTCCAATAAACACTAATATGGAGTAAATTTTAGCACTTTGCAGTTGCAATGCAACACCGAGCAAGATTACATTTTAGCTCTTTTCGGTGGCCAATAAACACTTTGTTGAAATATATTTTAACTCTTTAAAGTGGCCACACAACACTGGGTTATAGTCAGTGTAGTGCCAATGAGGGTACATTTTTACTCTTCACAGTGTTTAAATCTCCGTGTTTAAAAAAAAATCTGTGGACAGTGTTAAATGTACTCCAACTATTTGGACTCCTATAGTGTTGAATATACACTGTCATTTTTGCTGTGCAGGTGCTTTATAGCAAGTGCAAAAAGAAAAATGTGTGACTTATTTTGCACTTGAACAAACACTTGGTAAATGACTCCCATAATCATGATTATACACTCACCATGGCTGCCTTCACCAGATGAATGGTCTATTTTCACTTGTTGCAAATGACATGCCATGTTCCATACCTGCTATAACAGTATGTCTGATTATATGAAAACAACTGGCTAATCTAGCTGGACACTTTACATGCACAGAACATTTGACTGTCTCTTCACCCGCTCTGCATCGTGTCTCCTCACTGTTAGGCTAAAATAGCTCCAGTAATTTTTCTCTTTTTGGCCGGGCCATGCTTGTTCTGTTTACTGTGGATGCAGAGAGAGCATGGGGAGAGAGCAGATACAGCACATGCAGCAGATACAGCACATGCAGGGGGTAAGGGGGCGGGACACATGCAGGGGGGAAAGGGGCGGGGCAGACGACGGTGCTGCTGAAGGGCAGAAGGAGGAAAAGCTGTTTTTGCGCACAAAAATATAGTAATATATCAGAAAATACATAAATATTAATTTAAATGAGAGTATCGATATTTGAGCTTGAGGATCAATACTTTAAAAAGAGCCGCCTGGATCAAAATATGGATATTTTGGTATCGATCCGCCCATCCCTACTTATCAGTCCTCTCAGTCATTATCAGTTATTTCAGTTCTCTCAGTCTATTATTATACTTATACATATGGTACTATGAGAATATGCCCAATAATGGTGATATGTGATTGTTTGAATGAAGTGTGGTTTGCTTGATTGCTTGAATAAATAAAGTATGCTTATCAATAGAAGTTTTACAAGGCAGTAGCCTAATAATCTAGGATATTGTGTGCTATGATCACATTATGCTTTAACTGTTCATTAATACATTTGCATTGTGTTGTGAGTAACTGTAAATATATTTGCCATTTTAAGCATAGAAGCTATTCATAAGTACATTATAGGCTCATAGGAGATTGTGAGTACGGAAGCTGAGTATAAGTACTGTATATAGTTTTGCTGATATAAATTATTGCTATCATAAAGCAGTGATGACATGATTATGTATATGAGACAATCATGTTATAAAATAGATGTTAATGTTTGGTTACCATCTTAGGACTTTGATATTTGGAAATTCGTTGTAATTTTGTTACAATATTGAACTTATCATTTTAAAGATGAATGTGCTGTGGGTGATATTAGGTGAAGGAGGAAAAGCTAAAAAGGGAAGTAAGAGTTGTGGTTTTGGGTGGCTACACATAGACTCTGAAGACACTTCTAGTCCGGTTACACAATAACTTCCCTCCACATTTTGCCCTTATTTAGCTAAAAGACACTGCTCGCTTAGCTTCAGTGTAATTCCACACCTTATTTGGTATATGAAGATGCACATGACAGTTACAAAATGTAATAGGAGGGGTTGTTTGTGACCGAGAAACTGATTAGTGGATAGATTCTTCTGACAGTTGGGTGCCTAGGTGCATTGTCAACCCTAGCATCAGGGATTTTTACAAGTGGCTAATAAGGTTGATTGTGGGCCTCCTGAGTATTGCAAAAAATAAATAAAATATATAGAGCACATTTTCTGTCGCCCGTCGCTCTTTGTGGGAAACTACTGTTCAAAAAATCCTTAAAGTAAATCCAGGCTTCAGCTCCAGGTCATTCACCTTTGGTAAGTTCATCTCTTTCTTACACTTTTCTTAAAAGGAGGTCACCCAGCTTTGTGAGGTAAAGGAATTTAGGGGTTAAACTAGAGGGAGTCCACTAGGTCCTCACCTTAGTTCTTAAAAAGTCAGAATAGTTCTATACTGAGTATAATTTCCAACATCGACTAAGAGTATCTTTGCTTTAAAATAGTTTACAATAATTGAACAAAATAATTACGTAATACTCTTACTGTAAGTAGAGGGGGTACTTACTGTAAGTACCCCCTGGTACTTTTATACTCCTAAAAGTACTGGCGGATGCTACTTGAGTACTGTGAGTAACTGAGTAAACGTCTGATTAATGATTCAGTGGTGATGTAAATAAAGAGAAACAAAACGTGTAAAAGTGCTCGTATTTCCACAAAAACAAACATAATGTTTCTGAAGAATAAAGTCCATGAATCACAAACTACATCTGTTTTCTGAGTCACATGAAGCTTTTTTATTGACTTTGTCTCAGTTTATTGTTTCTATGACCAGAGAGCAGCTGTTTGGGAGAAATAAAGTTGATTGATTGATTAAGTACTTGTTACTTCTACTTCAGTAATATTATAATGAAGTATCTGTTTCTTACTGGAGTAAAACAAGTACATCGTTCCACAGTAGGTATATCTTTAAACGATAAATCCTCATTTTGGCGTAAAATTGATTAGATACTGTGTTTCTTGTTTTGTTTATATGGTACGACTTAAACATGAATCAGACTTTTCCCCAAATACTTTTTTACTCTTACTTGAGTATATATTTGGGCCACTACTTTTCTTTTACCAGACTCTGATAGATAGATAGATAGATAGATAGATAGATAGATAGATAGATAGATAGATAGATAGATAGATAGATAGATAGATAGATAGATAGATAGATAGATAGATAGATAGATGGATAGGCACTTTGTCCAGCTGTTGTTATGGAACAACTCAAACTCCATTAACTTTGTGATTTCAGTCCAACCGCAGAGACTCTCCACATAAACCACCTCCAGGGGGCAGCACTGAGCCGGATCTCTGAGACACAGTGAGTGCAGTCGTTTTCCCTCAGAGCCTGGTGAAGCTTTATCAGCTGAACAACAGTGTGTAATACTAATGTAAAATCATACATCTTTTCAGTTCTGGTGTGTTGTTCTTGTGCAGATGACTTCAGCCGGAAAAGAATCCACCCAGATAATGGCTCTGGGTCGGCCTTTTGACCTGGGGATGTTCTACGACTGCAGGAGCGACAAACTGATCCCAGGTATTACCTCCATCTCACACAAACCACAATCCTCTCTACCTGTTTGTATCACAGCACAGGTTCAATTAGGACTTTTTAACACAGGAATGAAACAGGAGCAGTTTGACAGGATTCCAATGAAGTCTTTGCACCTCCCAAACTCTGCTTAAAGCCTGACTCCAAAGATTTTCTTTCTAAAAAATGCTATTACCCTTGTGATGACGCTGGCTCATATGTTTAACTTCTCTGTTTCTCGTTCAGACTGAACACGTCCAAAGCGTCTGGTTTACGTGGTCTTTAGCTCTTTATTTATATACATAAATACTTTGGTTTACGTGCAAAGTATATGATGGATGCGCTTCTAGGAGCGTCTAAATCCCGCAGCGTGTCCTGTGCCTTTGGTGCGGCGCGTTTTGAAGCTTTTAGCGCGTCGGACGCTGCGCATTTGAGATTTCAAGCTTTTGACGTGTGTCCAGTGCCTCCAACATGGCCGACGCTAGAGGTGGGATGGTTGAACTTTTGGCAAAATTATTGCCATAGCACTAACTAGTCTTAAATGGATAGTTAAAGATGCACATTCAATGAAGGTACTTGAGTCATCTTCTGTACTCAGTAGTTGAAGTCTTGAACGTTTCGCCTCTCATCCAAAAGGCTTCGTCAGTGGACTAAAGTCCCACTCAGCCCGCAGCTTAGATAAAGACCAACTAGGAGGAGTTGGGGTTGGCCCGGCTCCTCCCCTCTAATCACAGCTAGTCTGAACTGTGGGTAAGCAAACTTTGAAGTAGAGCGTCTCTAACGACCTGCTCCCCCCAGTATCGGTCAGTCCCGTCCTATTCATAGATGATCACTGCTAATTACCTGCCTATTGTTCTTTGTTAGCTGAGGTATCGTCTCCTTGGACTGGCCGTGTCCTGTCGGTTTTCCCCGAATGAGGAGATTAAATCTGAGCCCACCATTCCGGTTCATGGAGGGATTTTCTTTCTTGACAAAAATAGCTTCTTTTACTCCTCTTTCAAACCAACGTTCTTCTTTAGCTTGACTTTAGTCCGCTGACAAAACCTTTTGGATGAGAGGCGAAACTTTCAAGACTTCAACTACTGAGTACAGAAGATGTCTCAGGTATGGACAACTCCTGTACGACTGAGATCTTACACAGACTTAAAGATGCATAGGAGAGACTAGTTAATCAGTTATTTTTCAAGCAAGAGCTCCTTTCTGCTAATTTTTGCACTGCATTAAATGACCGTAGCGAGGTGTACAGGGTCAGATGTCTGAAGAAGGCTAAGGCCATCAATGCTAAGCCTTCTCATCCCTTGTAACAGTAATTAGGCCCGAGCCAGACGCAGTCCCCGGCAAGGGACTATTGTTTTTGGGTGGTTTCTTTTTATCCATTTATTTTTTTCTCCGTCAACGATCGCATTTTTGATCCGCTAAACGTCGACGAAAACTCACCGGATTTGGCGGAGATATTTGGGTGGCCTGAAAATTGATGGAAATGGACGAAATGGCCATGGCCAAAACAAAATGGCTCGACAGCGCCCCCTCAAAGTTGACCCCATTCAAATCGGGACGCACGTTTTTTTGGGCGTAGGCCAAAATCCTTCAGTACAGTGAAAGTGGACATCGGGACAAATCAAAAACTGAATTAGAGCGCCACGCCCCGATGCACAGAGAGTCGGCCATTTTGGCTTGAAATCCAGAAACCCTATGGAGTCGTCTTATGTTTTAACAAACTAGTCCCTGGTTTTTCATCAGAATAACATCACATTTGGCACAGTGCATCTAGACATATTGAAATTCAAGATTTGGCCTCGGTTTGTAAAACTGTTACACCGTCTCCTCATCACGCCGCGGCGAAGAGCTCGTAGATTTCGTGTATTTTCAAAGACAGCTCACACTCACAGGAATAAGCCGACAGAGCTCATATTCAAGTCACTAATGCACCACCCGAAACTGAACAGAACGCAGCCATTCACATATAGCCTGCTCCCAGGATAGCGCCCCTTAGCTATACCTTGAAAACTGCAGTTTTTTTTAGGATTTTTTTAATACAACATTGCCAGTATGTTCTAAACACTGACTCAAACTAAACAATACATTACAGTCATGTCATATTTTGTAAGATGTGGGTGTGGCCAAGGTAAATGTCTCAAAAATGGTACATTATCATTTATAAATCGAACATGCATTGAAACATTGAGCTCACACTTGTGTCACTAATGCACTAACCCAAGCTGAACAGAACACACTCATTAAAAGACCTTCACTACAGTACAGCGCCACCTATCTATCCTTTGAAAGTTTTTGTTTGTACGATTTATATGAAACGTTGCAGGTATATTCTACACATTAACACAAACACAAAAATATATTACATGTGTATGATATTTTCTAAGATGTGGGCGTGGCAAGGCTAAATGTCCCAGAGACTGCATAATATTCTTTATAATTCTCACGTACCTTGTTAGATTGAGTTGGAAATTTAATCACTTATGAACTGGGGGAGCCCGACACTCTACCTATGTAGCTAAATGGGTGGTGGAAGTACACGTACATGTATATTAGGTACCGCCCCCTGCTCGTGTATTTGCTGAACACTGAGTAGCGGCTTTACAGATTTGGCGATATTCTTGGAATCATTTTGTAATCAAGGAAAATTTGCTTGGGCGCCCAAAGATTTGAGTGGGTGCTCCAGCCTGCAGCAGCCACAGGTTCGGTGCCTATAAATAGAAGTACGTGGAAAGGACTTCCATGGAATTTGGCACATCGGTCCAGATGCTGTTTTGCCTGGTGGCTTCTCCCGAGTATTGCAGTTCACTGGCCTTAGAAAGTTTTTCAACTATAGAACGAGTGAAAAGCACAGCTGAGGCGAGCGTGAGGCCGGGGCCTTGAGGCTGACGCAAGAGTGGGCCGGCACCGGAGCTAGATTGAGACCGGGGTGTGACGAAGCCTCATGCGAGAGTGGGCCGGAGTTAACCAAGAAACACGCAAGAAACCATGTTGGGTGTGAGGCCGAGGCGAGAGCAGGTTTGGGCGAGAGCGAGCAGCGGTGGTCGCAAGGCGGGGACTGCGCCAGGGGCAAAGGCCTTTATCACCGCTTGCGGCTTTAATTTTTACTGCTTCCATCCGGTCGTCGTTATAATGTTCATACGGCACTGCCCGAACAAGGAACTGTGAATTTAGTTCCAAAACTATCGATAAATGATCGGCTCGTGATGTGCAGGAGGTGCTGGATGTGTCCAACATGTGTGCAACCAAAGGCCTGCGGGCCACCTCCGGCCAGGGAGATGATTCAGCCCGCGACTTGTAGAGTATAGGTTCCTGATTTAAAGATATGTATTCATTCACAATTAATTGAAATAGTTAATTAATAATAATAATAATAATGCATTAGTCTTATATAGCGCTTTTCCAGACGCTCAAAGTCGCTTTTACAATTTGGTGCATTATTCATTCACTCCATACTCGGTGATGATAAGCGAGGCCACCAGTCTGCGCACATCAGCCACCACCACCAACCACTCATTCACTCACTACATTCGCTAGGCTTCCTGGTGTTACTGAATGGTCTCCCATCCAAGTACTAACCAGGCCCTACCCTGCTTAGCTTCCAAGGTCTGACGGGATTTGGGCATCGCAAAGGCGGTATGGCCACAACTTATCTCGTCCTTGTTGTGGAGCAGAGGGTGGGGAGTAAGTGGTGGAAGCATAGGGAGGGAAGGGAGGGAGGGAGTTCAGCTTCCTGATAGCCTGAGTATGTAAAAAAAGTAAGTCTCTTGCCCATTCCTGTGCGGAGTTATGAATTCTTAAAGCAATAACCCGAATGCTCCTTCCAGCCACTAGGGGCAGCTAAAATTAAAAAAAGAAACAATTCCTCACGTGTCCAGCAGAGGGCACTGACCATAATAAGAGAACAGGATATGAACAACACATTTTAGCCACATGGTTAATAATAATGACTATAAGCACTTTGAGAAACTTGTGACACAGGCTTGTAAAGTGCAATACAAGTGTGAGGCTACAGTCCTCACGGCTCATTATTATTTTCCTGTTTACTGTATATGCGGCCAATGACCCGTCGTGGGAGCTGAATTTCTGCAAACGACCCAAAATGACAAAACCATAACATATTTTTTTCCTGTTATCATTCGGTATCACTTAAGTAACGTAAACTACTGTAAATCAATCTTAACAATTTCAAGCATTTTATACTCAATGGCACATCATTGATCCAGGTGAGAGTAGGAACGTATAATAAAAAAAAAACATATAATAAAAAGTAATTAAAACATGTATAATAGGCTTCATTTATTGATCGGCTATAGATGCGGCTTCCAACGCTGACGACTACGCTTTAATCACCTTATTTACTGCATTCTAATGGAATCTCCCTTGTGTTTCCAGGTATAACTCTGTGGGATAAAGAGAAGCTGGACAGAGACATGAGAGTGACCTCCAAACCCAACACCGAGTTTAAGATTGTGGCGTCTGAGTCCATCTCTGATAAGTCCTCTTCTCTGGATGTGGAAGCTTCACTTAAAGCCAGTTTTCTGTGTGGACTTGTCAGTGTTGAAGGAGCAGCTAAATATCTGAACGACAATAAAAAGTCCAGCAAACAGGCCAGAGTCACTCTGCAGTACAAAACTACCACCGTGTTCAAACAACTCACCATGGATCAGCTCGGAACAGGAAACTTAACCCACTGTGAAGTCATTAACAAAGGCTTAGCGACTCATGTAGTGACAGCCATCCTCTATGGAGCACAGGCCTTCTTCGTGTTCGATCAAGAAACTTCTGAAGATGAAAATGTCCAAGACATTCAAGGATCCCTTAAGATGATGATTGAAAAAATACCTACAATCCCATTTAGTGCCCGCGGGGCTTTGAAAATAGAAGAAAAAGACAGAGAAAAGGTAAACAAATTCTCCTGCACTTTTCATGGAGATGTAATTCTGGAGAAAAGTCCAACAACGTTTGAAGAAGCTGTTAAAGTTTTTCAAGACCTGCCCAGACTCCTGGGCTCTGGTGGAGAGAAAGTCGTCCCTGTGACTGTGTATCTGCTGCCGCTCACCACTCTGGACTCTAAAGCCTCCAAACTGGTCCGACAGATCAGTCTGAGGTTGGTCACTGAGGCTCAGAACATCCTGGAAGGTTTCATTGAGCTGGAAACGTGGTGTAACGATGTCCTGAAGAGTCCTGCAGGCCAGAACTTCCCACAACTTTACAAAAAAATCAAAAAGTTCAAAGGTCTGTGCTCAGAGTTTATGGTGGGACTCAAAAGAACATTGTCCCAGAAGCTTCCATTGATCCGCGGAGGAGGAGAGAAGGAGGCGGTTCTGGCAGAAGTCCTGAAGAAGGCGTCTGAGGGTCCATTCAGTAGCCACAGACTGAAGCAGTGGATGGAAGACAAGGACAAGGAGTTCAACACCATCAAAACACTAATTAATCTGATGAAGAACACAGAAGTGGTCTCTTCTGAAAATGCTCTCACAGACAAAGTGACACAGACTGAGAAAGCCCTGGTGTTTGTATTTACCTCTCTAGACAGCCCTGAGCCGTTCCTCTCAGATTTAGAACGATACTTAAAAGGATCTATGTCCACCATCTCTAACGGTCCGGTGCCCATACGCTGGTACAGCTCTCAAGAAGTGGCCAACTCTGTGAGACGCAAAGCTAAACTTTTCAGTGATTTTCAAGAGTCCAACGACGACAGAAAGAGCTTTCGGTTCCTAGTCGTGGGTTTAGCAGATAGGAACCATGAAGGTTCAGTCATCTACTTATACGAAGACGGGTTCAGAGTCAGTCAGGACTTTGAGGTTCCTACTAGTCCTACAGCAGTGGTGAGTAGTAGAAAGGACAGGAAAGGATTTCATTTGCATGGCACCTTACAGAGACATAGTGAGAATTTGCACAACACCTTACAGAGACAGAGTGACAAAGCACGTAACAAAATTGGTCTTAAAGCACCACCATGTGCTCCTCCAGAAAACCTCACAGGAACCGCCTCCTCCACAGTCATCCGAGTCCGCTGGAAGGGACCAAAGTTGGGAAAAGGCGTCAACATTAACGGATACATCGTGGAGTACGGACAAACTCAAAAGAAGATCCAGTGGAAGACAGAGCAGTCCCAGTCTGAGGAGATATTGATTCCTGGACTTCAACCTGAGACGACCTACTCCATCAGGGTCCTGTGTGACTGTGGGGAGCAAGGCATAAGCCGCGAGAGCTCCTCCATTATTGTGACCACCAAGGACAAAGAATCCCATGAAGCAGGTACGGACATACGTTGAGTTTGAGTCTTGTGAAACAAACACAGAATAGGATTATTAGGAGGATGTTTTGCTGCTTCTTTGCTCGTGTGGTCAGCATGTGTGACAGGTAAAGTAAGTTAGAGGACTCACAGAGAGCGTTCCAAAAATATATAATATGGAATTGCCACAGCAACATATTATTTGGCCAGACCAGTGCAAGGCCTATTGTTATTGCAACGCAACAGTACCAAGCTGCGCAGAGTGCACGAAAAAAACCTCAGCGCAGCGTTGTCCCCTATTCACATGTAAACTCTCCATGTCACCTCCTTATTGGGCACTGGCAGGAAGTGACATAGATGGAAGCTAACAATTTTGAACGGTTGCCGTGTCGTGTGAGTCAAACTGCTATGGAACTTTACCTCTAACTAACTTCCTGTCAGTAGTTAAAAATTCAAATAAAAATACCTTTTCTGACCAACATTTCTTCATTATTTCTTCTTTAGCTTCACTGAAATAAAAAAGATAATTATTACTTACAACAGATGGTATCCATCTAAATAGGCATTAAAACCTGTCATATGCACTTTAAGATTTATTTGATAAGCTATGATGAGTAAAAACTGGATGCACCTTCCCTGTTTACAGAAACAATGATTCTGCAGCAGATCCAGGACGTCCTGAAGTTTGGAAGTGGATCGAAGGAAAAACTCTCCGAGACTCTGTGTTCAGCTCTGGCCTACGTCCTACAGACGTCCGAGCAGGTCCTGGAGGACTTTGACCTAAACGAATACAACACGTCTCCTCAGGGTAAACTGAGACTGGTCCCAGTGGTGAGGAACTGCAGGAAGGCTGTGTAAGTCCTAAGTTACAGACAACAGCTTCAGACCTTCCGTCTGATCTAACACATGTGACTCTAACATCTGTTACAGGTTTGGAAACTGTGGACTCTCAGAGCTTCACTGTGAAGTGGTGGCTTCAGCGCTGAGGTCCAGCCCCTCCCATCTCAGAGAGCTGGATATGAATAATAACAAACTGAGCGACAAATCAGTGTCTGTGCTGTGTGACGGCCTGAAGAGTCTGAACTGTCAACTCTCCTCTCTCAGGTCAGAGTCTGTAAACTCTCCTCTCTCAGGTCAGAGTCTGTAAACTCTCCTCTCTCAGGTCAGAGTCTGTAAACTCTCCTCTCTCAGGTCAGAGTCTGTAAACTCTCCCTCTCAGGTCAGAGTCTGTAAACTCTCCTCTCAGGTCAGAGTCTGTAAACTCTCCTCTCTCAGGTCAGAGTCTGTAAACTCTCCTCTCTCAGGTCAGAGTCTGTAAACTCTCCTCTCTCAGGTCAGAGTTTGTAAACTCTCCTCTCAGGTCAGAGTCTGTAAACTCTCCTCTCTCAGGTCAGAGTCTGTAAACTCTCCTCTCTCAGGTCGGAGTCTGTAAACTCTCCTCTCTCAGGTCAGAGTCTGTAAACTCTCCTCTCTCAGGTCAGAGTCTGTAAACTCTCCTCTCTCAGGTCAGAGTCTGTAAACTCTCCTCTCAGGTCAGAGTCTGTAAACTCTCCTCTCTCAGGTCAGAGTCTGTAAACTCTCCTCTCTCAGGTCAGAGTCAGTAAACTCTCCTCTCTCAGGTCAGAGTCTGTAAACTCTCTCTCTGAGGTCTGAGGTCAGGGCTGCACCAGGACCTGAGGGTCTGGGTCAGACAGTGGTGTCAGCACTCAGAGAAGTTCAGAGAGCAAGTGGGAATGGCCTGAGGCCGGGGCAGATGCAACAACTGCACTGCAAATATCATCATTTAGATTTTTGAAAGAATATTGGGTGTGGTCATGCAAAGCCCACAACTCAGAGGCCATTTTCAAATTTCAACTTCATTTCAAATTCCAAGCCTCATATCTTTCACAGACTTTTTGGATTGGAACGGACCTAATAGAGCGTGCGTGCACATTCACGAGCTGGACGTAATGATGTGCAAACGCAGCCACTCTCGCCAAAAATTCCTTATCAATTCCTTTTGAGTGGCTTGTAAGTGGCCCACCCATCCTTCATGAAAATAGCCTGAGTTCTTAGCCTGACAGCATGCTGGTCTCTGTCAGAGTTTCTACCGAAATTCATTCATTCTCACCTTCATTCACAAAAGCCACACATTTACACTCCTAGACCTTAATACATTACCCCTCTGTCACAGAAAGAAGCTTTAATGTGGACATTTTTGGCTCCAAATTCATCTTTTTTTGACTGTACAATCACAAGAAGCACTGATTGGCGGTTTCCTGTTTGTCTCTCTGTGTGTCGTCCTACTATGTGGGTCTTACTAAAATATTGTTCCACCCCCATTAAAAACGGGCAAAAAACAGCTTTAAAATATGTGTTCAGCCGTGGAATCCAGAGACACAACTCGGTTTTGGGGCATTTTGAGAAAGCCATAGCTTCAGAAAGTGTAGTCTCCAAGCTTTCCAATGATGTGTAACACATGGAAATCTGATAACATTTGGAGAAGATGTGGCAAATTGAAGTTAACAACTCCAAAAAGCCCAAATTGCACAAACAGGCGTCTGAAGTTTTGGGCTGTTCTCACCTCTCTCTGCTGCTCGAGTGACAATAGAGCTCATTTACATCTCATTTAGATAAGCTATATCCACTCCCCCCGTAAAGCTGTGAAGCACCGGGGGGAGAAAAGGCAAAAAGCAAGCAAAATGTGCCATTACATGAAAAAAAAAGGTTTGCAAACAGGTAATATATAAATAAATGTAAATATATAAATCCATTTCCCATAGAGCCTACCTCTACAGCAACTAGCAACACAGTGACAACTAGCAACATTATCCCAACACACACACATTTGACCAGAGGGAAAGAAGAACGCACACATGATCTATTGTGGCGTATGACTCCAAACTTGACTCCAACACGCCACGGTAGGCTAAGGCAAGGGGGTTTGAACATTGATGACGCGCAGCCAGAACAATTGCACCGTTTACCAGGGTTTATTTTCTTAAGACATCAACACAAGAGAAGCAAGTGCACTTACTTAGTGATGGATGCCAACAGATACCTTGATAAGCAAATCTTTCTTCTGATGTAAAAATACGGTCAACAAAAAGTTTCTCCCCCAAGCTCACCCCACCGACATGACTCAGGCCCAGCACCCCCCACACAGGTGCAAGCGCGCACTAAAGAAACCACTCCCACGGTGCCACCAATCACCGTGGTGCAGAAGCGCGTGACACTATGCGCGTGCCCGTACCCACACACACACACACATAAGAGAAACCTCCAAAACCGTGAATGGCTCCTACATTCCGGCCCCTAATTATAGTATGGCAATAATTACCCACCACCATTAACATGTAGGAGACAGAACCATAACCAAGGGCAAAAGTGACACATTAATAATTGAGTCCTTAAGAGTCCACTGGTAGGAAAGTCATAGTCCATAGTCTGGCAATGTCCAAGTTCATTCAGGTAATCTATATCGATAAAAGTTCAGAGTTTATAATCCACAAGATCTTCACTGCTCCTCCGCTTCCTGCAGAAGGCACACTTTGGTAATCGGACGGTCCAAAGTGCTCGATTTAGTTTTAATCCTTACTGTACGCACCAGCCCATTTTTGTCTGAAACAGTATCCAACACCCTTGCTGTAATCCATGAATTGCGCGGTGACATTTCATCCACGAGCATGACGACGTCTCCAGGCACAAAGTTCCTTTGAGCACGGTTCCATTTTTGCCGCTCCTGTAATCCTGGAAGATACTCCTTCAACCAAAGCTTCCAAAACAGATTAGACATGTACTGCACCTGTTTCCAGCGACGACGGGCATAAACATCAGCCTTTTCGAACAATCCAGGTGGCAGTGATGGTTGCGATTTGAGTAGCAGTAGATGGTTAGGAGTTAATGCCTCCAAATCGTTGGGATCTGTCGATGCTTTTGTTATTGGACGGCTGTTAACGATTGCTTCTGCCTCACAAAACACTGTCACCAAACCTTCTTCATCCAAGGACTGAGTCTTCAGGACAGAGTTGAGGACTTTGCGAACTGACCGGATCAACCTCTCCCATGCACCTCCTTGGTGTGATGCGGCTGGGGTATTGAAAACCCATTTCACGCCTTTCTGCAGCAGCATGCCATTTATGAGGTTGTGATTCCACTTGTCAATAGCTTCCCTTAGTTCCCGTTCAGCGCCGACAAAGTTCGTACCATTATCTGAACGGATTTCAAAGACTTGGCCACGTCTGGCAATGAATCTTCTGAGCCCGTTGATGAAAGAATCTGTGTCTAATGAGGACAGAACTTCGAGGTGTATGGCTCGTATCGCCAGACATGTGAAAATGAGCCCATAACGCTTTACTACAGTACGTCCACGTTTCACTTCAAACGGCCCAAAACAATCCAAGCCAACACGACTGAACGGAGGTTCATCTGGAGTTATTCTGCTGTGAGGTAGGTCGGCCATTTTCTGATGTCCAGGTGCAGCAGACAATCTACGACAGGTAACGCACTTAGCCAAGACCTTTCTGATGGCAGCACAAGCACCGGGAATCCAGTATTTTTGACGCAGGTGGGAAAGCATATGGTTGCGTCCGCTGTGACCCGTCTCTTGATGAACGTGGCTGAGAATCAAGCTGGAGATGTGCAATTCTTTGGCCAGGATAGCTGGATGTTTCGCTTCCACTGGCATAGCTGCTCTACTAAGCCTCCCTCCAACCCTTATGAGACCATTTTCCAGGATTGGATTTAACTTGTAGAGGTGACTTGTCCTCTTCACACATTCTCCTCTCTCCAAGTTTGCCAGCTCTTCACTAAATCTTGCTCTTTGGCAAAACTGTATCACAGCTTTCTCAGCACCAACCAAATCTTCCACTGCGAGATCTTCCTTCGGGACTTGGGCTTTGTAACGTTCCATCTGGACCTGTACCTCCTTCTCCAGACTTTCAGAACTTAGCTCAGGCTTGGCTAGAGTCTGTCTTGACAGCTTTCTTCGATGCACCAGAGACAACAGCAAACTTCGGAATTTGAGAAGCCAAGCAACGGCCTTTATCAACCCATGCCAGGAGGAAAAGTAGCTGATGAGCATCTCCACTGAATCTTCTTGCTCCATTTGCGTTGCATTAACAACCACAGCCTTGACCTCTGGGTCTCCAACGAGAAGGTCTTCCGCACTCTCAGGGTTTATCGGCCAGTTTCTCTCAGGTTCCAAAAGAAAACTTGGACCACGAATCCATGCATCAGCCTTTAAAAAGGACTCGACCTTTGCTCCTCTGGAGGCCAAATCTGCAGGGTTGTTTGAAGTGTGCACGTAACGCCATTGGGACACACTGGACAATTTGAGTATTTCCGACACTCTGTTGGCTACGAAGATCTTGAACCTTGATGTCTCATTTTTTATGTATTTCAAAACAGAGGTACTGTCTGTCCAAAAGATTGACTCTCTCAGCTCCATTTGCAGCTCTCTCCTCCAAAGCTTGTCCATCCTGCCAGCCACCACCGCAGCCGTCAACTCCATACGAGGAATCGTAACCAGTTTGAGTGGAGCTACACGTGCCTTACCCATCACAAATGCACAGTGATTTCTCCCGTTGTTGTCATGGAGTAACAGGTAAGTTACAGTGCCAAATCCTTCCTCACTGGCATCCGCAAAGTGATGTAACTGGGCAGAGGTGGTGTCACCAAAAGTCACAGGTTTTAGACATCTTCTGACCTCCCAACGTTCCAGATGGTGGAGGTCTTCCAGCCAAATCCTCCATTCTCTGGCTACAGAGGGGGGCAAAGAATCGTCCCACCCTAGACGTCTCCTGCAGAGATCTTGGAGGATTTTCTTAGCGGACAGAACAACTGGTGCCAGAAACCCAAGGGGATCGTAAACTGAGCTGACGACGGACAAGATCCCTCTTCTTGTGAGTGGACGGTTTTTGAGTGTGATCTTAAAATTGAATGCGTCTAACTGCACACACCATTGTACGCCCAAGGCTCGCTCCACAGGTAAGGCATCACTGTCCAGATCCAGATCTTTCACTTCCTTGACTCTCTCTTCTGGTGGTATAGCAGCGAGGACTGTGCGGCGGTTGCTGATCCATTTTGTGAGCTTAAAACCACCTCTGGCACACAACTCACTGAGCTCCTTGCAGAGAGAAAGAGCTTCTTCTTCGGAGGCAACAGACACCAAACAGTCATCGACGTAAAAATGGTGCAGCAGAGTGTTGACTGCAATGGGACTGAAGTGGTTCCGATTGTCCTCAGCACATTTTCGAAGAGCGAAACACGCACAGCTCGGGGATGACGTGGCGCCGAAAAGATGTGCCACCATCCTGTACTCAACCAGTTCCTTTTCACAGTTTCGGTCAGGCCACCACAAGAATCTTAGCAGGTCGCAATCTTCAGGCGGCACTCTGACCTGAAGAAACATGGCCTCGATGTCTGCCATGAGCACTACTAGTTCTTTACGGAATCTGGTCAAAACACCAACGAGCTGACCTGTAAGATCTGGTCCTTGAAGAAGCTGCGAGTTCAAGGAGGTCCCCTGGAATGTGGCTCCACCATCAAAAACCACACGCAGTTTTTTCTTTGTAGGGTGATACACACCGTGGTGGGGTATATACCACACTCTTCCATCACATCGGGTCAACTGCGCAGATGGAACTCTCTCTGCGTAGCCTCTCTCCAACATCTCTGACATGAACTTGACATAATCAGAGCGAAAGGACGGATCTTTAGACAAGTGCCTTTTGAGACTGCACGTTCGTTGTACTGCAACTGTCTTATTGTTTGGCAACTTGAGGTATATTTGTTTTACTGGCAATCCAATACTATAGTGCCCATCGATAAGCTTGACTGAATGCGAGACTGACTCCATGAAACGTTCATCCTCCTTTGATAATCCATGTTGCTCATCTTGCTGAGCTTCAGGAAAATCAACTTTCAGCTGCTTCTCCCACAGCTCATCCAACTTTGCCACTGAGATACGATTTACTGTGACATCAGGCTGCCTGTTCCGGTTGTCCACTTGGCAATCTCCTCTGAGCGGACCATTCACCGTCCAACCCAGGATGGTCTTGATGGCATAAGGGCCTCCGTCCACTGCTCGAACCACCTCCCAGGGCTCCAGCGCCTGAGGTACGTTGGTGCCAATAAGGAGATCCACATCTGCTTCAACCTCTGGTATTTTTATGTGTCTCAGATGCGGCCAACGTTGGAGATCCTTTGACTGTGGGATATTTCCACGGTGAACAGGCATGATCCTTTGCGTGAAGATCTCTGGCAAGTCGTAAAAGTCTTGCGATTCCAGACCAGCCACTTCCAAATCTGTCAACATGTAGCTGTCCACAACTTTCTCTTGCCCCATCGTTCTGATGAGAATCCCGAGCTTCCTTCCTGTGAGGTTTAGCCGGTTCATTAGTCGTTCAGTGCAAAACGAGGCAGTGCTCCCTGGGTCCAAGAACGCGTAAGTGACCAGGGTCTCTTGTCCCCTTTTAGACTTCACCTGCACGGGCAGTATTGATAGCGTACAGTCCTGCTTGCCGGCCCCAGTTAATCCACTGGACTGGACAGACACCATGGCACCTTCTGAGCCACCATTAGCCTGTGTAGAACTTATTTGCTTTGTTTTGGAGTGGACATGCAACAACGTAGGATGCTTTAGGTTGCATACTCTGCACGTGAGACGCCTTTTGCAATCTCTGCTTCTGTGCCCAATGCACAAACAACCGAAGCACATCCTGTTTTCCTTCAAAAAAGACATCTTTTCATCTTGAGTCCTTTTATCCAACAGAAGGCAAACATCCAAAGAGTGTCCAGCCCCACAGAACAAGCATGACCTTTCAGTTAAGTTCTTTTCTCTTTTATTTACAGGCTCCGCTTTCTTCTCAGCAGGTGCTACATTGGTGGCAAAACTACTGCCTCGAGGTTTTGTACCAGTCCGGAATGCTCCAGTTTTAGATTCCTTTCTTCCAGTTCCAGGTGAATCTTGTATATTTCCAAAGAGTGGGTCACTTGCGATCTTAACTTGCCTCTCGACAAACTCCACAATGTCGTAAAACGTTGCTCTACGATTAAACCTTTCTTGCAGGTCGCAGGCCACACATCTCCACCGATCACGCAGCTTGTAAGGCAGTTTTTTTACGATAGTTTGCATATTGGTGGGCACGTTCAGGTCACCCACAGAATCTCCCATAGAGTTGCAGCACTCACGCAGCAGTAGACTGTAAGCCTGCAATGCCTTGTGGTCTTCTCCCTTCACCAAAGACCACAAGAGGACCTTGTCCATGTAGGCAGAAGCTACTTTGAATGGGTCTCCAAAATGCTCTTGTAGTAGAGCCTTTGCTCTGATGTACCCATGAGCAGGTGGCAGGTGTTGACAGCTTCGGACTAAATCCCGAGACTGGCCTCTGGTATACTGCTCGAGATAGTACAAACAGTCTTTGTGGTTGGGAGTATGGTCTTCAATGTTGTGTTCAAAAGCTCTTATGAAGGTTCGATAACAAAGTGGATCTCCGTCGAATACTTGCAGGTCTCTTTTGGGTAACAGGTAAAGCGACTGTTGTTCAACTAGTAGAGATGTGATTTCATTCTGCTTCTCCAGCACTGTAATCAAACGTCGATCAGAAATATTCTCTGTTGTAGGTGTGGTTTGGTCAGGCTGGATAGGAGGAACGGATTGATGAAGTGTAACTGCTGGTAAAGGTGGCAGGCCGGCCCCAGTCAGAGTAGAATGAAACTCAGTTTGGTAACTTGCCTTGGCCTTCACTGCCGTATTGCCTGTAGACACAGCGTCCCATTTGACCTCTGTCCTCGATGGCTGTGTGGTGAATGCAGGCACGAAGGTAGCAGCATCCACATTTAACTGCACGTTTTTACTCTTTTGAAAATAAGAGTTCATGCCATCAGATTTAGCGGACACACAAGAACCTTCAGAGGCCTTTAACACATTTACTTTAGCCATAGACGCCGCGACTTCCATGTCCAAGTCCATTGCCTCCATTTTTCTTCTTAGTTGTTCCTGCTGTTCCTCCATTTTTCTTTGTAATTGCTGCTGTTGCTCCTGCATAGCATGTTTTTCTTTCATTAGTTTTTGACGGGCCATAAGAGCGGCGATCTCTGCTTCTGCTCTTATTCGGGCTGAAGAGGTACTTGACACAACAGACCTGCTCACTACAGAACTGCGCTTCTTTGATTTTCCATTAGATGCGTTAGAAACACTGTCACTTGGTCCGATATCACTGCAGTACTTTTCAGTTCCATTACAGTTTTCAAAATGCGTGTTGTATTGTCATTGGAAACAGATTCTTCATGTGGGAGATATTCTTGTTCAACAGCGCCCTCTGGTGGCATCTGCTGTGCATCAGCGACTGTTGGCAGTTCCAAGAGCCATTTATTTGCCTCTTCCACACACGTAGATTTATGCTCTTCAACATTATCAAACCATGCATTCTGTTTTTCCTGTTCATCAGAAGGCACCATAGAAATAATCACATTATGCAGCTGGCTTGCTTTATTAAACAGACTGGACACATTTTCAATACATGAGCGGACATGTTCAGCATTTTCATCATTTTTCATGAGCTCTGTCATTTCTTTCATTGTAATTTTGATCTGTTTTACTTTTGCTTTCCTTTCATTTTGAAGCTTATCCAGTTTCTGTTCAAAAGCTTTAAATGTAAGCTTTGGTTGTCTCTTCTGAATAGTTTCATTTTCTTTTGACTGGTCTTGATCTGACATATTTCCTTTACAAAATATCCAGAAATCTGCAGTACACACAGAACACGGCGCTTTATTTCCTTTCTTTCACTTTATTTTCTTCTTATTTGTTTTATCAAGGTACAATGCGCTTTTCTTCACCCCAACCCTTCACGGGGACTAAACTCCACCCTCGTTTACTCTGCGCAGCGGTGGATGCTAATTTCCCATTCTCAAAACAGCACTTCACCTTTTGTAGAAGCACCGCAGAGTTCATAGGGAATAGCAACATTGATAAACAATCCAAAATGTTTATGAAACCACGGCGCACCATCCAGCAGCGGCGACTGTGACAAACAGCTTGTGAGCGTAGCAGATTATGTGAATGAAAGGGCACTGCGTGGCATCCTAGCGCGTTCACGTCTATCGTTTACAACTTTGATAGCGATCGTAAACATCCAGAGTTGTCAGACACTACGTTGAATCTGCGCTTCAACAATTGCATTTTTTGTTGACAAAATATTGTGGCGTATGACTCCAAACTTGACTCCAACACGCCACGGTAGGCTAAGGCAAGGGGTTTGAACATGATGACGCGCAGCCAGAACAATTGCACCGTTTACCAGGGTTTATTTTCTTAAGACATCAACACAAGAGAAGCAAGTGCACTTACTTAGTGATGGATGCCAACAGATACTTGATAAGCAAATCTTTCTTCTGATGTAAAAATACGGTCAACAAAAAGTTTCTCCCCCAAGCTCACCCACCGACATGACTCAGGCCCAGCACCCCCACACAGGTGCAAGCGCGCACTAAAGAAACCACTCCCACGGTGCCACCAATCACCGTGGTGCAGAAGCGCGTGACACTATGCGCGTGCCCGTACCCACACACACACACATAAGAGAAACCTCCAAAACCGTGAATGGCTCCTACATGATCATTAGTGCTGAAGAATATACTTAGTTCTAAATGTGCTGTCCACGGATACATGTTAATAAGCAAATACATCTTAATGCCTGTGCCTGTAGTTTTTTACCGTATCCGGACGCACTGCGTACTCCATGACTGGAAGAGGAGTTTCAGATGCATCGTCAAACACTGAGCCGGTCAGCTAAATTAACACATCGCAGTTTAAAGATGACCACGGATTCGAGATTAACCTCACGAAGATTTATTTCCCTGCACAATTGAAATCTAAGCACAACACATTTGCTTCCCCATTTTCCTGTCTGCCCGCCTCCGTTCCCCGGGGAGAGACTGATCACTTTCCTCCCGGGGCAGCGAGCAAGTCACATTTTTCCCCATCATGCCTTAGAACTATGGTGTCCGTTGTTTCCAATTGGTTCCCCAAGCCGTCATCTGACGTTTGGCTCCGCCCTTGCGCGGCTCATTTTATGAGTTTCGTGTGTTGAGACGGTTTTTTCCTGTCCATTTTTAAAAACATTTGTACAGATTTTGATTAAAACATTTCTAATAGCTAAAAGGCATAACTTCACATAAAAATATTATAACTCTTCAACCCCCTTCTGTCTCTAGGGGATCATTTAAACATAATATTTTTTAGTTCACAAAGTCAGCTCAACCAGCCGCTCGGGTGCGTTTCAAATCTTCTCTTCCCAGGTATAACTTTCCGCTTATTGTCTTTCCCCGGCTGGAACTTGGGTTGGTTTGTATGTCGCATGTCGATGATCACTTTCGACTTTTCCTTCCCCTGGTCCAGGTCGTTCCATTCATAGTTCAAGGTTTGCTGTACGCTCCTTTAAAAGTAGCAGGCTGGGACGCCCCTTCTGGCGTTTCACTCGTCCCGAATCAGTGTCCCGCCTGGGTCGCCCACTCTTGCAATAGATGCCCCGCGTGGACCAGGAAGTCAAGGACAACCATCCCAGCAGATTACAATCAACACAGTGTCATATTACCCTTAAAGCTATAAACCAAACATATTAAAAAATAGCCCAACAATTTCATCCTTTCAACGTCTCCTCTTAATATAGTCGGAATCAAACCTGATATTTAAATCATGAAATTACAGTTACAGATGATGTTGCTTGAGCTAGTCATTGGTTGTTGTTTGTTCCCTTCTGTTCGTGCAGCTTGCAGCGTCTGGGCTATAGAATTTACTCAATCAAGCTGGGGTGTTTTTTTTTTGGTGTTGTTTTGTTTTTGCCACCTTTAATCATTTGGGTCAACTATTTCTCATAATTAACAACCACTTACTTGCACCCACAGAGGAAGGAACCCAAAAGAGTTTTGTAACGAAACATAAAGACAGACATTAAAAGGTTAACAAAAAATTCTCATTCGCAGATCGCTCACGCCGTGAGCCGGAGAACGACCATGCCAGCTAATTATAAATATGGCTGTTACTCAAATTTACTATTTAACTTGATTTATCTGTTGGTAATGTTGTTGTCAATTTTACTCTGAAAAAATTCAGGGATATAAAGCACACAGGTTTCAATTAATCTAATTTGTAGAGAATAAACTCCTTTTTACGCTTTGGTTTTCCCACATTTGCACAATTCAGTGTCGACCCAGAACTGCAAAAATTGCCGAAAACAGAGCAATTATAAAATGTATTAATATCTGAAACGTATGTCTTATATCGTGTTTTTTGCCATAAATTTTAGAATAGATTTACGGCATATTGGCGTTTGTTCTTTCCCCGATAGCCAAATAAGCCAATTATATCGTCCACAATTAACACCCCCCTCTTCGGACTGAGAAAACTCAGTCCACAAAAAATCATTGTAAACATGTAAAAACAACCTTCCATAGATTAGACCTCTATCCTTTATAGAAACACAGCAAAAACCATCCGCCAAGTTCCTGGAGATTAATGCTTCCAGCATCTGCAAAAACTAACACAATACACATATCAACACAAAGAAAAAAAAAATGAATAAAAACTAATTAAATGTTAGGGCAAGTCAATGGAGATTCTATTGGCTTTAACTGGAGTCCCTGTTGGTTCAACCAGGGCGATGAATAGGTTTGGGACCACTCGTTGGGTTTCTTTGGACCATGGCAACATCGTATTAGGTCAGTCCATAACTCCAGAAACGATCAGGACCACTCGTTCAGCTCCAATTTCCGGCCGCAGATTTCAGGAAGGTTGGCAAGGAGCATTTTCGCGCAGCTCCCGGGAATGACCTCAGAGACGTCATTTTCTGGGTGAAATAAACTTAAAAACTAAATCAAGTAACCTAGTTTCCGATATAACATACAATCTTGGTCAAATCAGGGTCCTCTTTAGTCCCATGAGTAAGAGGAGCCGGATCCAGGGCAATCAATCGGCCAGTAACATACAACTCATAAGAGTATCCTGTTGGTCTGGCTCACGGGATCGAACACCGAGAGCAGAGAAGAGTAAGGGCCACAGCCCCTTCATTTAGTCTAGACCATTGAGTCAGTTTAATAATTATAGAGTTTATTACTCCAACATACATGCCCTCTAGGCTTCACATTTAAATTTTGTATTGAGGTATTCCTAATTCTCTTGAATTACGTTGTAGTTTCTTTCTAAGTAATTGATTAATTATTAGTAACTAGCAGCCAGCATCATCAGGTCTTAAGGACCACTATATATTTGGTGCATTTTAAAGAATATTTTTCAGCTAGTGTAAATGATTCTCCACCACATTGTGTAGTGGAATGATTGGAATGTTGAAACAATTGATACAGAGTCTAAGAAGCATTAACATCTAGAAAAAATAGGAAACACAGATTAAGAGCACAGGACTTTTGGAAAGTCAAAATACTGTTACAAACTTTTGTTTACTCAGCACTTTGACCATGGGGGGCCTAATTTTAGCCTGTTTGGCCAGGAGCAAGAGAGTAAATGAGAATCAAACAAAGACATTTTCATATTATTGTCAATACAGGTGTAAACACTTTGCAGTCACCCCGTGTTTACTTTTTGCAATTTTGTTGGGTTTAAAGGGGAAATTTACGTCCTTAAAGTTAGCCTTAAAGCTTCTCCTATATAACTAATATTATTGTCATAATAAATTTTGTGTAGGCGTTTTACGGGTGATAGGCGGTATGAGGATTGATTTGTGGTGGTCGCAGTTCAAGCGTCAGCACACGGTCTTTACGGATGTCTCAGACATCCATGTCCCTCATTTCCAAGGACAGAAACAGTAAAATCTTTAAATAGGAATCTATTGGCATATGTATGCTGAGTCCGTCTGCGAGATTTGGCCACTGGTTAGGTGGCAGCTCACAGACCCTGTGGTTTTCCAAGAAGCCCACTATATGGTGTCTGGTAAATTCTTATAGTTCAAGATATGTTGTTTCACCTGTTGCACCAACATGCGCAAGAGAGATGTCTGTTCCTGGCAACAGTTTTCTGCATGGCTGTACACCTACAAGCCAGCATTGTTGCAAACCGCCTCGTTCTCGAACGTGCTGGTCAATTTTGGTTCTGGATTCGCCGTCTGAAAACACCTTAAGCTCAAATTATCATAAACCACCACACATAAAATCGCTCACATTTAGGTAAACTTTTTAGATTTTTTTCTTTATTAAATTTTGTTGGCTTTACTTCTTTAAGCTCATTTAAAAGTTGCATTTTAATTTTTCTTTATTTTTAATTCAGCTTGCTCTCATTCTGGTAATTGGGTAACACATAATTATTTGTACGCATAAAATGTATCATTAATTTATTAAAATCTGTTTCATTTGGTCTCCTAAAAATAACAATTCAAAATTTTGCATTATTGCTTCTTATACTTTTTAGTAATGCAGTCCAGATGGTGCATAAACAAAAAACTTTAATGATATGCGTTCTGTAATCCAAATCAATGCCTCCAATAATTATAACCTATAAACACTTTTGTTCTCATTTCCATGTCACCACAGTGGAGAGAGAGATTCTAATTTTTTCAGTAAACCTTCTTTCAGGGGCCAATATGTTCTATTCACCACAGCACCAAAAAAATAAAAATAGCATCTATCACACATTAGTTATTTGGGATATTTCCAAATAGCAATTTTATGCTATTGACATAGCACTGCTTCAGCTAGAAATGTTCTAAAAAATAATACTTTCGTTATTATACATTCAGGATGTTTTCCATTTTTTTAGGAGGGGGAGCTTATTTCTCCACACTCCTTCATCATGGGTGCCCGGGATAACAGAGACGATTGGCCACTCCTCAATGTTCAAGACTTTTCCCCGTTTAAATAATTTCTCAGTTTTTTCTTTGCTCCATCCACACTAAAGCAGATAGAGGCAAATACAACTCTTTTTTTTTCTTTTTATTTTTTTTTACTCGTGTACATCTCAACTTTCAGCCATGCACAGATTTTCTTCTGAGCAGGATCCCTTATTTTTATACTTTCCGTCACTTTGCAACGACTTCATTTCCACCTTCATGTTTTCCAGCTTACACACACGCTTATTAAATAGCCAACCACATTCAATGCATTTAAGCATCCACCAAACACTTTCCATACTTTGCAAATCTCTCTCTCTGCCTCCACGCACTCCAATCTGCTTTTTCCGTTACATCCATTTTTCATTCACCTCGTTTGGTTCACACAAAACTCCACACTCGTCACACACTCGTCACTCTCACAATAAACACATAACGACAACAAGACAAGACACCAAATTTTACACATATCCAAATATCTTAACCTTGACTTACAGAGCTCATTTCGCATTTGCCAAGTAGAATATTCGCAGATATGCATAACATATTTCTTTATATTTCAACAAACCGAATTACTTTCACCAAATTAGTAGAATTTAAGATCTTAGATTTTTAGATCTTAGGGGACTTTCAACACTCTTCTATTTCAAACGCAATTGTACGAATTTTAAGATCTTAGATTTTAGATCTTAGGGAGTTCCAACCACTCTTTATATTTCACCAATTAGTAGAATTTAGGTATTAGGTTATCCTTGGCCTCCATCAACCGAAGTCTTTCAAACAGCCCCAACTTGTTTACGATCTGTATTCTCGACCGCTTGTTTTTAAGACGCGGTCGCGTCTCTGGGAAGATATACTACGACTTTACGGCTTTTAAAGTGAATAACACCCGCGTAGCTCTTACAGGCCTTAACCCTACAACACAACACGCAAACCTTTACCAAGGCCTCAACCTACAATACTATTTAAGGATTCCCAATCCTAAGGCTCAACTAGAAACTTAATCTAACTTTTTAGAATTTAACTTTACTTTATTTTCCCGTTCGGTATTTTTTTATATTTCACTCAACAATCTGGGCTGAGCAATGTGACCACAGATCCGGTTCCGTACGATCTCCAAACATCTGCTGCCGATTAACCCTTTTAAAGTAAAAGACACAGGTATGTATATTCTATTTTGTCACATCTACAACAGCCACACCACAAGACAACAAACAAGACACAATAAAAACAAAGACAAAAACAAAAACAAAGGCAAAAACAAGGCAAAAACAAGACAAAAACAACTAAACACACAAAAACAAGACACTTGCTCACCCCTCAAACCTGCTGTGGCCTCCAAGAGATTGAAAATCAAGGGCGTGATTAAATAAAAACCGCAGAGCTGCTGTTTCCCAGAGCGCGCGGGGCTCTCTCTCCTCTAAACGCAGCTTCACTGATTCACATGTATCAGTGCTGTAGCTAGCTACAGTACTTTCTAGGCACTAACACAACACACGGGAAGAAACCACGATCTAACGCGGTTAAATATCCTTCTCTATCTTAAAGCCGCTCTTAACTCTTAACCGTAACTCTCAGGACGAGGACGAGCCGTCCAGCTCTCCTTCTCCCCCGCGCGTGTGTCCTGTGGCGCAGCGCGAACGGCAAACACCGTCGCGTTTATTTTCTTAACGGTTAAAGAGAGGGCACATTAAGTCCTTAAACACCCCGCAGCAATCACACAAAATGCAGCTTACACCACAGCCCATGTCCCCAAAAATTCCTACAATGTGGAGTTATTTCCATGAAGGACAAAACAACCCATGACGGATCCATTAACCTGCCATCAAATTAAGGAAGAGAAATTAATCCTATTGAAGATGCGTACAACAAAGCCACATCAAAAACGGACTGGATCCGTAAAAAACACGGACTCGGACCTGGTTTTAACAGGCACGCTAATGGTGGTACTCAAAACCCGAAATGGTTATTTACGGAATGGTATTTGGTTTAGTGCCGCTCATACTCCTAACTCCGCGTGTGTTTGGACTACAAAGATGGCGGCCTCCGGTTATTTACGGTCAGCACAGCAGCAACAAAGCAAACAAACGATTCTTCTTTATTCCTCACACCCAGTATCCAAGTATGACAACAATGTACGCAGGCTAGATTTCCAGCTGAGAATGAATTCTAATGTCCAGCTACCTATTAACACTAAGAGCTTACAGGAGCTAATGCTACATCGTTAGCCTATTGTTCTCAAAGCTAGCTTAGCAGCCTAAGCACCTAACAAACATGCCTTGACCAGTAAGCACCTCGAATCCTATATAAAGCCTTTAACCCACAAGCAGCCATCACAATGATACAACGAAGCTAGCCCAACACATAATGCTTACACACGGTTTTAAGCTTTTTATCAAAACTATGAGATGCTAGCGATCGCGAGGCTAACGCGGCTACAGCTTTAACCACAAGCTGACTAGCCTGCACTACAATTTGAACGAATAGACTTTAAGTAGTCTAAAGAATATTCCTACACAACCATCATTCACAGATTTCCACAATTTCAAACCAGTCAACTTCGTTAAAGATTTAATCTAATTTTGGAAAAAACAGCCATAGCGCCTTGAGAGTCGTCTTACCTTCATTGGACTTCTTCCATCTGCTGGTATGTCCTCAAAAGTTTTCCGCAAAGTTTTCAAAAAGACGGCTTCCAAACTGCCCCCTTCAGCATGTCGGGGTCACCACCTGAGAAGAATAATACTTAGTTCTAAATGTGCTGTCACGATACAATGGGGGGGTTAATCACAAATCATCTTAATGCCTGTTGCCTGTAAGTTTTTACCGACCCGGACAGCACTGCGTATCCATGTGGAAGAGGAGTTCAGATGCATCGTCAACACTGAGCGGTCAGCTAATTAAACACATTACCAGTTTATAGAAGAATGACACGGATTCAGCAAGAATTAACTACGAAGATTTATTTCCCTGACAATTGATCTAAGCACAAACATTGCTTCCCCCCATTTCCCTGTCTGCCCGCCTCAGTTCCCGGGGAGAGACTGACTCACTTCCTCCCGGGGCTAGCGAGACGTCACATTTTTCCCATATGCCTTAGACTACGTGTCGTTTTGTTTCGCATTTGGTCCAAGCCGTCATGTGAAGTTTGGCTCCGCTTGGCGGCCATTTTATGAGTTCGTGTGTTAGAGAGAACGGTTTTCTGCATTTTTTTAAAACATTTGTACAGACTTTTGATTAAAACATTTCTAATAGCTAAAAAGGCATAACTTCACATAAAATATTATAACTTTTCAGTGCATGGACTTTGACTGACGTTATATTATCCTTAACCTGCATGTAAACTTCTCCTTCTCAAGGTCAGAGTCTGTAAACTCTCCTTCTCAGGTCAAGTCCTGTAAGCCTCCTCTCTCAGGTCGAGTCTGTAATACTCTCGCCGCTCTCAGGTCAGAGCTGTAAACTCTCCTCAGCTCAAGTGCTGTAAACTCTCCCTCTCTCCAGGTCAGTAGTTGTAAACTCTCACTCTCTACAGGTCAGGGTTGTAATTCTCCTCTCCAGGTCAGAGTTTGGTAAACCTCTACTCTCAGGTCAGAGTCCTGTAAACTCTCTCTCTCAGGTCAGAGTCGTAAGACTCTCCTCTCTCAGGTCGGAGTGCTGTAAACTGTCCTCTCAGTCAGAGTCTGTAAAACCTCTCCTCTCTCAGTCAGAGTCTGTAACTCTCCTCCTCTCAGGTCAGAGTCTGTAGACTCTCCTCTCAGGCAGGTCTGGTAAACTGCCCTCTCAGGTCAGAGTCTGTAAAACTCTCCTCTCTCAGGTCAAGTCAGTAAACTCTCCTCTCTCAGGTCTAGGAGTTGTAAACTCTCTCTCTGAGGTCTGAGGTCAGGGCTGCACCAAGACCTGAGGTCTGGTCAGACAGGTGGTGTCAGCACTCAGAGAAGTCAGAGAGCAAGTGGAATGGCCTGAGGCCGGGGCAGTATGCAACAGACTGCACTCGGCGAAATATCGAATCATTTTAGATTTTTTGCAAGGCAATAGTGGGTGTGGTCATGCAAGCCCAACAGACTCAGAGGCTCATTTTCAATTTCAACTTCATTTCAATTCCAAGCTCTCAATACTTCAACACAGACTTTGTTGGAGTTGGAAGGACGCTAAATAAGGCGTGCGTGCACATCACCAGGAGCTGGACGTATGAGTGTGCAAACGGCAGTCCAACTGCTCTGCCAAAAATCCTTATCAATTCCTTTTGAGGTGCTGTAAGTGCCCACCATCCTTCATGAAAAAGCCTGAGATTCTAGCCTGACAGCAGCTGGGTCGTCTGTAGAGTTCTACCTGAAATTCATTCAATTCTCACCTTCATACCAAAAGTCCAACACAATTTTACACTCCTAGACTTAATACATTACCCCTCTGTCCCCACAGAAAAGAAGCTTTAATGTGACATGTTTTGCTCCAAAGTTCATCTTTTTTGACTGTACAGATACAAGAAGCACTGATTGGCGTTTCCTTGTTTCTCCTGGTGTCGTCCTACGATGTGGGTCTTACTAAACATAGTTGTTGCCACCCCCGATTCAAAAAACGGGCAAAAAAGCAGGCTTTAAATTATGTGTTAGCCGTGAATCCAGAGACACCCAACTCGGTTTTGGGGCATTGTAGAAAGCCATAGCTTCAGAAAGGTAGTCTTCAAGGCTTTCCAATCGAGTAAACGACATGAAATCTGATAACAGTTTGAGAAGATGTGGCAAATTGAGTAACAACCCAAAAAGCCAATTGCCGACAAACAGGCGTCTGAAGTTTTGGCTGTTTTCTACCTTCTCTGCTGCTCGAGTGACAATAAGCTCATTTACATATCATGTAGAGTCAAGCTATATCCCCCCCCGTAAGCTGTGAAGCACCGGGGGGAGAAAAGGCAAAAAGCAATGCAAAAATGTGTGCATTTAGCAATTGAAAAAAAAAAGGTTGGCCAAACAGGTAATATATAAATAATATGTTAAATATATAAATCCATGTTCCCATACGACTCTACCTCTACAGCAACTAGCAACTACAGTGAAAGCTAGCAACATTATCCCAACTACACAGCACATTTGACGCAAGGGAAAGTAGAGAACGCACAATGAGTCTAGTTGTTGCGTATGACTCATAACTGAACCCAACACGGCTACACGGTAGCTAGGAAGGTTTGAACATGATGCGCGCAGCCAGAACAATTGCATACGCGTTTAGCGCAGGGTTATTTTCTTAAGACATCAACACAAGAGGAAGCAAGTGCACTTACTTAGTGATGATGCCAACAGAGTAGCCTTGATAAGCAATCTTGTCTCAAATCGGAAAAATACGGTCAACAAAAAGTTTCTCCCCCAAGGCTCACGCCCACGACATGGACTCAGGCCGTCAGCACCCCCTCACACAGGTGCAACGCGCGCACTATAAAGAAACCCACTCCCACGGTGCTTCCGTAAATCACCGGGGTGCAGAAGCGCGTGACCTAGCGCGGCTCCGATACCGCACACACACACACACAAAGAGAAACCTCAAAACCGTGAAATGGGCTCCATACATTCCGCGCCCTAATTATAGTTAGGCAATACATTACCCCACGCACCATTCACATGTAGAACAGAACCTAACAAGGCAAAAGTGACACATTAATAATTGAGTCCTTAAGAGTCCACTGGTGAGGAAAGTCATAGTCATAGTCTGGCAATGTTCCAATTCATTCAGGTATGTAACGTCGATAAAAGTTCAGAGTTTATAATGCCACAAGATCTTCACTGCTCCTCCGCTTCCTGGGCAGAAGGCAACACTTTGGTTAATCGTTACGGTCCAAAGTGGTCGATTAGTTTAAATCCTTACTGTATCGCACCACGCCCCAGTTTTTGTCTGAACATCCACCTTCAGAGCCGTAATCCATGAATTGCGCGTGACATTTCATCCACGAGCATGACGACGTTCCAGGCAACAAAGTTCCTTTGAGCAGTTCCATTTTGGCCCGGCCGATCCTGTGTAATCCTGGAAGATAGCTTCCGTCACGCAAAGCTTCATAACAGATTAGACAGTACTGCACCTGTTCCAGCGACGACGGGCATAAACAGCAGCCTTTTCGAACAATCCAGGTGCAGTGATGGTTGGCGATTTGAGTCAGTATATGTTAGAGTTAATTCCTCCAAATCGTTGGATCTGTCGATGCTTTGTATTGGATCGGCTGTTAACGATTGCTTCTGCCTCACAAAACACTTGTCACGCAAACCTTCTCATCCAAGGACGATCTTCAGACAGAGGTTGAGACTTTGCGAACTGACGCGGATCAACCTCTCCCCATGCACCTCCTTGGGTGTGATGCGGGCTGGGTATTGAAAACCCATTTAACGCCTGCTGCGAGCAGCATGCCATTTTATGAGGTGTGATTTCCACTTGTCAATAGCTTCCCTTAGTTCCGTCAGCGCGACAAAGTCGTACCATTATCTGAACGGATTTTCAAAGACTTGGCGCACGTCTGCAATGTAAATCTTCTGAGCCGTGATGATAAGAATCTTGTCTAATGAGGACAAGAACTTCGAGGTGTATGCCGTACATCGCCAGACATGTGGAAAATGACCATAACGCTTTGAACTGACAGTAACGTCCACGGTTTCCACTTCAACACGGCCCAAAACAATCGAAGCCAACACGCCTGAACGGGAGGTTCATCTGCGAGTTATCTGGCATGTGAGGTAGGTCGGCCATTTCTGATGTCCAGGGTGCAGCAGACAATCTACGACAGGTGTAACGCACTTAGTCCAAGACCTTTCTGATGGCAGCACAAGCACCCGGGATATCCAGTATTTGAACGGCAAGGTGGAAAGCAGATATGGTTGCGTTCCGGCTGTGACCCGTCTCTTGATGAGACCTTGGCTTGAGAATAAGCTGGAGATGTGCAATGCTTGCCAGGGATAGGCTGGTATGTTTGCTTCCACTGGCAACGCTGCTTCAACTAAGCCTCCTCCAACCTTAATTAGACCATTTTTCCAGATTGGATTTAACTGAAGAGGTGACTTGTCCTCTCACGCACATTCTCCTCTCCCAGAGTTTTGGCCAGCTCTTCACTAAACTTGCTCTTTGCAAACTGTATCAAGCTTCTCAGCACCAACCAAATCTCCAACTGCGAGATCTGCCTTCGGACTTGGGCTTGTGTAAACGTTTCCGCATCTTGGACCGTGTACCGTCCTTCTCGCCAGACTTTTCAGAACTTAGCTCAGTAGCTTGGCTAGAGTCTGTCCTTGACAGCTTCTTAAACGATGCATGCCAGAGACACCCAACAGCTAAACTTCGGATTTTGAGAAGCCAAGCAACGGCCTTTACAACCCATGCCAGGAGGAAAAGTAGCTGATGGAGCAGCGTCCACGTAATCTTCTTGCTCCAATTTGCGTTGGCATTAACAACCACAGCCTGTGACCTCTGGGTCTCCAACGAAGAAGGTCTTCCGCACTCTCAGGGTTTATCGCCAGTTTCTTCTCTCAGGTTCCAATTAAGAAAACTTGGACACGAATCCATGCATCAGCCGTTAAAAAGGACTCGGACCTTTGCTCCTCTGGAGGCCAAATCTGCAGGGTTGGTTGAAGTGTGCAACGTAACGGCCATTTGGGACACAGCTGGACAATTTGAGATTTCCCGACACTCTGTTGGCTACGAAGATCTGAACCTTGAGTCTCATTTTTGTATTCAAAACAGAGGTACTCGGTCTGGTGCAAAAGATTTGACTCTCTCAGCTCCATTTGCAGCCTCTCCTCCAAAGCTTGTCCATCCTGCCAGCCACCACCGGCAGCCTCAACATCCAATAGCAGGAATCGTAACAAAGTTGAGTGGAGCTACACGTGCCTTTACCATCACATAATGCACAGGTGATGTGTCTCCGCGTGTTGTCATCGGAGTAACAGGTATAGTGTACAGTGCGAAAATCCTTTCTCACGGCATCCGAAAGTGTATGTAGATTGGGCAGAGGTGGTGTCACAAAAGTCACGAGTTTTGAAGGACATCTCTGACCTCGCAACGTTCCAGAATGTGGAGTCTTGCCAGCCAAATCCGTCCATTCTCTGGCTCAGAGGGCAAAGAATCGTCCCACCCTCGACGTCTCCTGCAGAGATCTTGGAGGATTTCTTAGCGGACAGAACAACTGGTGCCAGAAACCCAAGGGGATCGTACAACTGAGCTGAGGACGGACAAGGCATCCCCTGTCTTGTGAGTGATGGCGGTTTTTGAGTGTGATCTAAAATTTGGAATGCGTCTATGCACACACCATTGTACGCCCAAGGCTCGCTCACAGGTAAGGCATCACTGTCCAGATCACAGATCTTTCACTTCCTTGACTCTCTCTCTTCTGGTGGTATAGGCGCTGAGGACTGTGCGGCGTTGCTGATCCATTTGTGAGCTAAAAACCACCTCTGGCACACAACTCACCCTGAGCTCCTTGCAGAGAGAAAGAGCTTCTTCTTCGGAGGCAACAGACAGCCCAAAAGTCATGGACGTAAAAAATGGTGCATCGCAGAGTGTTGACTGCAAATGGGACTGCGAAGTTGGTTCGCGATTGTCCTCAGCACATTTTCGAAGAAGCGAACACGACACAGCTCGGGGATGAACGTGGCGCCGTAAAAGAATGTGCCACCATCCTTAGCTCAAGCCAGTTTTCCGTTTCACAGTTTCGTGCAGGCCACCCACTAAGAACTTAGCAGGCGCAATCTTCAGGCGGCACTCTGACCTAAGAACACATGGCCTACGAGTGTCTGCCATGAGCAACTACTAGTTTTTTACGAATCTGGTCAAGAAACACCAACCGAGCGACCTGTAGAGATCTGTCCTTGAATGCAAGCGCTGCGATTCAAGAGGTCCTGGAAAGTGCTGCCACCATCAACAAACCACACGCAGTTTTTTCTTTAGTAGGTGATTACATCACCGTGGTGGTGTATATACCAACACTGCGTTCCATCACATCGGGTCACTGCGCGGATGAACTCTCTCTGCTAGCCTTCTCCAACACGTCTGCAACATAACTTGACATAATCCAGGAGCGAAAGGACGATCTTAGACAAGTGCCTTTTGAGAACCTGCACCTTCGTTGTACTTTGCAACTGTCTATGTGTGGCAACTTGAGGTATTGTTTTACTGGCAACATACTATAGTGCCCATCGATAAGCTCTGACCTGAAGCGAGACTGATCCATGAACGTTCATGCCTCCTTTGATAATCATGTGCTCATCCTTCTGAGCCTTCAAAGAAAATCAACTTTCAGGCGAATTCTCCACAGCTCACCAGACTGTGTGCAACCACGAGATACATTTGCTGGAATCAGGCTGCCCTGTTCGGTTGTCCACGTTGGAATCTCCTCTGAGCGGACCATTCACGTCCAATCCCAGGTGGTCTTGATGGCATAGAGGGCTCCGTCCACTCTCGAACCACCTCCAGGGTCCAGCGCCTGAGGTACGTTGGGGCCACTAAGGAGATTCCACATCTGCCTTCAACCTCTGTATTTTAATGGTTCAATGCGGCCAACGTTGGTAGATCCTTTGACTGGTGATATTTTTCCACGGTGAATCAAGCATGATCCTTTGCGGAAGATAATCTGCAATCGGTACAAGTCTTGCGTCCAGAACATCACTTCCCAAATCTGTACATGTAGCTGTCCCACAACTTTCTCTGTGCCCCATCGTTCTATGAGAATCCCGAGCTTCCTTCCCGTGAGGTTTAGCCGGTTCATAGTCGTTCAGTTGCAAAAACGAGGCAGTGCTCTGTCCAAGAACGCGTAAGTGACCAGGGTCTCTTGTCCCCTTTTAGACTTCACCTGCACGGGCAGTATTGATAGCTGTGACAGTCCTGCTTGCCGGCCCTCAGTTAATCCATGGACTGGCACAGACACCCAGGCCTTCTGAGCCATTACCATTTAGCCTGTTAGAAGCTATTTGCTTTGTTGGGTGGACAATCAACAATCGTAGGAAGCTTAGGTTGCACTGACTCTGCACGTGAGACGCCTTTGCATTCTGCTTCTGTGCCAATGCACAAAACAACCGAAGCACATCCCTGTTTTCCTTCAACAAAGAACATCTTTCAATCTGAGTCCTTTGTATCTCAACAGAAGGCAAACATCAAAGAGGTGTCCCAACCCACAGAACAAGCATCGACCTTCAGTTAGTTCTTTTCTCTTATTTACAGGCTCCGCTTTGCTTCTCAAGCAGGTGCTACAGTTGTGGCAAAACTACTGCCGTGCGAGGTTTTGTACCATCGGAATGCTGCCAGTTTAGATTCCTGTTCTTCCAGTTCCAGGTGAATCTTGTATTTTTCCAAAGAGTGGGGTCACTTCGATCTAACTGCCTCTCGGACAAACTCCACAATGTCGTAAAACGTGCTGCTAGCGATGAAACCTTTCTTGCAGGTCGCAGGCCGACACATCTCCACCGATCACTGCAAGCTGTAAGGCAGTTTTTGTACGATAGGTTTGCATATTGTGGCACGTTCAGGTCACGCCACAGTAACTCCCATAGAGTTGCAGCACTCACGCAGCAGTAGACTGTAAGCCTGAATGGCTTGTGGTCTTCTCCTTCACCATCTAAAAAGACCACAAGAGGACTTGTCCAGTAGGCAAAAGCTACTGTTGAAATGGGTCTCCAAAATGCTCTTGTAGTAGAGCCTTGCTCTGATTACACATGACAGGTGCAGGTGTTGAAGCAGCGTTCGACTAAGATCCCGTAGACTGGCGGCTCTGGTAAATACTGCTCGAGATTAGTAGCAAACAGTCTTTGTGGTTGGAGTAATGGCTTCCATGTTTGTTCAAAGCTCTTATGAAGGGTTCGATACAAAGTGGATCCCGTCGAATACTTGCAGGTCTCTTTTGGGTAACAGTAAAGCGACTGTTGTTCAACTAGTAGAGATTGATTTCATGTCTGCTTTCCAGCACTGTAATCAAACGTCGATCAGAAATATTCTTGTGTACGGGTTGGTCAGGCTGGATAGGAAGGAACGGAGTTGATGAAGTGTAACTGGCTGGAATATGGTGGCAGGCCGGCCCCAGTCAGAGTAGAAGTGGAAACTCAGTTTGGTAACTTGCCCTTGGCCTTCACTGGGCCGTATTTGCCGTAGAACACAGCGTCCCATTTGACCTCTGCCTTCGTGCTGTGTGGTTGAATCAGGCAGAGGTAGCAGCATCAATTTAACTGCACGTTTTTTTTTATTCTCTTTGAAAATAAAGAGTGCATGGCCGATCAGATTTTAAGCGACTACACATAGAACCTTCATAGAGCCTTAACACATGGTACCTTTAGCCATAACGCCTGCCGACTACTCCCATGTCCAAGGTTCCATTGCCCTCCATTTTTCTTCTAGTTTTCCTGCTGTTCTCATGTTTCTTTTGTACTATTGCTGCTGTTTGCTGCCTGCGATACATGTTTTTCTTCATTAGTTTTGACGGGCCATAACGAAGCGGCGACTCGCTTCTGCTTATTCGGCGCTGAAGAGGTACTTGACACAACAGACCTGCTCACTACAGATACTGCGCTGTCTGTTGATTTTCCATTAGATGCGTAGAAACACTGTCACTTTGGGTCCGATATTCAACTGCATACTTTTCAGTTCCATTACAGTTTTCAAAAATGCGTGTGTATTTGTCATTGAGGAAACAGATTCTCATGTGGGAGATATTCTTAGTCAACGCGCGCCTTCGGTGGCACTGCTTCACAGGACTGTTGGCAGTTCCAAGAGCCATTTATTTGCCCTCTTCCAACACACGTAGATTTTGCTCTCAACATATCAAACCATGCATTCTGTTTTTCCTTGTTCATGCAACAGAAGCACCATTAGAAATTAATCACATTATGCAGTGGCTTCTTTATTTAAACAGACTGGACACATTTTCAATACATGAGCGGACAGTCGCCATTTTCATCATTCTTCCATGAGCTTGCAGTTTCTTTTCATTGTAATTTTGATCTGTTTTTTAACTTTTCCTTTCTTTCATTTTGAGCTTATCCAGTTTTGTTCAAAAGCTTTTAAATGTAAAGCTTGGTTGTCTCTTGATGTTTCAATTTTTTTGACTCGGTCTTTGATCTTGAACATATTTCCTTTACAAGAATATCCAGAAATCCTGCAGTACCGCAGAACACGGCGCTATTTCATTCTTTCACTTTATTTTCTCTTATTATGTTTTTATCAAGGTACAATGCGCTTTTCTTCACCCCAACCTTCACGGGGACTAGAACTCCACCCTCGATTACTCTGCGCAGCGGTGGATGCCTAATTTCCCATTCTCAAAACAGCACTCACCTTTGTAGAATCACCGGCAGAGTTTCATAGTGGATAGCAACATGATAAACAATCCAAAATGTTTAGATAACCACGGCGCACCATCCAGCAAAAGCGGCGACGTGACAAACAGCCTGTGCACGTAGCAGATTATTGAATGAACGGGCATGCGGGCATCCTATGGCGTTCAACTTCTATCGTTACAACTTTGATAGCGATCGGTAACACCAGAGTTTGTCAGACACTACGTTGAATTGCGAGCTTCAACAATTGGGCATTTTTTGTTGACAAATAGTTGGCGTATGACCTCCATAAACTTGACTCCATACACGCCACGGTAGGCTAAGCAAGGGGGTTTGAACATTGATTGACGCGCATCTGCCAGAAACAATTGCACCGTTTACCAGGGTTTATTTCTTAGACATCAACACTAAGAGAAGCAAGTGCACTTTACTTAGTGATGGAGCCAACAGATACCTGAAAGCAAATCTTTCTTCTGATGTAAAAAATACGGTCAACAAAAAGTCTTCTCCCAATATCTATATATATCTCAGGCCAGCACCCCCACACAGGTGCAAGCGCGCACTAAGAAACCAACTCCAGGTGCCACCAATCACCGTGGTGCAGAAGCGCGTGACGACTAGCGCGTGCCGTACCCACGACACACACACATAAGAGAAACCTCCAAAACCGTGAATGGCTTCTACATGATATTAGTGTGAAGATATACTTAGTTCTAAATTGCTGTCGCACGGAAATACTGTAATAGACAAATACATCTTATGCCTGTTGCTGTAAGTTTTACCGTAGATGCCGGAGCAGCACGGCGTATCATGGACTGGAAGAGGAGTTTCAGACATGCATCGTAACACTGAGGGTCGGTCCACTAATTAACACTACCAGTTAATAAAGGATACCATCGGATTCAGAAGATTAACTCACAAGATTATTAGTCCCTCAGCAATTGGAATCGTAAGCACAAAGCACATTGCTTCCCATTTCCGCTGTCTGCCCGACCTCCGTTCCCCGGGAGAACTCGATCACTTCCTTCGCCGGCAGGCGAGTCAAACGTCACATTTCCCATCATGCCTTAAAGACTAATGTGGTCGTTGTTTCATTGGTCCCCATAGCCGTCATGTTGACGTTGGCTCCGCCCTTGTGCGGCCATTTTATGAGTTCGTGGTTATGAGACGGTTCCTGTCATTTTTTAAAAACATTTGTACAGACTTTGATTAAAAATGTCTAAAAAGCTAAAAAAGGCATAAACTTTCACATAAAATTGAAACTCTTCACCCCCTTCTGAATCTCCTAGGAGATCATTTTAAACCAATAATATTTTTTTAGTTCACAAAAGTACAGCTCAACCAGCCGCTCGGTGGTTTCAAATCTTCGTCTTCCAGTGATAACTTCGCCGCTATTCGTTTTCCGCCGGCGGAAACTTGTTGTTTGTAGTCCATTTCGAGTGATACATTTCGACTTTCCTTCCCCCTGGTCCAGGTCTTCCAATTCATAGTTCAAGGTTTGCTGTACTCCTTTCAGTACAGCGGGAACCGCCCCTTCTGGGCGTTCACCTCGTCCAGAACTCAGTGTCCCCTGGGTCTGCCCACTCCTTGCATAGAGCCCCAGTGGAACCGAGGAGTAAGGACAGACCATCCAGCAGATAACAATAACACAGTGTTCATATTACCCTAAAGCCTATAACAACAAGAACATATATAAAAATAGCAACAAATCATCTTTCACGTCTCTAATATATCGCCAACAAATCTGAATATTTACATGAAATTACAGTTACAGAATGAAATTGTTCTTTGAGAGTCATTGTTGTTGTTGCTCTGTCTGCAGCTCAGCGTCTGGGCTATAGAATTATACCATCAAGTGGGGTGTTTTTATTTGGTGTGCTTTTGTTGTTGCACTTATCATTTGGGTCAACTATTCTCATAATTACAATACCATTACAATTGCACCCACAGAGGCAAGGTAACAAAACCGAGTTCCTGGTAACAGAACATAAAAACAGACATTAAAAAAGGTTACACAAAAAAAATTCTCAACCAGATCGCTCACCGTAGCCGGAAACGACCATGCCAGCTAATTATAAAATATGGCTGTACTCAATTAAGATAATTAACTGGATGTATCTGTTGAATGTTGTTGTCAATTTTAATCTGAAAAATCGGGATATTAAGCACACAGTTCATTAACAATCCGAATTGTAGAGAATAAAACTCCTTTTTAGCGTTCTGTTTTCCGACATCTGCACAAGTTCAGGGGTGTCGACGCGAACTGCAACAAAGCCGAAAACAGAGCATTATGAGAAATGTATCTATATCTGAAACCGTATGTCTTATACGTAGTGTTGCCATAGAAATTTGTAGATAGATTTACCAGATTTGCGTTTTGTTCTTCCCAGTACCCAAAATAGCCAAATTATAGATCGTCCCAGCAATTAACACCCCCTCTGGA
>VHKM01000108.1:0-55704 GCA_007210695.1 Neogobius melanostomus
TCGATCCCGCAGTTCGCATCATCGCAGGCGCAGCATTGCTGCAGTCTAGTTGATGACTGCGGAATCTCCCGCAGGTCATATTGTTTCATGTTCTTTTAATATTATGATTGATTGACTGCGATCTCCGCATCAATATTGGTTTCATGTCTTAATTGATTACTGCGGATTCCGCAGTCAATAATTGGTTTTCACGTCTTAATATTATTAATCTAATTTTTCCTGTTTTCAGCAGTTCACACTTCACAGTTTTCAACAATTCTGCAACTTATACCTCAAACGTCCGCAGGTAAAGAATCCTGCATACTTTTGGAATTCTGCATTCCGGTTTTTCCGCAATCGGCGATTCCGCGATTTTTCCCATTGACTTAAAGGGCTCAGCCAATCACAGATTCTGCAGTTTTCCACAGTTTCAGCATTCTGCAGTTTGAGTCACTCCGCACTTGTCAGTTTCAGAAAATTCCGCTCTGCAGTCCCAGTTTTTCTACGGCTGGGAATGTCGCCATTCATTGATGGGAATTTGCCCTGGTCATTAATAGGCCCATCATAATAGACTTCAGCACATTCAGCTTCGCCATTTCTCAGATAATGCAAACTTTAAGCATTCAGGAATTCAGATTCAAAGACAGCAGTTCAAGATCAGCAGTTCAAGGTTCAACAGTTTCAAAGATTCAGGATTCAAGACTTACAGTTTGAAACCAGACCACAGTTCACAAGACAGTCACTCCATGGCGTAGCCATGGAATTGACCACACATTCAAGGTTCAGAAGTCACGACTTCAAGTTTCAAGGACTCGCATTCAAGGACTTACAGCAGTTTCAAAGGACTTCTGCAGTTTCAAGGAAAGTTTCAAAAACCAAGACCAGACCCCAATCTGACCACAGACCTAGACCAAGGCCCGTAACAAAGCACCCGGTAAACCAAACCAGTCCCAGACCAAGACCTCAATCAGACCAACCAAGACCCAAACCAAAACCCAGGCCTAGTCCCTGACAGGTACCATAGTACCGAATAAAAACCATAACAGGTAAACACACAGAACAGCAAGTCCAGACTAGGTGCCATATACGAACAAAACATAATTCAGGTAAACACAGAACCAGCCATCAGACCAGTTCCAAGTAACCGAACCAAAACCAGATAAGGCAAACTATAGAAGCCAGCCCAGTCAAACAGTTGCCCATAGTTACCAAACCAAAAATATTCAGGTAAAACACAGACCAGGCCAACTCCAGACCAGTGTGCCATAGTTACCGAACCAAAACCAATCAAGGCAAAACATAGAGCAGCCAACTCAAACTAGTTGCCATATAACCGGAAACAAACCAGGTCAGGTGACCAAGCGACATGAACCAAACCCAAACCAAGACCCAGGCCAAACCTAAACCGGATCAGACCAAAACCAGTGCCAAGTACCGGAACCAAAACCAATCAGGTAAAACACAGAAGCCGCCAAGTCCAGACCAGTTGCATAGTTACGGAACCAAAACCAGATCAAGGCAAACACAGAAGCCAGGCCAAGTCCAACTAGTGCCATGTACGGAATTAAAACCATAACCAGGAAACCACAGAACAAGGCATCCAACTAGTTGCATAGTTACCGGAACAAATCAGATCAAGGTAACATAAAGCCAGGCCAAGTCCAGACTAGGTGCCATAGTACCCGGAACCAAAAACAGATCAAGGTAAACCATAAGAACCGGCAACCAGACTAGGTTGCCACAAGTCCCGAATAAAACCACAACACAGGTAAACAACAGAGCAAGGCAGTCCAGACTAGGTGCCAAGTTACGCACCGAACCAAAACAGATCAAGTACACAAGAGCCAGCCAAGTCAGACTAGGTGCCATAGTTAACCCGGACCAAAATCAATCAAGGTACACAAAGCCAGCCAAAGTCAGACTAGGTGCCATAGTACCGGAACCCAAAACCAGATCAAGAAACTATAGAAGCAAGGCCAGTCAGACTAGTCATAGTTCCCGAACCAAAACCATATCAGGTAAACCACAAAAGCAGGCCCAGCCAGACTAGGTACCAAGTACGCCAAAACATATCAGTAAACACAGAAGCCAGTTAAGTCAGACAATTAACCATAGGAACCGAACCAAAAACCAACAAGTGACAAGACCGACAAGACCAAACCCAACCAGACCCGGCCAAAATCAACACCGATCAAGACAGACAGTTCATACGCTGACCAAAAGCAGATCGAGCCAAACCTCAGAACGATAAGTCCAGACCAGGTGCCATAGTTACCGGAACTTAAAAACATATCCAAGAAAAACCACAGAGCCAACAAATCAAGACCAAGTTGCAATAGTGAACTGGACCCAAAATCAGATCCAAGTGCCAACCACAGAAACAGCCCAAGTCAGACCAGTTACCATGGTTATGAACCAAAACAGACTCAAATCAATCAAACTTTATTTATAAAGCGCTTCAACAAACATGTAACACAAAGTGCTTACAGTGCTTAAAAACCATTAAAAGTCCCCACCAGCAAAAAAAAATAACAACAACCCCACCCCCCCTACCCACCCGCACACACAGACACACAGACATATACAACTGACAGCCCTTGTAAAAGTCTTAAGTAAAAAGACATAACAGTGGGACATAAGGCTGACTACAGATGAACAAAAGAGAAACACCTCCAGGAGCGTCGCCCCAGGAGCATCCCATCGCCAAGAGCGCCAACACAGGCCCGAGGAGTTGGAATAGACGGTCCAACCTCCATCCATGGGCACCCACAGGGGAGAGCCGCCCGCACGGCCACAAGCCAACCAGCACTCCCGGGGCAGAGGGCTCCCTCAGAGGAAACACTGGGAGAACCATAAAAATAATAAATACAATAAAATAAATAAATAAAAATAGTGAACTAAAGAATAATTGATAGAACAAACAGATAAAATAAAGTAATATAAATAAAATTATTAGTTAAAAGCTAAACTAAAAGGTGGGTCTTGAGCCTGCTCTTAAATACATGAACGTTCTCTGCGGATCCAAGCCAAACCACAGACGATGGACCAACACCGAGACCAGGTTACATAGTTACCGGAATCAAAACCATATCCAGGAACCGAAGAAGCCAACCAGTCCAACTAGTGAATGTTACCGAACCAAAATCTGATCGAGCGAACAAAAACCAGTCCCAAGTCCAGACAGTTGCCAAGTACCGGAACCAAAACCAGATCCAGATAAACACAGAAGCCGACAAGTCCAACCAGTACCATAGTTACTGGAACCGAAACCCATATCCAGTAAACACAGAACAGCCAATCCAACTAAGTTGCATAGTTACTGGAAACAAACTAGATCGCGAATCACAGAAGCGCGCCCAAGTCCTCCAGTCGATCCCAATAGTACCAGATAATCAGTGTGTGGGGAATTCAACAGTTTTAAGACACTTCAAGATTCAGAATTTCAAGATCCAGAGTCAAGATTCAGGAGTTTCAAGTTTCAACAGTCAAGGATTTCAGGATTTAAAACTTCAGGAGTTCAAAGCCGTGTAAGTATATCAACAGTTCGCATTTCCAAGGATTTCAAGGACTTCCTGCAATTAGCATTATTCCGCAGTCAATCGCAATGGCTTAGCCATTGCAAAAGTTTCTAGTATTATTATTATTCCATTCTTTTTCCTGATTTTCTGCACCTTTCAGCACTCATCTTTGTGCAATCTGCAAGTAATCATCAAAACGTTCGCAGTTGAGAGAACCTCTATTACTTTTCGGAACTCTGCGATTTAGTTTCGCATCGGACGAAAACAGGAACAATTTTTCCCATTGAGCAATAATGGGGCTCTCGCAAATTCAGCTCCGCTTTTCCGCAATTTCTGCAATTCTGCATTTAGTGCATGTTCAGCTCCGCAACTTGTGGTTGGAAAAAATTGGCCTTCTGCATTTTCTTTCCGTTTTTCTAACGGGAATTGAAATTTGCAATTGGTGTTATGTGTCTCTGCTCCATAGTTGTATGGCGAATCCAGCATAGATTCTGCTCTCCATGTTTTCAGCACATTGTGCAGCTATGAATCAGCATTAGCGATTTCAACAGTTTGACCATTAATGGAATTTAAAAAGTATCATATAAACAATTTATGCAATTACACTTTATGGAATTAACCATTTACATCATTTTAACCAGTTAGCATTATACCAGTTATGCAACATAACAATTTATGCCATTTAGGATTCATTAAATTTAAAACAGCTAAGCAGTTTATATAATATCAAATTAAACCAATTAATGCCTTTTACAGTTTTTTTGCAATTTAACCAGTTTGCAACATAACAGTTTGTGCAATTTTAAACTGTTCATACTTTTAACCGTTAGCAAATTAGAGTATGCAAAATGAACAACTAATCATTTTACAGTTTTTTGCATTTAACACAGTTATGCAAACATAAACAGTTTTTTGCAATTTATCCAGTTTATGCATTTTATCCAGTTTATGCAAATTTCAAACCAGTTGAATGAAACATTAGAAATTAATGCAATTAACCAATTTCTTGCAATTTTCTCAAATTTCTCATCGATTCCGGTTCCGCATCCATCGATGGCGCAGCCATTGCTGCATTTCTAGTTGATTGATGCGGAATCTCACCGCATCATATTGGTTTTCATGTTCCTTTAAATATTATATTATTATTAATCCAAATCTTCTGATTTTCTGCACTTTCACACTTTCATGCTTGTGCAATTTGCAAGTAGCATCAAAACGTCCGCATGTTGGGAGAATCCTGCATTACTTCGGACTCTGCGATTTACGGTTTTCCGCAATCGACAAATACCACATTTTCCCAATTGACGCAAATGGGCTCCGCAAATTCATGCTGTTTTCCGCTTTTTTTCCGCAATCTGCAATTTTCTGCATTGTGCATGTTCAGTTCCGCAACTTGTGGTTTTGAGAAAAAGTGGCCTCTCTGCAGTTTCCAGTTTTTTTGCTACGGGTATTTGAAATTTTCGCATTGGTGTGTAGTGTCACTGCCCCATTAGTGTATGGCGAATCCAGCCAATGCAATTTAATAGGATTCTGGCCCCATGTTTTCAGCCATTTGTGCAGCTTCTGAATTTCAGCATTAAGTGATTAACAGTTTACCATTTATGGAATTTAAAAATTTAGCAATATAAACAATTTATGCAATAACCACTATGGAATTTAACCAGTTTACGCATTTAACCAGTTTATGCATTTAAACCAGTTTATCAACATAACAATTATGCATTTAGGATTATGAAATTTAAACAGTTAATGCATTTATATAATTTATGCAATTAACCAATTAATGCATTTTACTGTTTTTTTTGCATAAACCAGTGTATCAACAAACAGTTTGTGCAATTAAACTGTTCAATGCATTTTAACGTTATGCAAAATAAATTCCAAATTAACCAATTACTCGCATTTAACCAGTTTTTCTCAATTAAAAAGTTTATGCAATTTATCCAGTATTGCATTACCAGTTATGCAATTCACAGTTTATGAACATTAATTAGCAAATTAACCAATTTATCAATTTCTGCAATTCTGCATCGATTCCGCATCCGCAGTCAATCGAATGGGCGCAGCCATTGCGCATTTCTAGTATTATCCATCTTTTTCCTCGATTTTCTGCACCTTCAGCACTCATGCTTGTGCAATTCTGCAAGGTTATGCATCAAACGTTCCGCATGTGAGGAGAATCCGCCTATAGACTTTTTCGGACTTCGCGATTTCGGTTTTTTTCCGCAATGGACCGAAATACCGAACATTTTTCCATTGACTTAAATGTGCTCCCGCAATCATGCTTTCCGCATTTTTTTTCCGCAATTCTGCATCTGCAATTTCTGCATTTCACTTCCGCAACTTGTGGGTTTGGAAGAAAAAATTGGCCTTCGCAGTTTTCGCAGTTTTTTCTACGGAATGAAAATTTTTGCATTGTGTGTACTGTGGCCTCTCCCATTAGGTTATGGCGCATCCAGCCAATGCATTAATAGGATTTCCTGCACTCCATGTGTTCACATTTGTGAAGCTTCTGCAATTTTCAGCATTTAGGCGATTCAACAGTTTTGACCAGTTTTATTGAATTTAAAAAAAGTTTAATGCATATAAAACAATTTAGCAAATAACACTTAATGAATTAACCAGTTAACGCATTAAACCCAGTTTATGCAACATAACAATTAATGCCATTTAGGATTATGAATTAATCAGTCATGCCAGTATATAATTATGCAAATTAACCAATAAAGGCTTTACTGTTTGTTTTTGCAATTAACCAGTTTATGCAACATAACAGTTGTGCAATTAAAAACGTCATGCATTTTACGTTATGGAATTGATATCAAATTAAACCATATGCATTTAACAGTTTTTCTGCATTTACCATTTATGCAAATTTCACAAAGTTTATGATACATTAAAGATAATGCAAATCAACCAATTAGCAATATGCAATTTCTGATTCGATCCGCATTTCCGCAGTCAATCGCAATGGCGAAGCATTGCTGCTTTCAGATTGATTGACTGCGGACTTTCCGCATCATAATGTTCAATGTTATTTACTATATATTATTCCAATCTTTCTTCCGAATTTCAGCACTTTTTCAGGCACTTTCATGTTTGGCAATTTGCAAGTATGCATCAAAATGTCCGCATGTTGAGGAGAAATCCTGCTATTAATTTTCGGACTCTTGCGATTACGTTTTTCCGCAATCGGACGAAATATACCGACATTTTTTCCATTGAACTTATATAAGGGGCTACCCGAAATTCAGCTTCCGCTTTTTTTCTGAAATTCTGCAATTCTGAAGTTTGTGCATGTTCAGCTTCCGCACTTGTGGTTTTGAGAAAAAAAAAATGGGGGGGGCGGGGGGCCTTCTGCAGTTTTCCCAGTTTTTTCTACGGAATTGAAAACTTTTGTCATTGGGTGTAATGTGGTCCTGCCCATTGTGTGGTATGACGAATCAGCAATGCATTTAAATAGGATTCTTGGCACCAAGTGTTTCACCATTGGCAGCTTCTGCAATCAGCATTTAGCGATTTCAAACAGTTTGACCAGTTTATGGAATTTAAAAAGTTTTAATGCAATATAAACAATTATCATAACCACTTATAATTTATAACCAAGTTACCCATTTAACCAGTATCAACATAACATTAATGCCATTTAGATTATGAATTAAATCAGTAATGCAGTTATAAATTTAATGCAATTAACCAATTAAGCATTTACAGTTTTTTTTGCAATTTAACCAGTTTAGGCAACAAACATTTGTGTGCAATAAACTGTTCCATGCATTTAAAACCCGTTAATGCAAATTATATACAAATTAACAATTTATGCATTTTGAACAGTTTCTGCAATTAACACAGTATGCAATTATCGCAGTTAAGAAATTACAGTTTATGCATTCACCATATGAACATAGAATGCAAATTCAACCAATTTATGCAATATGCAATTTTTGCATTCGATACGCAGTTTACCGCAGTCATCGCAGGCGCAGCATTGCCTGCATTTCTAGTTATTATTTGATTGACTGCGAATCTCCGCAGTCAATAATTTGCATGTTAATATATTGATTGACTGCGGAAACTTTCCGCAGTCATTATTGGTTTCCGTTCTGTTATTATATTATATCCCGAAATTTTTCCTGATTTCAACACCTTTCAGCAGCTTCATGCTTGTCAATTTCTGCCAAGTTATGCATAAATATGTTCCCATTGGAGAACGTGCTATACTTCGACTTCGCGATTACGGTTTTCGCAATCGGTACGAATACCGAACAATTTTCCCCATTGACGCATAATGGGGCTCCGCAAATCATGCTTTCCGCATTTTTTTCCGCAATTTCTGCATTTCTGCAATTTGGCATGTTCACTTCCCGCAACTTGTGGGTTGAGAAAATTACCTTCTTGCAGTTTCCAGTTTTCTATGGGAATTTGAAATTTGCATTGTGTGTAGTGCTCGCCCATTAGTGTGTATGGCGAATCCAGCCAATGATTTTATAGGATCTGGCACTCATTGTTTTCAGCCATTTGTGCAGCTTCCTGCAAATTCAGCATTTAGGTGATTTCACAGTTTGACCAGTTAAATGGAATTTAAAGTAGCAATATAAACAATTTATGCAAATTAAACCACTTTAGGAATTTAACCAGTTTACGCATTAACCATTAACGCATTTTAACCAGTTTATGCAAATAAACAATTATGATTTAGGATTAATGAAATTAAACAGTTAATGCAGTTTATATAATTTATGCAAATAAACCAATAATGCATTTACAGTTTTGCAATTTAACCATAATGCAACATAACAGTTTGTGCAATTAAACTGTTCATGCTTTTACAACGTTATGCAAATTAATATGCAATAACCAATTATGCAGTTTTACATTTTTGCAATTGAACCCGTTTAAGCAACTTAAGTCATCAACATGAAGTTTATGCATTTAAACCGTTATGCAAATTAGTTATGCAAATTACCAATTATGCATTTATTCAATTTCTGCATTCGATCCGCAGTTCCGCCAGTCATGCATGGCGCAGCCATTTGCTGCCATTCTAGTTATTATTATTATTCATCTGTTTTCCCTGATTTTCAGCACCTTTCAGCACTTCATGCTTTGTCAATTTTGCCAGTTTGCATCAAATGTTCCGCATGTGAGGAGAACTCTGCTATTACTTGGGACTTCTGCAATTACGGTTTTCGGCAATCGACGAAATAGCACATTTTCCCATGACTATAATGGGGCTCCCGGCAAATCATGCTTTCCGATTTTTTTCCGCAATTCTGCATTTCGCAATTTTGCATTTTCTGCTTCCGCAACTTGTGGGTTTTGAGAAAAAAATTGGCCTTCTGCAGTTTTCCACTTTTTTCTACGGGGAAATTTGAAATTTTTGCAGTTGGTGTGTAGTGGTTCTCTGCCGTTAAGTGTGTATGCGAATCCAGCCTGCAGTTAAATAGGATTTCTGGCTCTCCATGGTTCAGCCATTTGGCGCTTCTCATTTCAGCATTTAGTGATTTCACGTTGACAGTTTAAGGAAATTTAAAAGTTTATGCAATAAAACAATTTATGCAAATAACCCTTATGAATTTAACAGTTTACGCATTTTAACCAGTTTACGCATTAACCAGTTTATGCAACAAAAATTAATGCACTTAGATTAATGAATTAACATTAATGCAGTTTATAATTTATGCAAATTAACCAATAGGATTTTACCGTTTTTTTTTGCAATTAACCAGTTTTATGCAACAGAAAGTTTGTGCATTAAACGTCATGCATTTACGTTTATGCAAATTAGATTATCAAATTTAACCAATTTATCATTACAGTTTCTGCAATTAACCAGTTTACAAATTAACAATTTATGCATTTTACCGATTTATGCATTTACAGTTATGCGATTTTACCCGTTTATGAAATTAGATTATGCAAATTAAACCCAATTTATGCAATTTTAGCAATTTCTGCATTCGATTCCCGCAGTTCCGCAGTCAATCGCAATGGCGCAGCCATTGCTGCATTTCTAGTTATTATTATTAATTATTCCCGGCACATTTTCCTGATTTTCAGCACCTTTCAGCACTTTCATGCTTTGTGCAATTCTGCAAGTTATGCATCAAAACGTTCCGCATGTTGAGGAGAATCCTGCTATTACTTTCGGACTTCTGCGATTTACGGTTTTCCCGCAATCGACGAAATACGCACATTTTTCCCATTGACGCATAATGGGGCTCACCGCAAATTCATGCTTTTCCGGCATTTTTTTCCGCAATTTCTGCAATTTCTGAACTTTGTGCATGTTCAGCTTCCGCACTTGTGGGTTTTGAGAAAAAATTGGCCTTCTGCAGTTTCCAGTTTTCTACGGGAATTTGAAATTTTTGCATTGGTGTGTATGTGGTCTCTGCCCCATTAGTGTGTATGCGAATCCAGCCAATGCATTTCAATAGGATTTCTGGCACTCCATGTGTTTCAGCCATTTGTGCAGCTTCTGCAATTTCAGCATTTAGGTGATTTCAACAGTTTGACCAGTTTATGGAATTTAAAAAGTTTATGCATATAAAATATTTATGCAAATTAACCACTTTATGGAATTTAACCAGTTTACGCATTTTAACCAGTTTACGCATTTTAACCAGTTTACGCATTTTAACCAGTTTATGCAACATAACAATTTATGCCATTTAGGATTTATGAAATTTTAAACAGTTAATGCAGTTTATATAATTTATGCAAATTAACCAATTAATGCATTTACCGTTTTTTTGTAATTTAACCAGTTTATGCAACATAACAGTTTGTGCAATTAAACTGTTCATGCATTTTACCGGTTTATGCAAATAGATTATGCAAATTAACCAATTTATGCATTTTACAGTTTTCTGCAATTTAACAGTTTATGCCAATTTATCCAGTTCATGCATTTTACCAGTTTATGCAATTTCACCAGTTAATGAACATTAGATTATGCAAATTAATCAATTTATGCAATTTAATGCAATTTCTGCATTCGATTCCCGCAGTTCCGCAGTCAATCGCAATGGCTTCAGCCATTGCAGCATTTCTAGTTATTATTGATTGACTGCGGAACTTTCCGCAGTCATTATTGGTTTCCCGTTTCTTTATTATTATTATACCGACACATTTTTCCTGATTTTCTGCAGCTTTCAGCACTTTCATGCTTTGTGCAATTTCTGCAAGTTATGCATCAAAATGTTCCGCATGTTGAGGAGAATCCTGCTATTACTTTTGGGACTTCTGCAATTTACGGTTTTTCCGCAATCAGCCGATATTCAGACGATTTTTCCATTGACGCATAATGGGGCTCCCGCAAATTCATGCTTTTCCGCATTTTTTCCCGCAATTTCTGCAATTTCTGAAGTTTGTGCATGTTCAGCTTCCCACAACTTGTGGATTTTGAGAAAAAATTGGCCTTCTGCAGTTTTCCAGTTTTTTCTACAGGAATTAGAAATTTTTGCATGGTGTGTATGTGGTCTCTACCCATTAGTGTGTATGGCGAATCCAGCCAATGTATTTTAATAGGATTCTGGCTCTCCATGTGTTTCAGCCATTTGTGCAGCTTCTGCAATTTCAGCATTTAGGCGATTCAACAGTTTGGCCAGTTTATGGAAATTTAAAATGTTTATGCAATATAAACAATTTATGCAAATTAACCACTTTATGGAATTTAACCAGTTTACACATTTAACCAGTTTATGCAACATAACAATTTATGCCATTTAGGATTCATGACATTTAAACAGCTTATGCAGTTTATATAATTTATGCATAATTAACCAATTAATGCATTTTACCGTTTTTTTGCAATTTAACCAGTTTATGCAACATAACAGTTTGTGCAATTTAAACTGTTTATGCATTTTACCGGTTTATGCAAATTAGATTATGCAAATTAACCAATTCATGCATTTTACAGTTTTTTTGCAATTTAACCAGTTTATGCAATTTATCCAGTTAATGAACATTAGATTATGCAAATTAACCAATTTATGCAATTTATGCAATTTCTGCATTCGATTCCCGCAGTTCCGCAGTCAATCGCAATGGCGCAGCCATTGCTGCATTTCTAGTTGATGACTGCGGAATTTTCCGCAGTCAATTATTGGTTTGCGTTTCTTTATTATTGATTGACTGCGGAACTTTCCGCAGTCAATTATTGGTTTTCATGTTCTTTAATTGATTGACTGCGGAATCTTCCGCAGTCAATCATTGGTTTTCATGTTCTTTAATATATTATTATTCCATCTTTTTCCTGATTTCTGCAGCTTTCAGCACTTTCATGCTTTGTGCAATTTCTGCAAGTTATGCATCAAAACGTTCCGCATGTTGAGGAGAATCCTGCTATTACTTTTGGGACTTCTGCGATTTACGGTTTTTCCGCAATCGGACGAAATACCGCACATTTTTCCCATTGACGCATAATGGGGCTCCCGCAACTTCATGCTTTCCGCATTTTTTTCCGCAATTTCTGCAATTTCTGCAACTTGTGCATGTTCAGCTTCCGCAACTTGTGGGATTGAGAAAAATTGGCCTTCTGCAGTTTTCCAGTTTTTTTCTACAGGAATTTGAACTTTTTGCATTGGTGTGTATGTGGTCTCTGCTCCATTAGTGTGTATGGCGAATCCAGCCAATAGGATTTCTGGCTCTCCATGTGTTTCAGCCATTTGTGCAGCTTCTGCATCTTCAGCATTTAGGCGATTTCAACAGTTTGACCAGTTTATGGAATTTAAAAAGTTTATGCAATATAAACAATTTATGCAAATTAACCACTTTATGGAATTTAACCAGTTTACGCATTTTGACCAGTTTACGCATTTTAACCAGTTTATGCAACATAACAATTTATGCCATTTAGGATTTATGAAATTTAAACAGTTAATGCAGTTTATATAATTTATGCAAATTAACCAATTAATGCATTTTACCGTTTTTTTTGCAATTTAACCAGTTTATGCAACATAACAGTTTGTGCAATTTAATCTGTTCATGCATTTTACCGGTTTATGCAAATTAGATTATGCAAATTAACCAATTTATGCATTTTACAGTTTTTCTGCAATTTTACCAGTTTATGCAATTTCACCAGTTTATGACATAAGTTTATGCAAATTAACCAATTTATGCAATTTCTGCAATTTCTGCATTCGATTCCCGCAGTTCCGCAGTCAATCGCAATGGCGCAGCCATTGCTGCATTTCTAGTATTATTATTATTATTATTCCATCTTTTTCCTGATTTTCTGCACCTTTCAGCACTTTCATGCTTTGTGCAATTTCTGCAAGTTATGCATCAAAACGTTCCGCATGTTTGGGAGAATCCTGCTATTACTTTTCGGACTTCTACGATTTACGGTTTTTCCGCAATCGGACGAAATACCGAACATTTTTCCCATTGACGCATAATGGGGCTCCCGCAAATTCATGCTTTTCCGCATTTTTTTCCGCAATTTCTGCAATTTCTGCAATTTGTGCATGTTCAGCTTCCGCAACTTGTGGGTTTGAGAAAAAATTGGCCTTCTGCAGTTTTCCAGTTTTTTCTACGGGAATTTGAAATTTTTGCATTGGTGTGTATGTGGTCTCTGCCCCATTAGTGTGTATGGCGAATCCAGCCAATGCATTTTAATAGGATTTCTGGCACTCCATGTGTTTCAGCCATTGTGCAGCTTCTGCAATTTCAGCATTTAGGCGATTTCAACAGTTTGACCAGTTTATGGAATTTTAAAAAGTTTATGCAATATAAACAATTTATGCAAATTAACCACTTTATGGAATTTAACCAGTTTACGCATTTTAACCAGTTTACGCATTTTAACCAGTTTATGCAACATAACAATTTATGCCATTTAGGATTTATGAAATTTAAACAGTTAATGCAGTTTATATAATTTATGCAAATTAACCAATTAATGCATTTTACCGTTTTTTTTGCAATTTAACCAGTTTATGCAACATAACAGTTTGTGCAATTAAACTGTTCATGCATTTTACCGGTTTATACAAATTAGATTATGCAAATTAACCAATTTATGCATTTTACAGTTTTTCTGCAATTTAAACAGTTTATGCAATTTATCCAGTTTATGCATTTTACCAGTTTATGCAATTTCACCAGTTCATGAACATTAGATTATGCAAATTAACCAATTTATGCAATTTCTGCAATTTCTGCATTCGATTCCCGCAGTTCCGCAGTCAATCGCAATGGCGCAGCCATTGCTGCATTTCTAGTTATTGATTGACTGCGGAATCTTCCGCAGTCAATTATTGGTTTTCATGTTCTTTAATATTATTATTATTATTATTATTCCATCTTTTTCCTGATTTTCTGCAGCTTTCAGCACTTTCATGCTTTGTGCAATTTCTGCAAGTTATGCATCAAAACGTTCCGCATGTTGAGGAGAATCCTGCTATTACTTTTCGGACTTCTGCGATTTACGGTTTTTCCGCAATCGGACGAAATACCGCACATTTTTCCCATTGACGCATAATGGGGCTCCCGCAAATTCATGCTTTTCCGCATTTTTTTCCGCAATTTCTGCAATTTCTGCAATTTGTGCATGTTCAGCTTCCGCAACTTGTGGGTTTTGAGAAAAAATTGGCCTTCTGCAGTTTTCCAGTTTTTTTCTACGGGAATTTGAAATTTTTGCATTGGTGTGTATGTGGTCTCTGCTCCATTAGTGTGTATGGCGAATCCAGCCAATGCATTTTAATAGGATTTCTGGCTCCATGTGTTTCAGCCATTTGTGCAGCTTCTGCATCTTGAGCATTTAGGCGATGTCAACAGTTTGACCAGTTTATGGAATTTAAAAACTTTATGCAATATAAACAATTTATGCAAATTAACCACTTTATGGAATTTAACCAGTTTACTCATTTTAACCAGTTTATGCAACATAACAATTTATGCCATTTAGGATTCATGAAATTTAAACAGTTAATGCAGTTTATATAATTTATGCAAATTAACCAATTAATGCATTTTACAGTTTTTTTGCAATTTAACCAGTTTATGCAACATAACAGTTTGTGCAATTTAAACTGTTCATGCATTTTACCGGTTTATGCAATTAGATTATGCAAATTAACCAATTTATGCATTTTACAGTTTTTCTGCAATTTTACCAGTTTATGAACATTAGATTATGCAAATTAACCAATTTCTGCAAATTTATGCAATTTCTGCATTCGATTCCCGCAGTTCCGCAGTCAATCGCAATGGCGCAGCCATTGCTGCATTTCTAGTTATTATTCCGGCACATTTTTCCTGATTTTCTGCACCTTTCAGCACTTTCATGCTTTGTGCAATTTCTGCAAGTTATGCATCAAAACGTTCCGCATGTTGAGGAGAATCCTGCTATTACTTTTGGGACTTCTGCGATTTACGGTTTTTCCGCAATCGGACGAAATACCGCACATTTTTCCCATTGACGCATAATGGGGCTCCCGCAAATTCATGCTTTTCCGCATTTTTTTCCGCAATTTCTGCAATTTCTGCAACTTGTGCATGTTCAGCTTCCGCAACTTGTGGGATTTGAGAAAAAATTGGCCTTCTGCAGTTTTCCAGTTTTTTTCTACAGGAATTTGAACTTTTTGCATTGGTGTGTATGTGGTCTCTGCTCCATTAGTGTGTATGGCGAATCCAGCCAATGTATTTTAATAGGATTTCTGGCTCTCCATGTGTTTCAGCCATTTGTGCAGCTTCTGCATCTTCAGCATTTAGGCGATTTCAACAGTTTGACCAGTTTATGGAATTTAAAAAGTTTATGCAATATAAACAATTTATGCAAATTAACCACTTTATGGAATTTAACCAGTTTACGCATTTTAACCAGTTTACGCATTTTAACCAGTTTATGCAACATAACAATTTATGCCATTTAGGATTTATGAAATTTAAACAGTTAATGCAGTTTATATAATTTATGCAAATTAACCAATTAATGCATTTGACCGTTTTTTTTGCAATTTAACCAGTTTATGCAACATAACAGTTTGTGCAATTTAAACTGTTCATGCATTTTACCGGTTTATGCAAATTAGATTATGCAAATTAACCAATTTATGCATTTTACAGTTTTTCTGCAATTTTACCAGTTTATGCAATTTCACCAGTTTATGAACATTAGATTATGCAAATTAACCAATTTATGCAAATTTATGCAATTTCTGCATTCGATTCCCGCAGTTCCGCAGTCAATCGCAATGGCGCAGCCATTGCTGCATTTCTAGTTATTATTCCCGCACATTTTTCCTGATTTTCTGCAGCTTTCAGCACTTTCATGCTTTGTGCAATTTCTGCAAGTTATGCATCAAAACGTTCCGCATGTTGAGGAGAATCCTGCTATTACTTTTCGGACTTCTGCGATTTACGGTTTTTCCGCAATCGGACGAAATACCGAACATTTTTCCCATTGACGCATAATGGGGCTCCCGCAAATTCATGCTTTTCCGCATTTTTTTCCGCAATTTCTGCAATTTCTGCAATTTGTGCATGTTCAGCTTCCGCAACTTGTGGGTTTGAGAAAAAATTGGCCGCATGCAGTTTTCCGGTTTTTTTCTACAGGAATTTGAAATTTTTGCATTGGTGTGTATGTGGTCTCTGCTCCATTAGTGTGTATGGCGAATCCAGCCAATGCATTTAAATAGGATTTCTGGCTCTCCATGTGTTTCAGCCATTTGTGCAGCTTCTGCAATTTCAGCATTTAGGTGATTTCAACAGTTTGACCAGTTTATGGAATTTAAAAAGTTTATGCAATATAAACAATTTATGCAAATTAACCACTTTATGGAATTTAAACGCATTTAACCAGTTTACGCATTTTAACCAGTTTACGCATAACCAGTTATGCAACATAACAATTTATGCCACTTAGGATTCATGAAATTTAAACAGTTAATGCAGTTTATATAATTTATGCAAATTAACCAATTAATGCATTTTACCGTTTTTTTTGCAATTTAACCAGTTTATGCAACATAACAGTTTGTGCAATTTAAAATGTTCATGCATTTTACCGGTTTATGCAAATTAGATTATGCAAATTAACCAATTTATGCATTTTACAGTTTTTCTGCAATTTAACCAGTTTATGCAAATTAACCAATTTATGCATTTTACCATTTTATGCATTTTACCAGTTTATGCGATTTTACCAGTTTATGAACATTAGATTATGCAAATTAACCAATTTATGCAATTTTAGCAATTTCCGCATTCGATTCCCGCAGTTCCGCAGTCAATCGCAATGGCGCAGCCATTGCTGCATTTCTAGTTGTAGTATGCTATAGACTGGTGCTATGTGATTGAAAAAAGCATAATACTCCCTCTTTAAAAGTAACAGAATAAAGCTTCAACCTAAGCAATCTCTAATATCTATTTATCTAAAGGCCTTATGAAATAGGTGAGTTTCGGTCCTTTTAGGGAGTAATAGCAACTGTAAACGATAAGTCTGCTGAATAAAAATGCTTTACACTTGGATGCACAGCGGGCAAAGGTAGGTTATTTTTCGTACATGTCGGCTTTTATAATAAACAGACAGGCAAAACAAATGTTATTCCCCTACTTAAAAAAAACATCAGCTTCAGGGCCTATAATGGCACTTGCTGTTACAGAGAAAAATACAACATAAATCTCATGTTCTGATGTTTTCCCGTGAACTGCACAGCATTTCCGAGTGGCACCGGGTGATTTGTGTTTTTGCCTTTGTAATTGCCTTGTAAAAATGCCTCTGAACATTTCCATTTATAATTTTTTGACATGTTTCCCTCCAGTCCACTCAACCACGAGCTGTATCCACATCATTTTCGGGCTTTATAAAAAAAGTCCTTGTGACTTTGAAATGGGTTGGAGCGTGACCTGAAATAACTCTCCCGCTCTGGGCCGCTCTCTGCTGCCTCCTGATAACCCCCGGCTCAAAGAAATCTACATTGTGCAGGATGAGACGAACCGCTCAGCTCCTGAGAGCAGCGAGCGTGCCGGAGACGAGCTGTAGCGATTTAAAGCATTATGTAACCTACGACTGGTACATACCCATTTACTTCTTGGTAGTTACTTCTGTTTTATAATGTAGCAGGGATTTGAAATGAGAACGTTTTCAGATCATTGTCTTTGGCCCACAGACACAAAGACAAAGTGTTATCAGTCACCTTGAGTCTCTCGCTCTGAAACCAAAAATCAGGTTAGAAATCTTGGAGTAATCATGGACTCAGACCTGAACTTAAACAGCCACATCAAAGCAATAACATCATCAGCTTTTTACCATCTGAAAAACATTGCTAAGATCAGAGGAATAGTGTCAAAACCAGACTTAGAGAGACTCATCCATGCATTTGTCTCCAGCAGGTTAGACTACTGTAACGGCTGCTCACTGGCCTTTCTAAACGAGCTGTTAGAGCTGCAGAACATCCAGAACGCTGCTGCTCGAGTCCTGACAAGAACCAGGAAATACGACCACATTAGTCCAGTGCTCCGGTCTCTGCACTGGCTTCCTGTCACTCAGAGAATAGAATTTAAAACAGCTCTGCTTGTGTACAAGTCTTTTCATGGTTTAGCACCAAAGTACATCTGTGACATGTTAGAGCCGTATGAACCATCTCGGGCCCTGAGAACTTCAGGGAGGGGTCTCCTGGTGGTTCCCACAGTCAATAATAAACACGGTGAGGCTGCGTTTCAGTTTCATGCAGCTAAAATCTGGAACAGTCTTCATGAGGATGTGAGACAGGCCTCAACTCTGACAATGTTCAAATCCAGGCTGAAAACAGCTCTTTTTACCCGTGCATATGAAAACTGAAAGTATTTTATCTGCACTCTTGCCTTTTACTGTCATTGATTAATTGATTTTATCTGTTTTCTTATAATTTCTGCAACTGTGAAGCACTTTGAATTGCCTTGTGTATGAATTGTGCTCTACAAATAAACTTGCCTTGCCTTCAAACCCCCTTTTGTTCCTTTTGGTTTCACAAAAAGGTAGACGATATGTAGATCCCTTAGGTTTCAGTCAGCTCCCTGTGCTAAATTACACCGACTGGTCCTGATTTCAACACACACACACAAAAAAAAAGGTGCTTCATTCCCCATTGGAACATTGTTTGTTTGTTTATTTGGTCGGGACAGTGCAAGTTAATGAACAAGCCACACCGATTGTAGCCTTGGGCTAATTTCCATCCGTCGTCCCCCATGCACACTCTCAAATTCATCCTGGCCTATTGTACATGTTTTTAGTGGTAGGGGAAACCGGAGTACCCGGAGGAAACCTACGCAGACACGGGGAGAACATGCAAACTCCACACAGAAAGGCCCCGGCCTTGGTGGGAATCGAACCCGGACCTTCTTGCTGTGAAGCACAAGCACTAACCGCTGTACTACCGTGCCGCCCACATACTTGGAGTAATCAACATGCTTGATCTCGTGTGATTGAAGCCGCATAGCGCCAGGATGGTAATACCAGAGGCTGTAAGCTGAGGGTTAGAGCGCTGTTTCTCAAACTTTTCATATCAAGTAGCACCTGATAAAATATTTGAGCTTCCAAGTCCCACGGCCCAGATCAAGATGAAATCAGGACTACACTGGTTCTAAAAAGTGTCCAAAATAGCGATGAATGGGGTGAGGCAGGTAGGTCTTTCAGGTCGATTTTTCGCTTGATAGCTAGTCAATCTAAACTAATGTAAACTATCCCTAAACCTAACCTCTAACTTTAAGGACAGTGATGTCTACTAAAGGCCTTGTATTGCATCCTGCATGTGCGAATGCACTTTTGTAAAATGTGTTTTATGCTTTGTATTGCCTTGCGATGCCTCTTGGCCAGGTCGTGCCATGATAACAACATTTGAAGTTTAATATATTGAGGCAGGAAAATATCATGATAAACAATATTACTGAGGCCAACTTGATGCTCTGAAACCAACTTAAAAAATTAAAATCTCAGTAAAACCTTGTTCTTAAAGTACATACTGACACATCCTTTATAACACACAAATTACAATTAACATGAAACTCATCACAACACAACGAGTACTACAAAAATAGAATCAAAATGAAGGGAAAATGTAAATAAATCTATTGACCATAATTATTGGGCATAAAAAATATTGATTTTAATCGATTTGTTTGATTTGTTTACTTTATTGTCCCCATAGGGAAATTTGTCCTCTGGATTTAACCCATCCTTCGATGCCGCTGAGGCGACCCGTAAGGAGCAGTGGTCGACGGCAGTGCCGCGCCCGGGGACCCATCTCCATGATGTGGGGCCAGGCTGATGGTCAGAATCACCTGGCTGGAGGATTCACCTATTGCACATGTTTTTAGTGGTAGGGGAAACCGGAGTGCCCGGAGGAAACCTACGCAGACACGGTATGTAATTTATTGGATGATAAGTCGATGTTTATTGTGACAGGCCTACACTCAGAGCAGCTGTGGCTACTATACTATATGTATGCAGCTCAACTTGACACCCCTGAGTATGAGGTACATAAAAAATAGTTCCAAACCCTGGTGGTGAAACATTTTGTGACATATATTTCTGAAAAGCCCTGTGCAAATAAATCCCTTCCCTCTTTGAGAGGCTTTTAAGCTTTAAAGTGCGATACAAGCCATGATTATGGTGTAGCGCAGCAGCACTTACAGATGCATGCTTTTTCTGCTGTAGTGCTCACACACATCAAACTTTTCTGTGTTTCCTCTTTTCTGAGAGGCTTACTACAACTACTACAACTTCATGAATCATCGTCTTCTGAGGCACTTTCACCTTCACGCCTAGTTCCTCGTTTCCAGGCAACACCCCCGGTCTGGAGGCATGATGCGTCACTCCGCGGGTTTGGGTCCTGTTTGTTCATTGTCCATTTGTCGTCCCTTAATAATAAATGTAAGACCCTCCCCTGTGGAAGTCTTAGACCTCCACCTCCCGCTCAGCGAGTGCAGGTGTGTGCCTTCAGGCTGCAGGGCTGTGATGCCGGCACGTCAAAGTCCTCTGCTGTTTCTAAATAGACCATTATTATGTCATCATTATGTCTAATGGACCTTTAGACATAATGAATCTAAATGCTAATAACCAACACAGGGGGCAAGTGCAAGAGGCAAGCAATTACACATGTTTGTGGTGTGAAAGGAATGGAGAGGAATGAACTGAGAGCAAAAACAATGGTGTGATAGTGTCATGATGAATTCCCCGAAAGATTTAGCTTAAAGATATTAGTTTTTAGAGAGCTGAGATTACCTGGAAGAGCTCTGAGTAGACCTGCTGCTCCAAGGTAAGGCGAGTTTATTTGTAGAGCGCAATTTGTACACTTCTGGAAGTCTGTAGATTATAGCAGCATAATAGTAAACTGACCTAAATGCAGCCTCACTGTGTTTAGCCCTGACTCTACAGCGGGAGACCACTCTCTGAGGATCCCAAGATGGTTCATTCTATGCAGAGCTGTTTTAAAAAGTATTCTCATGTCAAAAAGAGCCAGCTGGCATCTGTTTCAGGTGTTGTTCTGGAGGTGTTTTGGACGGGTCCCATTGGGACTTTGGAAGGAGGCCCTGGGGTAGACCTAGGACACAGGGATTATCTCTTGGCTGACCGCGAAACGCCTTTGGCTCATGGAGAATGGAGGAAGTGAGTGTGGATAGAAAAGTCTGGGCATCTCAGCTGCAGTACCCAGGATAAAGGAGGATAAAAGAAGCCTATAGGCGTAAGTTCAACCTAAACACTCATTTCAGCGTCAGCTACCTCCAGCCAATGACCGTGTCTGCAAGGCCACCTCCACCCTTTACCATGGCTTCACCCTGCTACATCCTCACCAGTCTCTTATACCACCACCAGTGTCCAGGCTCCGGGGGAGGACATCCCTACCGCTACACTACCCATCCATACAAACTCTAATCCATATATCTACTGTATTTAAAGTATTTGTAGCAGAAGCAATCCTTGTAGTAGTTGTAGAAGGACTGTGAGTAACTGTGACAGTGAGTACAACAGTAAGTGATCAAATTTGTAGAAACAAACACAAACTAATTACTTCTCTTCAATAGACATCAGATCAATGCTAAGACTAAGTAACCAGCTTTGGAGATTTGGATTCTTTTAATTACACTTTCTCTAATGTGCCACTTTAATCAAACACATCGATCGAAATTCAAAGCTGCACTATGGGGTGAGTCACTGTGACATTTTTACCAGCTGAATGAAAAGAAAGGTTATGACGCAAACGGCATCCAGTTTGAAAGACGTCCACCAACTGTGAAGATGGAATCAATGAAAATGTAATTATTCTCCTCAGTAAAACGTTGATTACCTTTTCACATGGTTTCTCTTGTTATCAGGCTGCCACAACTTTGTTACGTCTGTTAACTTCACAATGAACCGAAAGGAGGGGGAATTGAATCATGCCGAGGAAAGTTAGTGTCTTCTGGTTGTACAAAGGAGTCTTCTGCACAACATGTCCTGGTTTAGTTAAAGTGTAATCCCTGTTTTAATCATGCACGATCAGAGGGGAGTTGAAGAGAAGTAAACCATATCCTTAATTTAGTCTGAGGTTGGACTCAGATGAAGAAGATTAGATATTACCATTCTGCGTAACTGAGCAAAAGGGGTGGTGAAAATTCCTTTTAATTATAAGTATGAATATATTATTAAATACTTTATGGAAACTATAAGCAGAGGCGTCGAACCAAAGGGAGGAGATAAGGTGCATTTCACCAGGAGCCAGGGGTGAAATGGGAACTTTTTAAATGTAGAGATGTCAATTGCAAACTTTTGCTGTAGATTAGTGATATTAATATGAGAAAAAAATGTTGCAGGTTTTATGCCATTTCATGTTTTTGTATAAAATAAAGCCTTTTATGCCTAAAATTAGCATTTCGGCGACAAAATTTGAATAATGGATTGAGCTAGGTTTAAATTGATGGTTTTATTCGTTGACATATTGGTTACAAAGACTTTTTCAGAGGGGCTTTCGGTAGTGATTGGATTTATGGCTCTTCACTGGAAGCCGAGTTCATTTCGAAGAGCCATTCAAAAGATTGGCTCTTTTTAATATCACATTTTTGTATTGGATTGGATTGGTTTATTTGAAAGGGGACAGTGCAATTTCATATAACACGTGAACAAACATGGTTAAAAAAGCCAGAATTCGCCAGAAGGCTATTTTTCATCTGTAGTCCCCTGGCCAAGATGTAAAAAGGCATTAAAATACAAGCATGATAATACATTTACACATCAATAACAACAAATTCTGTTAACTTATATTTATACGGACATTTCTAGAGGTGCTTTGTGGGTGTGGTCTGTGTTGAAACGACCGCTCTGGTGGGTTGTAGGTTCTCTTTTGCCGGTGGGGCAGTATGATGTTGCTTAATGTAGGATTGATATTGTAAATATAACAGGCAAAGTTGGGTCACGGAGGGGTACGTTGTGTGTGTGTGCATGCTGTGTTCCTGCTCTTGTGTCTTGTACTTTGTAACATGCTCCCTGTACTAGTGTGATTTGATCAATTGTTTTATTTCAATGATGTCGGGGTGGGCGCTTATAAGCTTTTGCTTCAGCCCACTCCTTTTGAGCAGAATTTTTAACTGCTCAAATAAACTAATAAACTAAACTAAACTAAACAATATAAATGACACTGTAAAATAGCTAAAGGCACACAGTACCTGATTACAATATAAAAACACACACAAACACTTGTTTAAAAGGATACGTTAAATAACACCAGTCAGATAACTCACACAATATCTAAGATGCGATCGATAAAAGGCACTTATTTGATTTAAATCATCTGAAATTACAATGGGCCTGATATTTACGTGTTTGTGAATCAAATCTTGTGCAACAACAAATAAAAAGAGGCTGCGACTGTCTGACTAATCATATTTAATGCATTTAGCTTTGACTTGTGTTTCCTGCTCCGTCGTTGGGCAGATACTTGTGTTCGTTCAGGCGAGTTCTGGGTAAAATTGACTGATAAAAAAGATCTGTCTCTTTTCACATTTGAGATCCAGTTCGAACTATTCACCTTAAAGAGCCGCTTGTTCCTGAACGTCACATCACAAGATTTTGGATATCTTAAAATAAGCTGTTTATTAGTGGAAAAATCTGCAAATTAGATATTAGATACATTAGATATTAAAAAAGGGCAAAGGGCTGTAAAGTTTGAAATTTGTAGGTGCTACTTACATGGAAAGTAGCACCTTGAAAGTAGGCCCTTGAAATTACAATTTATAAATCTATGGAGAAACATTGAATCAGTGCATTAACTAAAGATGTTATGGTGAAGATTAGGTATTTTTCGTTTCCAGGTGAAAGTTTATATATTGAGACCGATTTGGCCCAATCCTGAAAATTGAAAACAAAAGTGAAGTATAAAGGGTCTCTATTGAAAACCTGTTGCATGGTTCCACCAAGATGGTCTGGGCCCAGAGTTTTGTACTACCCTCCTTTTCGTGTGGATGTTTGCACTCCTTCATCCTGAGGAAACCTGCAGTGGATGTATTAATTATGGATAAGATGGATAAGATGTTGCCTTAGGTTCTTTCTGAATAGCGCAGTAGCATTTTCTAAAGCAAACAGATACTTGTCGCGTGAATGAAATCACGAGTGACACCAACGCGTTCAAGCAAGTGTTGACACTCTGAGCGCTGTGCTTTTTTCAATGTTAATTGCATAAACTAACATATTTCATGATATATTTGCTGACTAAAATTAGACAAAAACTAAATCAAATGTAGTTAATGAGACGAAAACCGATGATTAACGAGAAGCTGTGATAACAACAACACAGCTTCCAGTGAAAAAGTTTGAAAGAGCTTCATATCATTTCAATTCAATGTCAAAGGATGGCGCTTTGTTCATGTGGGAGAAGCTCCGTGAAAGATTAACATGAATACTATAAAATGAGTGTAGAGTTTACTAAACACATTTTAGATTAGGTCAACTATATTAAAGGGGGGTATTATGTAAAATCGACTTTTTCAAGCTTTATATCATGTTATTATGTTTGTTTTGTTTATTGGTTTATTTGGTAGGGACAGTGCAAGTTAATGAACAAGCCACACCGGATTGTAGCCTTGGGCTAATTTCCATCCGTCGTCCCCCATGCGCACTCTCAAACACACTCACATTCATCCTGGCCTATTGTACATGTTTTTTTAGTGGTAGGGGAAACCGGAGTACCCGGAGGAAACCTACGCAGACAAATAAAATGAATAGCATACTGAATAGCTCTTTAAAGAGGGGTATTATGTAAGATAGACTTTTTCAAGCTTTATATCATGTTATTATGTCATTCCCTCATTAAACACATGCCTGGAGTGTTGCCTTGGCTCATTCACATATTTTTGAGTAATCTGTAAAAACTTAGACGGCAGCCATTTTAGGTGTAGCTATGCCTCAGTCCTCCTAGGAACGCCCCCACCTCCTGGAGACGCCTCTGGACCTTTTGTCACCAGCCAAGCCACCAACCACTGCTCCTCAGCTCAGCAGAGCCCCCTCCCCGCACAGTAGTGTTGTTTAGATGCCACAGCAGTGTGCTGAAGGGGGCGTGTCGGAAAGCTTCTTAAAGAGACAGAGGCCTATTTCAAGACGTTCAGTACAGCCATTTTGAGAGAGCAATTTTATTCAAGGCAGTTATTTTAATTTACTGCATATACAGACCAACAGAAGGTTACGTCATCATTGTAGTATGTTATAGACTGGTGCTATGTGATTGAAAAAAGCATAATACCCCCTCTTTAACATTCACTCTTGGGTAAATCTGGACTAAAACTGAGTGACATTTTCTTCAAAAGAATAAGACTAAAGCTCAATTTAAATTTATTCATTACTGGAGTCTTACAGTTGAACCCACAACCTCTTTGCTGACAGAGGTGCAGTGGAGCCCCTCACCGCACCTCTGTTGTTTTTAATTCACAGCCGCTTGTTATGAATGTGGAGTTGCTCCGCGGCTGCAGCAGACGTTGGAGTCCTTCCCGGCCGCCGCTGAGCTCAGAGCTGATCTCCGAGCATCAGCGGGCTTCACAGGGATCCGCTGGGCTCTGGTGGGCTGGACAGGCTGGCATTCGCTTCAGAGAGATGAGCCGTCCGACTGCAGAGCTCCTGGAGTGAGGGGTGAGGGGGGGAAACAAAAACACGCCCTCTCTGCCAGTCAGAAATCCCGCAGGGACGACCTGTTTGCTGAAGCATGAGCTGTTGTTTATCAACCGCAGACGTGCAATCAGTTCTTCCTCCTCTGTGCACGTATGCTCCGTTATCTTCAGTAAAACACACCTTCGTCGGCCAGTTTTCATCAGGGTTGCTTTAATTAGTCCTTGTCTGAAGACTGTAGAGAATGCATTTCCTACTGACTGATATAAAGAAAATACTTGAAATATTAAAAGCCAATCTTTCCACTAAAGAAAATGTCATTCTGTACAACTGCATACTTCAAAGAAAACATTGTACTACTTAAGCTTTAACAAACAGCCTCTTTATACTGTGCATGTACTAATTACAGTATTTTCCTCAGGACGTGTCTCGCTGAGTCGGGTCATTTTTCATCTTCAGGATGTAAGTGTCAGTTTATGAACAGAGACTTCCTCCAACACGCCGCACTGTACGGCTGCTCTTCAAAGACAAGGTAAGCACAAAACACCGAGTGTACCGCTCCTCCTAAGTGATGTTGTCAACGGACCTCAGATAAAGGACTCTCGGCTTGTTCGGAGATGATTGCACCGTCTGACTTTGTCCTTAACAGTTTCTTAAATGACCTCATAGGAGCCACTCCACGTTTATAATATAATACATGACTAAACGTTCGCAAATACTGGGAAATTACCTCAAGGAAGCACAAACTTTTACATGCAAGTTTACAATTACCAACTCTTGGAATTTAGCATAAAGCCACATGGACTGGTCTTTGTGTCAGACAGAAGGCAAGTTTATTTGTAGAACACAATTCATACACAATGCAATTCAAACTGCTTCACTGTTGCATAAAACTGCAAGAAAGCAGATAAAATCAATAAAACATCAACATCAAAATTAATCAATGACAGTAAAAGGCAAGAGTGCAGATAAAATACTTTCAGTTTTCATATGCACGGGTAAAAAGAGCTGTTTTCAGCCTGGATTTGAACATTGTCAGAGTTGAGGCCTGTCTCACATCCCTCATGAAGACTGTTCCAGATTTTAGCTGCATGAAACTGAAACGCAGCCTCACCGTGTTTATTATTGACTCTGGGAACCACCAGGAGACCCCTCCCTGAAGTTCTCAGCGCCCGAGATGGTTCATACGGCTCTAACATGTCAGAGATGAAAAGACTTGTACACAAGCAGAGCTGTTTTAAATTCTATTCTCTGAGTGACAGGAAGCCAGTGCAGAGACCGGAGCACTGGACTAATTACACAGGGGAACTAGAACAACTAGTGCCCCAGTGTTACCCATGTCCACCCCTCTGGAAAGAACCCACAGCAGTGCTAACCACTCTGCTACTACAGTATGTTGCAAAAATAGCAGTAATAATATTCCCAAACATATGTGTCTATCTTTTAACCTGTTACTTCCCCTCTGATCAGGGAAGAGTAAAAAAGTATTAAAGTTTTCCTGGGTAACTGAGTGACTGATTCATATTTCAGTAGTGACATAAATGATGAGAAACAATTCAACCTGGACTCAAACAGACAAAAGCAGCGATTAGGAAGATTTATTGACATGTATTAGTTTTGGCGATCAGACCCCGGCGGTAGACATCCATGTATGCATGTAAGTCAGTGTAGATGAACAGCTTGGCGTTAGGGATGTCTTCCCCCGGAGCCTGGACACTGGTGGTGGTATAGAGACCCGTGAAGGATGCAACAGGGAGAAGCCGTGGGCAGAAGAGGTGGAGACGGGGCGGAGGTGGGTCGCAGCATAGCTGGGAAGTGAGCGAACCATGATTGCTGAGGCTTATAAGCGGACCGAGAGTGATGATTGGCTGCTACGGAGGTGCGGCTCTTATGCTGATGGCTGAGGTGGAGGTGTGGCCCTCTCGGGAGTGATCATTGGCTGGAGGTATAGGTGATGCTGAAATTAGTCTACAAGGTTGAATTAACGCCTAGGCTTCATAACATTAAATGAAATGAAAATTGTAATATTTTCAAAGAAAATTCGATAAAAACAAATAAAAAGGAATAATTGTGAAGAATAAAGGGGGAAAAAACACAAAGTACATCTTTTTGTTGGCGTCAAAATGAAGATTCGCCACGGAAAGATGTATTCACAGTGGCACGAGTAAAAAGTACTGTATGAAAAACTACTTGCAAAAGTCCAGTTACTTCAAAAAGTTACGTAACTAAGTACTACCCACAACTGGATGAAAGTTGTGTTTCATTCATGCAGATCTTAGACATAGTTTTAGAAACTTGGCTTTCAATGAGGTATCACACTGGCTGTAACTCTCCAGGCAATACGCTTTGAGATTTGGGTATACATTATTGCTAATCCTAAACCTAACCTAACCCTAAATCTAACATGGAAGATAACAAGTTTAAAGTGTGATTTTTCATCTGATGACCAATCGAAAACTGTTAAAGAGGGGGTATTATGCTTTTTTCAATCACATAGCACCAGTCTATAGCATACTACAATGATGACGTAACCTTCTGTGGGTCTGTATATGCAGTAAATTAAAATAACTGCCTTGAATAAATTGCTCTCTCAAAATGGCTGTACTGAACGTCTTGAAATAGGCCTCTGTCTCTTTAAGAAACTTTCCGACACGCCCCCTTCAGCACACTGCTGTGGCATCTAAACAACACTACTGTGCGGGGAGGGGCTCTGCTGAGCTGAGGAGCAGTGGTTGGTGGCTTGGCTGGTGACGAAAGGTCCAGAGGCGTCTCCAGGAGGTGGGGGCGTTCCTAGGAGACTGAGGCATAGCTACACCTAAAAGTTTTACTGATTACTCAAAAATATGTGAATGAGCCAAGGCAACACTTCAGGCATGTGTTTAATGAAGGAATAACATGATATAAAGCTTGAAAAAGTCGATTTTACATAATACCCCCCCCTTTAATAGTTTGATTCTTAATTATAACCATTATTTTAATACATTTTTGCTTTACTGAATTAAGTTTCTATTTTATAACTTCTCATGTAATTGGCTGTTGACCCTAAACCTCCGCAGACCTTTTGAGTTGCACTTTAAGCGACTGACTGCAGTATATCAGCAGCCCAAAGGGAAGACAGACGTAGAGCTTCTGTTAAACAAAGGTGGTGCAGAGGCGCTTAAACTTTTGACACGGCACCACTTCAGAAGTAATAGGCTCTTCAAAAGCTCTTGTGGGTCCAAACAAAATCGTAGAAAAAGTTTGTAGTGGTCCCCTTCAGTTAATGCATCAGTCGCAACAACAACAAAGTCAACTTTTTCCATACCAGAAAGAAATAGCCAGTGCTGGAATAGCCATTTTTGGACAATTTTGGCCAAATGCAACTTTTCACTGTGTTCACTGTCAATTGAATTATACCTTTTTGACACATTCTAAAAAAAAAGTGTCTTAAGGTTTTGACAAAAGAGTCACGTTTTCGAGAGACAAGTTAAATCAGTCGGCGGCTCGGTGCAGTCAATACCATTTACTGTGTATAATCAGTGAGAACGGGGGCTTTGTCTGTGTCTGCTGTGTCTTGGTTGTGAGGAGGAATTGACCGTATTTGACCCATTTCCAGCTCTGCGTCGTGGAGCTTGTTTGCATAAAGCGATTTCTGGACAACAAGCGTTAAGGTCAAGGTCGATGCGTGGGGGAAACAATGGACAGGAAAGAGGAAGCGCCTTTGAGAAAATTAGAGCGAGATATTCAATTATGGACACAAGAATAGCCCACTTATTAGCCTCACACAGATCACATCCTCTCACGTGGCATTATTCATCCACTCTGCACTTGGAGAGGGTAAACGTCTGAAGCAGTTGCCCCGGAGCTTAATGACAGAGTCTGCAGTTTGCCTCTTGCTCAAGAACACAAGGGCAATTTGAACTGGTTAGAGTGGCATTTGAACTGCTGGCCTTTAAAGTTTTTCATGGGGTTCAAATTATTATTATTTGTTGATAGTACAGATGCAGACTTTTGACCATTTGGCCATGTTTTGAAATGTTTGCTGCATAACTTTTCTTTTCTCTTTTTTACATCTTGTGAAACTTTGCATCTAAATTACCTCAGTCTGTTCATTTTAAAAAGCAAAATGTCAAATTTGTCTGGAGTTCTACTAATTATTAAGTTCAAAGATATCGACTTCTGATTTTTGCGCCAATTGCATTGTTGATTCATTTTTTACAGTAATTATTTTTTTTCAAAAGTGACATTTAAAATGACAACAGTGCCAAGCCAACACAGTTTGAATAAAAAGAAGCAGAAGAGAAGATCATTCTTATCATAAATAAATAAAAATAAAAAGGAGAAATGTCCTTAATGGCTTCGTTTCATTGTCGCAATACGGACGCCACGCCGCCATCTTGGTCCAGCATATGTTATTATGCAGCCAATGTAATGTAATGGAACTGTTGGCATTTTTCTGATAAAACCCATCATAACAACAAATGCAAGTCTGATCATAAGGATTAAGGATTTCTACTAATCACAGTTTGATATTTTTGCAATATTCTTGCCACATTTAAAACTTATATAATATTTAAGTTTTGATCTATACAAACAGATGGCAGCCTTGACATCAACATGACTTACGTTACGTTTTGTTTTCTCATCGATGGATCATATGATATTATATTTATATTTATTTGATGTTTTATGTTAATAATTATTCCTATTTCCTAATGGGCTAATTTTGATTATCAGCAAACATACCAGCGACACAAACTGCCATTAATGTTTTGTCAAACTGATTGTAACAACCAAATAAAGTGACCAAAATAACAATTTAAACTTTAAAGTATAATTCATACCTGAGAAAGGTAATTCTCTGCGGTTTCGGAGTGACTGTACTTTGATTAAAACAGTCCCAAACTGCACAGGAACGTTTGCTCCGTGAGCCATAAACCTCCTGCTTCAAACCCCATGGTAAAGATGCTAACTACATATGAAAAGTGAAGGCAGCTACAGTACGGCTAAGTGTGACATATTTCACAGTATTTATATACTTTTCTGTGCTTTCTTATCATGTACATGTCATAAGATGATGTTTAATGTCCATTAGATGCGTATTTGTGAATCAGACCCATGAAAAGCCGAAACTTGAACGTGATTTAGCATTTAGCATGTAACTCGGAGGATACTTTTAGACGATAATTTCGATCTAAAATAAGTTATCCAAAGATCTGTACATTTATTAACGATTTCTAACTAGGCTTTGGCCTCCCCTAAATGTGGTCGATGGGTTGACAACAGCTGAAAACATCTGAATCGTTCATAATTTGAGATGTTTGGTGGCTAATGCTAACGGCTATAGGGAAAATACATTAAGGAGGCTAATGGAATGTGAAAAGTATACCGGAGTAGCTTCTTTGCTAACTGTCCGCATGCGTGGGGATTGAATGACGCTTCTCCTTTTTATTTCTATGATTCTTATGATATCTGCCCATTTTTTAAATGTGAGATACCCACTGATCTATTATCTAACTATATCAACATAGTTATTAATCATATATTTACCAACTATTATGGAATAACTAATTAATAATAATTTTGAAATCATCATAATATATATATTTTTTATGAAAACTTAATTTGTGTCTGTATTCATTTACATACTTTATGGCTCAGTTCCGAAGCTGCTTCTGAGTAACTGCACTCACATTCGGTTTGCCTAGCCTAGTCACAGGTGTGTGACTGTGTGGTTTGCTGGCTGCACAGCGGCTGAGAAGAGAGACCTGCAGCGAGTGGTGAAAGCAGCCAGCCGGACAGTGGGACTGGAGCTGTCCCCAATCAGCTCTGTATATGACACACGGATGAAGAGGAGGGCAACAAACATTTACGAGGACAGAACACACCCCACACACTCACTGTTTGAGCCCCTGCCCTCAGGCAAACGCTTTAGAGTGTTACAGACTCACACCAGCAGATTGAAGAACAGTTTTTACCACCAAGCTGTTAGCGCCATCACACCTTGAAGCATCACCACATTGCAGTTGCTACTACTGTTTTGCTGTTTCTGTTGTTTTGTCTGCGAGCGTTTATATGTTTATATATTTATATTTTTACTATTTATTATTGAGACCTGAGAGCCAAACAAGTTTCATTATGCTTGTGTGTAATGACAAATAAAGCATTCTATTCTATTCTATTCTATTCTATACGTGTTACAGATGACTGAATAATACGGCCTGCCACTGGCATTTCCTCCCCAGCCCAGTGCCAGGTCTGCCCATGTAGTTGAGAGTCTCCAGGGCCTGGCCCGAGCTCAGCCCTGGGCCAAATACACTAAACTGATGCTCACGTGACGGAACAGAGTGCTGGGCTCCGGTTGGCCAGAGGAGAGAGGACCGCCCTCTCTAAAACAGGCAGGTCATACGAGATTTATGATTTCACAACATCATACCGCTGTTGAAAAAGATGATTTTTGCCGATGATAGCATTTAGCCACTGTTAGCACAACTTTAGCCAGGATTAGCATAACATTATCATGTAGCTTACCTTCATAATTCGTCTTTTCTTCTTTCCTCTAGTATTTGCCTTGGCACCACTGAATAATCTCATAACTCCACCACTAGACATTATTTGTCGACATTGTTCTTAAAAATTGTCATTGCTGTTCTGTATTTCCTTCAGTAATGTGTATTCTAGTGTGCGCGTCCGTGGGAGCGCCAACCACAACAACGGCGGTACATTTGCAATGGAAATGCTACACATGAAAAATGGATTCTATCTTCACTGATGACATGGGCATATTCCAAGATGACAATACCAGGATTCATCGTTCATTCATGCTTTACTGAAGTTCACAAATGATATTTTTACTGGCTTCGACAACAATTTGCTTACTGGTGCATTATTTATCGACCTTTCCAAGGCATTTGATATGGTCGATCACCATCTTCTATTAGACAAACTACATTCCATTGGTCTTGACAGGTCTTCTCTTCTCTGGTTTAATTCGTATCTCCATTTTCGCCAACAATGTGTTTCTTTTAAAGGCAACTATTCTGATTTTCAAATTATAGATCGAGGTGTACCTCAGGGTTCATCACTTGGCCCTCTTTTATTCTCAATTTTTATCAATGATCTTCCCCTCACCTGTTCAGACTGCAATATTCAACTTTACGCTGATGATACTATTACTGTTCGAAACCCAATATATTGATATTCAGAACTCTCTTCAAGATGACTTTGATACAGTACAACTTTGGCTTCAAACTAATAAGCTACTTCTTAATAAAACCAAATCATACTCAATGTTATTCCAGGATAAAAACAGACGTATATCGGCTGGTGCACTTGATATTGTATTTCTGGATGCAGCGCCAATTGCACCAGTCGAGACATATAAATATCTGGGTTTATGGCTTGATTCCAATCTTTCTTTTAAGTCTCACATACATGCTGTTGCTAATAAAATTGCATATCGTTTGAAATTACTTTACCAGTCAATTGCTTTAGTTTGCTACTCCCTATTCTCGATTACTGTGATGTAGTCTATCAAAATACCACTGCCACTAATCTTCAGCCACTCAATGTTATCTTTAATAGTCTGTGTAGGTTTATTCTCCGTTGTCCCTTCAGAACTCACCATTGTCTGCTGTATCAGCAACTCTCTTGGCTCACTCCATCCTCCAGACGCCAATTTCATTGGTTATTATTTATATTCAAATGCATTAATCTTAGCTATCCTGATTATTTGAAGCAATATTTAATACCATTTAGCTCTTATAATTTAAGACATGCAAATCAATTTTTTTTTGTCGTACCTCAAATTCATAAAGAAATAGGAAAATTTTCATTTAATTACAAAGCACCTTTTGATTGGAATAATCAACCTGCCTCTATCCGCTCTATAACCTACTATCAAACGTATAAAAATGTTCTTTTGCAATATTTACAAACCACTTGCAATTGCTTTTAGAATTGTAATTGATTGTTCAAAATTCAAAGTTCTAAGTAGTGAGCTCTGTGTGTGTGGTGGTTAGAGTGGATGTGTGTGCTGTAGGGTGCAAGGGATGTATGTGTTGGAAGATGTTAATGATTTAGTGGTTGGTTGTTTTGTCTTTTATGTTTTGGTTCCATGCCTGTACTGCTGTATCTGTTTGTGCTTTGATTTCTTTGGCGACTTTTGAGGACCCTCTTGAAAACGAGATGATGCATCTCAAGGGGTTATCCTCTTAAACGAATAAATAAATAAATAAATCGGGATCAAATTGTGAAATAGTGAGACATCATTTTTCTGTCCAAAAAAAAAACTACTTCAAGATTTGCATACATTTGGGAACATGTTTGTAGAGATAATGTTATTTGCAGAGTAGGCCTACAACCGTAAATAATTCCAGCCATTGTGATTTGCTAAGAATAGAATTACATGTGGTGTGCCCCAGGGTTCGATTTTAGGCCCAGTGCTTTTTAACCTGTATATGCTTCCTCTTGGTGATGTCATCAGGAGACATGGAGTCAACTTTCATAGTTACGCTGATGATACACAGTTGTACATCTCCATGTCTCCTGATGACACCAGGCCAATGGATGCACTTTGAAGAGTTATATTTTTAGTGATGTTTTGATGTTTTGGCTTTTTAGCAATCTTAACCAGAAGTTACAGACTCGAGGGGGTGTCCGAGCTAAACCCGCTACCCAAACAACAACAGGACAATTAAAATGGCGGCGAAGGGCGGAGCCAAACGTCACATGACGGCTCGGGTACCAATGGAAACAACGAGACGTGGTCTTAGGCTCAGGAATAATGCATGATGGGAAAAATGTGAAGTATACTCTGACTTTTCCCTGTTTTGAGTCAGTCTCTCTCATGGAACGGAGGACTGGCAGACTTTCTGTTAGGGAAATGGGGAAGCAGAGTGCTGTATTAAATTACCTGTTAGGGAAATAAATTTACGTGATTTAATCTTCTGAATCCTGGTCATCTATATTCTGGTATGTAAATTAGCTGATAGAGTAGTGTTGACGAAGGAAAAAATCTAAACTTCCCTTCCAGCGTTTGAACACGCGGTGCTGTCCGGAGTCAGGTAACATAGGAATAAAGACGCAACTTATATTAAGATGTATTTAAAGGTATCCGTGGACAGCACAAGAAAAGATGTAAATCTTCAACTTTTTAACTGCATTTTAGATATCGAATCCTGGATGGCAGAAAACTTTCTCCAGCTTAACCAGGACAAAACTGAAGTTTTAGTCATCGGTCCTAAGGCCCAGAGAGAGAAACCTTTACCCAAACTACAGTCATTGTCTTTTAATCCTTCCTCACAGGTGAAGAACCTGGGTGTGATTTTTGACTCTGAGCTGACTTTTATTCCACACATTAAGAATATCACAAAGATAGGTTTTACCATCTAAAGAACATAGCCAGAGTCCGCCCATTCTCTCTCGGGCCAACACGGAGACGCTGATGCATGTGTAGTGGCGCGAGCGGTCCGTTGCCACGGAGTACGGTGACAAAAACCTCAGATAGTGACCTAAATTTAGTTTGACAACGCCACCCTGGGATTTCAGGTCCAGGGAACCTGGATAGTACATAGAATTAACACAAAATTGGAATTTCACCCCGCGAAAGGCCACGCAGGTTCGAAAGAACTGAGAGGAACGTACAGACAAATAAAATAAGTTTACATTACTTTTATTTCGGAATTTGAAAATACTAGGTTACAAAAAGCTTTTCTTGTTAAAATAATTTTAGTTATAAAGAAGTTTAAAACACACTCACTCAGTCGCACCACTCACTCAAACACTCACCCAAATCAAATATGCAAACACAAATAAAGCAAAATGTCCTTTAAAACTGCTGCATCGGGCTTGGGAACACCAGGAGTTACCTGGGATAAAACTTCTTGGTGCTTTTAACACCGTTTGGAGTCCGTATTTAATTCGACACGCATAGAATGTCTATTTCCGAGCCACTCCCGAGTGGAGGTTCTAGCCCAAAACGATGACCATGAGGAACGGAAAACTCGACCCAGTCCTATGTAGAATAATTAGAATTTAGTGGCTAAATAATGCGGCAGAAACCACAGCGCAGAAGTAGTACTTACCTATGTAGCACTCAGGAAACCGCACGACACAAAGTAGCGGAGATCAAAGGCTGTTTGCTGTGTCCGTGCTCCTCGCACCAGCGTTACTAAATGGAGACGCAAAGTGTAAGGCCTCGCAATAGGCCAAATAGATAAACCGAAATATATTAAATAACCGCTTACCGGAGACTGAAGTTGGTAAGGCGCAGGGCGTTTTACACGCCGAGATGGGGAGCCAAACTGATGGAAGCGGAGGCACACGCTGATGCCAAGGTCCGACACTAAACACCCCAGCGTTAGAAATATTCTGACTAAAGGCCATACGGTTAAGTTGTAAACTTACCCGTGATTACGACGAACCGCAATTCGAAGGTTGCACAAGGCTTTTGAGACTCTAGCTTGTTTTGACTTTACAGCGAAGATGGTTAAATTATCCGTGGCTCCGGTCCAGCTCCTCCGTGGCACACGCAGGGACGATCAGAGGCAAAGAAAAGGAGAGGCCGCACACCTGCAGACATTCCTTAATCAACGCTCAGGCGCAGCGTGATTGGGCTGCCAGCGGGGCAGGGCCTACCACTACACATGCTTTTATCACCAGTCGTATCGACTACTGTAATGCCCTGCTCTCTGGTCTTCCCAAAAAGAGTATCTCAGGTTTACAACTTTTACAAAATTCAGCAGCTCGTGTCCTGACGAAGACCAGGAGGCGGGACCACATTACACCGGTTTTAGAGTCGCTGCATTGGCTCCCCGTGTGTTTCAGGATCGATTTAAAGTTCTCTTAATGGTTTTTAAATCTCTTAATGGTCTTGGTCCTTCTTATCTTTCAGAACTGCTTTTACCTTATGAGCCTTTGCGGTCCCTGCGCTCCTCTGGCAGGGGTCTCCTAGTTATTCCTAAAGTCAACAGAAAGACTCACGGCGAGGCGTTTTTCCAGTATTACGGCCCTCGCCTCTGGAACGACCTGCCGGAGGAGCTCAGGACCGCAGAGAACGTTCATGTATTTAAGAGCAGGCTCAAGACCCACCTTTTTAGTTTGGCTTTTAACTAATATTTATTTATATTAACTTTATTTATCTGTTTTAGTTCTATACAATTATTTCTTTAGTTCCACTCTTTTTATTTATTTATTTTATTTTATTTATTTATTTTATCTTGTGCTATTCCACACTTTTAGCCGAGTTTTAGCTGTTTTAATTTATCTTTTATTTGTATGTTCTCCCAGTGTTTCCTCTGAGGGAGCCCTCTGCCCCGGGAGTGCTGGTTGGCTGTGGCCGTGCGGGCGCTCTCCTGTGGGTGCCTGGATGGAGGTTGGACATCTATCCTACACCTCCTCCGGGCGCCCTGTGTTGGCGCTCTGTGGCTGTGGCCGATGGGCTGCTCCTGGTGCAGACGGCTCCTTGGCTGGTGTTTCCTCTTTCGGTTCATCTGTACTCAGCCTTATGTACCCCACTTTATGTCCATTTTTACTTAAGACTTTAACAACTGGGCTGTCTGTATGTGTATGTGTCTGTGTGTCTGTGTGTGCGCGTGGGGTAGGGGGAGGTGGGGGTTGTTGTTATTTATGTATATTTGCTGGTGGGGACTATTTTAATGATTTTTTAAGCACTGTAAAGCACTTTGTGTTACATTTTGTATGAAAAATATAAATAAAGTTTGATTTGATTGATAAAGGAAACCACATCAAGTTGTGATAGTAGGGCTGCACTGTTCCATCCTGGACAAATCTACAATTTGCAGAGAAACCTTAAATATGTGTAATTACAGCCAACAACAAAATGTCACAAAAGGCATTGTGTTCACCTACATGTACTCATTTATACTTATGTACTTTGTTTAGCCTCTTCCTGCTGTGATTGCGCTGTTGACAGATGTTTTCCTGAGACCTGGGTAGGTTTGTTTACCTCTTGCCGCCGCATTTTCACACATGTTCATTTGTGAAAGACGTATATGCTGCAACATGGCCAGAGCGTGAGTAAATATAACCAGGACGTGTTTTTTGGGGGGCCATGGTTTACTCAGCTGCCAATTACTAAAACGTGGAGAGGCTCGCGGTCCCGGGGTCAAGTGGAGGGAAACCAGCTGCTGATACAATGGAGTAGATAGAACTGCAGTAGTGGCGATTGTTTACTCTCCCGAACAGGAAGCGTGGACCAACTTGGCACGAGTCCCTCAGGATTGAGATGTTTTCTAATGTTTTTTCTGCTGAGAATGTGTCAGGAAATCGCCATTAGGCAAGTTTCCACCTCTCTGCGCTGTGTACAGAATGCTCGTAAAGGGGAAAAAGCTCATCATTTATAAGCAGCTGCAAAACGGCTTTTGTTTTAATTCACGGTCGAACTCAAACTTAAAAGACTGGAAAGTACTGGAAATTTAAGGGATGTTTTATGAGGATTCGACTAAAACACAACAATTTCTCCCATTTTTCCTTTTTTTTAATTCCTTTTTTAAACAAAAGGTTAAAAACTTTGATCAGTTTATTGAAAATGCTTGAAAATGTCTAAAGAGTCAGGGGTAATTCACCAAGCGTTTGTTTGAGTAGCACGTGCAAAAGTGGATCATGAGCGCATTTTTGCTCACGCAGCATTCTCTCATTCTCACAACTTTGCATTTAGAATATTTATTAAATCATATTTAATCAAAGTCCCCCTGCTTTATGCAGTTTCTCCCACATGAAAAAGCATGGACCTGTTCCTTTGGCGATTTTAAAGCAGTACTACAGTAAGTAACTTGTTACCTTAATAAATCCTTTCCGTAGTCTCTCTGGAGGTAATACAAGTGTTAATGGGATGATTGGGGGGTCTTCATCTCCCGTTGGTGTCTCTAGCCAGAAAACCACAATTGCAACTTCGCTGCCTCCGGGTCCGAGGCGCAATACACACTAATGGAATCACAAAGAAGAAGCTAACAGGCTAACAGGCAAAGCTAACTGTGGGCTAGCACCACTTAACAGTATTTACAGCCAAGTTTGAGTGAAAAATATTATCTTCATTGTGTAATTGGATGTACAGTATCCCTCTGTCCCTTTGTCTTTTCTGTCAGCGTAGTATTTACTCTCACGGACAATTAATGAGTAAAAAACACAACATGCTACGACACCTGCAGTGGGGCTTATGGCCTCTAGGGCATGAGTTACTTAGTTCTGCTTTAAACGATATGAGGCTCTTTCAAACTGTCATTGGAAGTTTTAATGATTAAATGCCATCAACAATATGTTTTAAAGATATGTAAAATATGTAAAATCGACTTTTTCAAGCTTTATATCATGTTATTATGTCATTCCCTCATTAAACACATGCTGGAGTGTTGCCTTGGCTCATTCACATATTTTTGAGTAATCAGTAAAAACTTAGACGGCAGCCATTTTAGGTGTAGCTATGCCTCAGTCTCCTAGGAACGCCCCCACCTCCTGGAGACGCCTCTGGACCTTTGTCACCAGCCAAGCCACCAACCACTGCTCCTCAGCTCAGCAGAGCCCCCTCCCCGCACAGTAGTGTTGTTTAGATGCCACAGCAGTGTGCTGAAGGGGGCGTGTCAGAAAGCTTCTTAAAGAGACAGAGGCCTATTTCAAGACGTTCAGTACAGCCATTTTGAGAGAGCAATTTTATTCAAGGCAGTTATTTTAATTTACTGCATATACAGACCAACAGAAGGTTACGTCATCATTGTAGTATGCTATAGACTGGTGCTATGTGATTGAAAAAAGCATAATACCCCCTCTTTAATGATTTTTGTCGGCGAAATTAACATGTGTTGGACCGCCCTTAGGTTTGATTACAGCACGCATTCACTGTGACACGGTTTCAATAAGTTCTTGCAATGACAAAAAGAACTAATGTTGCATTAATTTTTCACCAAGATCTTATATAGATATAGATGGGAGAGTGTGACCCAAAGATTCCCAATGGGGTTAAGATCTGGACTCTATGATGGCCGATCGATGTGTGAAAATTATGTGTCATGCTCCCTGAACCACTCTATGAAAAGTCATCAGCGGATCTCCTTCTTTGGGTACAACCGGTTGATACTCTCACCTCACTCTCTCTAAGATGGCTGTGACTGCAGTTCCAGGCGATTTCCTTTCTTTGTTTTCTGTTGTCCTTTCTTTTGTTCCTCCTGAGACAAAGCCAAATTTCCAAGGGGGACAATAACGGCTACAGATAATAAATAATATTACTCAAGATTTAGGGAAGTGTCTCAGATTTATCGGGATTTTAACACATATCAGTAAGACCATTCTTGTTATCATGAACATCAATCAGTCTGCGATTACTGTACCTTTCATGAATAAATGTGGAGTATTTTATGTACCATTCAAACACTTTGATACAGAGTAATGTTATATGGGTTGTAATGGTGATGGTGAACAACGATAATGCCAACATGGTAATGAATTCTGTATGGGAGACAGAAATAATACACTGGTTGTAGCGTGTGAGATACTGTGTATGTTGAGCGTGTGAGATACTGTGAATGTTGACCTGGTATAATGCAGTGTCGCATTTGTTAATATGTAACCAACTCGGTTGATAGTTGTTTGTAAAAAGGCAAGAAATATGCACTGTTGTCAGTCATTGTTATAGTTATTGTTATTGAAGTTTATGAACAGGGGTGGGAGTCAATAAGCTTGTCTTCTTCCCACTCCTTTTCGAGCTGTAATGTAAATTATTTTTCTTTTTCTTTTTCTTTTATTATGTATATATATATTTCTGTTTTTTTTCTTTTCTTCTTTAGCTCGAAATAAAATATTCAAATCAAATCACCGAACACCACATGCAGCGCTATTAAAGGATGGGTTAGAGGACAAATCTACCTATGAGGACAATAAAGTGTATCTTATAAAACGTTATAACTCCAACTTTATGATTTCATTACTCAATAAGCGTTTTACTTTTATTACACCGACCAAAGTCCAGCTAGGAACCGTGGGCATATTGACCATTCTGAGAAGCTTCTGCGGACGTCATTCACTCAAAGGTTAGGACTGCGCCTCTTTACTAAAGCCGCAGCATTCATTTCAGGCACAAACACAGCCTTTAGCTTGTTTTCTGTCACGCTCTTAATATGTTCTGGATGTTTACCCCCACTGGTCTGGACATAGGATTTGGAGATTTCTGAAATACTGATGTCTGTCCATGAAGTCCTGGTTATTTTAGACTTTGTTTATATCTGGTCTGGACATGTTTAAGTCTTGGTTTAGAGGGTTAAATTCATACGTTTTAGATCTGGTACTGTAGCTGCTTTCAAGTCTTGGTTTTATTTTAAGTGTTTATGTTTGTTTGTTTCCCCAGAGCTTTAAAGGGGGGTATTATGTCAAATCGACTTTTTCAAGCTTTATATCATGTTATTATGTCATTCCCTCATTAAACACATGCCTGGAGTGTTGCCTTGGCTCATTCACATATTTTGAGTAATCAGTAAAAACTTAGACGGCAGCCATTTTAGGTGTAGCTATGCCTCAGTCCTCCTAGGAACGCCCCCACCTCCTGGAGACGCCTCTGGACCTTTCGTCACCAGCCAAGCCACCAACCACTGCTCCTCAGCTCAGCAGAGCCCCCTCCCCGCACAGTAGTGTTGTTTAGATGCCACAGCAGTGTGCTGAAGGGGGCGTGTCGGAAAGCTTCTTAAAGAGACAGAGGCCTATTTCAAGACGTTCAGTACAGCCATTTTGAGAGAGCAATTTTATTCAAGGCAGTTATTTTAATTTACTGCATATACAGACAACAGAAGGTTACGTCATCATTGTAGTATGCTATAGACTGGTGCTATGTGATTGAAAAAAACATAATACCCCCCTTTAAAGTCCGTCTCCTACACTGGTGCATACTGACGTTGTGTTCTTGGCAAGACTTTTCATTCATCTTCAAGGAAGGAAGGAAGGATTTATTTGTATAGCTCCTTTCACAGACATGGTCACAAAGCACTTTACATGAGACGATTTACATTCCCTCCATGGTGGTGTACTGTATGTAGCCAGGGCTGCCCTCCAACGACCACAATTCATTCACACATTTTATTTATGTGATAGGGACTAGTGTGAACAATTAACATGAACCACACTACAACATTTATAGCCAAGAGTTTTATATGGTTCTTACTGACAGACACTATAGGTATAACAAGAAAGTTTTGTTCAAATACCTTACGAGTTTCGATGGGCTGAGAATTTACTTCCGTCTTCCTCAGATTTGTCTCCCGAGGTGCATGATGCACGTCTGATAAGATGTCCAGGAGGAGCATTTTATCAGATGTTCTTTCCAGGCGTAGCCACACTGACATAATCAATAAAACTGTCAGACACTGAGAAAGATGGAAGTAAATTCCCAGTCCGTTGAAACGCGTAAGGTATTTGAACAAAACTTTCTTGTTATACCTAGTGTCTTTCAATAAGAATAAAACCATTTGAAATAAGAAGACATTAGGCAAGGCAAGTTTATTTGTAGAGCACAATTCATACACAAGGCAATTCAAAGTGCTTCACAGTTGCAGAAAAATTACAAAAAAACAGATAAAATCAATCAATAAAACATCAACATAAAGTTAATCAATGACAGTAAAAGGCAAGAGTGCAGATAAAATACTTTCAGTTTTCATATGCACGGGTAAAAAGAGCTGTTTTCAGCCTGGATTTGAACATTGTCAGAGTTGAGGCCTGTCTCACATCCTCATGAAGACTGTTCCAGATTTTAGCTGAAACTGAAACGCAGCCTCACCGTGTTTAGTCTTTACTCTGGGAACCACCAGGAGACCCCTCCCTGAGTTCTCAGGGCCCGAGATGGTTCATACGGCTCTAACATGTCAAAGATGTACTTTGGTGCTAAACCATGAAAAGACTTGTACACAAGCAGAGCTGTTTTAAATTCTATTCTCTGAGTGACAGGAAGCCAGTGCAGAGACCGGAGCACTGGACTAATGTGGTTCTTGTCAGGACTCGAGCAGCAGCGTTCTGGATGTTCTGCAGCTCTAACAGCTCGTTTAGAAAGGCCAGTGAGCAGCCGTTACAGTAGTCTAACCTGCTGGAGACAAATGCATGGATGAGTCTCTCTAAGTCTGGTTTTGACACTATTCCTCTTATTATGAATGTAAAAAAAGTAATTACATTTATAGCCATGGCTAATTTGCAATGTCCGTTCCTATTGGGCTTTTCAAATGCACACCGAAATTAGTGCATTTGAATGCAGCTAGAAATTATTGCACATTTGGTCTAATAAAAAAGAAATAATAAAACACACTTTAGTATATTTTTACAGCCTCCAGATTCAAGTTGTGTTTCAGCTCAGGAGACAAGGAGTTCAACAGTTTAGCGCCGCTGCCCTGGACAGAAAAGGCTCTGTCCAAAGGTCCTTTTTTTTCTGAAGGGCACAAAGTATAGAAGAATATTTAAAATAGGATGAAATGTATTTACAATTTATACAGAGTGCAAAATGTTAGCAATGATGATTATGATGGTGATATAATTGATATAATGATGATTATTATTATTCCTGTTTTTGTCCATAGTTCAGGCCTGCTTTGGTATTTACAGCATTGAAAACGTCTGCGGGCCATACTCTTTTAGACCTCCAACGGCGTGTGTGGCCACGACCCCCTCCTTCGTCTCTCACTTCAATATTTTCACAAAAGAAACTCACTCAGGCCCTCCTCTGAAGTCTAGACTTGGACTGGTAACCCCGGTAACCCTGGGGCGTCAGTGAAGCCACATGCCACTCACTGACTGCGTTCCTAATGGGACACAGAACGACGTCCCGACTGGGAATTCCAGATATGTCCATCAAGCCGAGAGAAAAGCTCTGCCTCAGAGTCCGACTCCCTTAGTGGCATGATCCCTGCTGAAACCGGGATTAGGTAATGTTTGTCTATTAGGGAGCTTTAAATGTCCACGCTGACACACAAGGGAAATCTAGGATTGGACTGGACTGCTGGCAAGCTAAAAGCAACATTACAATCCGTCTTTGCCAGTCATATGACAAAAACACCAGCGGCTGCCATTTTGGATCTAGTTGCTAATATAATGTCAAACTCCAACTGTTGACAATCTCTCGCTCATTACATTCAAATCCCTTGTGTCCCAGAGCAAAAGGGACAACATGTTAAATGACACAAATAGCTAGTAATTGTAAATTCTCCTGCAAAGCACATATTGAGGATCAAGATATATTACTCTAAATACACAAATATCAGTGATGGTCGAAGTACTTGATTTCATAACTTGAGTACACACATCAAATATTACTCCAATAAAAGAAAAGACATTCTGTCAAATATTGAATTTGCTGTAGAAAATAGTTCAAAGTGGAAAGTACAAATCCGTTTAAAGGGGGGTATTATGTAAAATTGACTTTTTCAAGCTTTATATCATGTTATTATGTCATTCCCTCATTAAACACATGCCTGGAGTGTTGCCTTGGCTCATTCACATATTTTTGAGTAATCAGTAAAAACTTAGACGGCAGCCATTTTAGGTGTAGCTATGCCTCAGTCCTCCTAGGAACGCCCCCACCTCCTGGAGACGCCTCTGGACCTTTTGTCACCAGCCAAGCCACCAACCACTGCCCCTCAGCTCAGCAGAGCCCCTCCCCGCACAGTAGTGTTGTTTAGATGCCACAGCAGTGTGCTGAAGGGGGCGTGTCGGAAAGCTTCTTAAAGAGACAGAGGCCTATTTCAAGACGTTCAGTACAGCCATTTTGAGAGAGCAATTTTATTCAAGGCAGTTATTTTAATTTACTGCATATACAGAGCAACAGAAGGTTACGTCATCATTGTAGTATGCTATAGACTGGTGCTATGTGATTGAAAAAAGCATAATACCCCTCTTTAAGTAAGTGTTGCAAACCCTGCAGCTTCAAAAACACCAAAATTGTTCCTGAATTCACCCTCTGTACGGCAACTCGACGAGGACAAACCTCCTTTCTCCTTGCAAGTCAGTGGCATTTGGTAGTACATCTGCACAGCGCCACCTACTGTTCATAGAGTGTGTATTAGGCTTTTAAATTTAACTAAACACATGGCCAAATGTACTTTTTACTTTGGTGAAATGTAGTGGAATAGAAAGTATTATATCTATCTTTCAAATTTAGAGGAGTAAAGTAAAAGTAAAGTAAATGTATTCATTTACCGACAACAACAACAAAATGTATATGTATCTGTATACAGTATATAGCAGCAGAGGGAGGGAGAGTCCAGCTTCCTGTCAGCTCGGTGGATGAAGCTGTCCTTCAGTCATTTGGACCTGGCACAGATTGAGATTCCACAATCTTCTCCCTGATGGCTGTGAACGTGTGGTTTCACCCTCTGAAATAACTCTATAGAGAAAACCTCTGGTGCCAGGAAGCCGGTCCAGATCATTGTTGTTGAGCCAAGAACAGAACACTCTCACACAGTCCACTGAGAAGAGGGTAGTCCAGGTTGAAAAAAGCGGATACTGCAACAAGTCGGGATAGATGGCTATACTTATGAGTTTAATATCTAGAACGCTGATGGAAAGCAGTGGTTCTCGATCTCGATGACCTCGGGACCTACCATCACCCCAGGATGACCCAACAAATGTTCTTTTTTTAATAAACCATTTTGCAGTTGAACTCTGACAACCTGGTTATCTGTTACTGTATTTTCCTGCAGATTATTGTTGATGGGATTTAATATGGGAAGAGATGCTTAGCGGAAAAAGCTTGTGACCCACGGAAAAAATGGTCCCACGGCCCCCTTTTGGTCCCGACCCAGCAGTTGAGAACAACTGGTCAAAAGGTCCAATACAGCTCTGTCTTGCCCAAGGACACAATGAAAACCTCTGGATTCTTACTGTTGACGTATCTAGTGACTCAAAACATGGTCAAATATCATGAGAACTCTCTGCTCCTCACAAGTTGCTCCATGGCTTTGAAAGACGGCGCACAAATATCCCTATAGGAGCAATACTGACAACAATTACCAGAAAAGACAGTTAATTTATGCTCATTTCATGACGCATTTATTGCAATGCATCATAAGTCACAAAATGGATATCAAGAAGACAAATGCAGACTCACAGAGCTTTACATTAATGATCTTGATAATTATGACTGCTGTGCACAAAGAGCTGCATCATTAAGGATAATGCATATTTAATAGAGGACTTGTGACTGAATAAATTGCTCCTTTCCTGCCTGTAGAGATGGAGTTGCTTTACTTCCTATGCTCGTCTATTGTGTTGTTCATAGTTAATACAATATTATTCTGTATTATGTAGGATATCAATATCTAGCTTAATTCAGGCTTTTACCAATAACACCTCAGCCTTTATTTGTACATTGACTTAAAAAAAAGTGTCTAGAAAACATATCAGTTTTAAGATGAAAATAAAATAAATAAATAAACAAGTTAAAAACATGACAAAATGGCAGCACAAAAGATGAGTACAAACCCTTGTGGTCCCAGTGGGGATCATTTAAACCACTTTAGGTCTATTTTAGACCCAGGGCAGTCCTGATCGGCCTGATTGTACTTAAATACTTTACAAAATGGTACTTGGAGTGAGATGTCTTAGAACCTCTGGCGTACACACACACACGAGTCAAATACGCTGGACAAGCTCGTCGATACATCAGAAAAGTTATAATTAGGTTATATTGTAGGAAGAAATAACTTTAGTTTTGAAACCACATAATCAAGAGCTGCAACCAATCCCCGTGGCCCAGACAAATAGGATTAAGGACAGATGAGGGAGACGTATCTGGCTTATGAATCTTATCAGAGTGTAGCAATTTCACAATTTATGAACATAAACATAATATTGCAATCTGTTTACTTCACTTATCAGGGTGGTGGGAGTGATGATGTTTCTCTTTCCACAAGCGCCAATTTAAGATTATAAATACATCTGCAATAAAGCAACCAATACAAACATATTTTAGGGGGAAAAAATAATGTTTTCCTAAATAAATACTACAGATCCTCTCACAACTCATTCTTGCCTCCCAGTTCGTCCATGGAGACAAAACAAGTAAGCACAGGTCATATAGCAGGATATATAACTGATAACTGTTTGATCTCTCGGTGACATTGGGTTTACAGCTGGTATTCCCACACGGTCTCCCATCCTGGTACTACTCGTGGCTGACATTGCTTAGTTTCCAAAGTCAGATGGGCATTCTATAAGTGGAGACATAGCTGATCTCATTCTTTGGGCATAATAGTCTTGCTGAACCTAGACCTGACCAACTGCAGCAACCCCAGATCCGTCAGGCTTCATTTTGGTGGTTTCTTCTTCCACTGCCGAGTTTCTCTGTACTTTTTGGATTGCTTTGTAAAAGAGCAGTACTTGTTCTTTGTTGGTCTTTGAATTGTGTATGATTTCTCATGTATCTGTTCTTTACATGAGTCTATAAGTGTTTATCTGTCATTTCCACTTGGCGGTTTCTAAAAAAGTAACCCATCGATGGAATTGATTCAGTGATCGCACTCACCAATACCTTGCAACAGAACAACCATAACCATATTATATATTTTTTTCTTCAACCCTAATATTTTCCTAAAATAATTGCTCCGCCATGATTAAATTACTGATGCAGCAGCCAAAGTCTAAGCACCAATGTTTTATCTACTGAAAAAATTGAATAAAAGTAATCACATTCCTGTCATTTGTCCATTTCTCTGCCATGGTTGGTTTTGCTGCGTCATCCACTTCTGGCCTTTCAATTTAATCCTTTCTTGAGCCGCACATGAACTTTCAACTTCAGAATAATTATTGGAGTGTTCCGGATATTCTTAGCGCCTGATTATACCTCCGTGTGAATTTAAGAAAAAAAAAAGAAAAAAAAAAGAAAAAAAAGCCTTACAACAAGTCCATTATTAATTAAAGGGGCTCTGTGGAGTTTGGCAGTTTTGTGCTCGCAATTGCCCCCTCAGGCCAAACGCGTAACTGCAGCCTCGATGATAAGCTCGTGCATGAGGCGCTCAGGCTTTACGAGCACCAGAAATAACAGTCCCGTCCTGGTCAATTTACAGATTTGCAGGCGTGACTTCAACTGAGGTAAGAAACGTTACTGTTTTGTAAGATATTTAGACCAAATCAATTTGAGTGAATGTTTTCCAAGATGTGATACTTGAGCAAATAGCAAAATCGTCTCTTCAATCTCTTGGGCCCAAAGTTAGCGTAGCTAACTCGTAAATTATATTGTAAACAGCACATGTCCACATTTTGTAGTCGTTTCACTACTTATAAATCCGTGAACAGTCATGCTTATTAGGCCAAGAAAAGCTAACATTAGCAGCATTATTTTTGCCATTGTAAATACAGCACCATTACCACTGTTACTACTCAAATGTTTTGTAGGTACAGCACGATTACTGTTATTACTGACACTACTAGTCTGCTACTAATACTACACAACTTCTCTGTAGGTATAAAATTATTAGATCAACTATTTTGGTAACTTCCAAATATGATTATTTTATGGTTTGTTTCAGTGAAGTTTGTACAACATGCACGGACAGTCGGACACCGTTGTTTTGAAGCATCAACTACACTTTTCCCCAAGTATTTAGTCATAATTTCTTACCTTTCAAGCAAAAATAAGCTGTGGGTCTTTCGAGAGATTCTCTCAACATTTTCCGATGTTTACTCTGGTTCTTTGCTTACGCCGATCAGACTGGACTTTCACCTTTTTTGTCGCACTCAATTAAACTCTTCGTTTCTTTTTGTTATTTGGGGTCTGGGCTGGAGTTTCGATGGTGCTTGAAGCCGGTCTCCTCTTATTCTCCGCTAAATCCATCCTTCTGAAGTTACCACTCGCTCGGCAGCGTCAGTATAGAGGAGATACAGCTAACGCTACAGCTAACGCTACAGCTAACGCTACAGCTAACGCTCCAGCTGAGCGTGAACGCACATGACGTTATTACACTGTTTGCTTGTTCGACCCGAGCATAAACTATTTAAGTGACTTTACAGGCATGTAGAGGCAATCGCGGTGAAAAGGCCAGGGCTCATTCTACTCACCAGGGCATTGCTGGAGCATGAGGAAGAATTATACATTTATTTGTGGTTAAACTTATGTATAGTCCCTTTAAAGTCTGAGACGGCATTCCCACGGCTTCAGAGTGACACATTGCACAATTCAGAACTTGGCAAATGCGGAGGATTATCTTGGCGTGAAATATCACTTAAAAAAAAAAGTTCAGACTTCGTAACAGACTTTTGAGTGTTTCATGGCAACGACAAGGAGCAAAACACAAGCGGTAACAAGGAATGATAAATCCTACTTATTCTTTTATTCAATCAGGAAACTCCCACTGAGGTTTCAGAATGTCTTTTCAGAGGAGAGAGAGGCAATCAAGGGAACCCTATTGTGCATGTTCTTAGTAAGGCGGCACGGTGGCTTCACAACTAGAAGGTCCAGGTTTGATCCCCGGACTGGGCCTTTCTGTGTGGAGTTTGCATGTTCTCCCCGTGTCTGCGTAGGTTTCCCCCTACCACTAAAAGATCCGGTGTGGAGTGTTTACATGCATGAGACCCATGTGTGTTCATTAACATGCACTGTCCCGAAACAAACCAATAAATAAATAAGAAGGAACCAGAAACGAGAACAAGCTCCACACAAAGAAGTGGAAAGACCCAACTTCCTTCTCTGTTGGTCATTTCTAGTTTAGTGCCTAGTAATGAAAAGTTACATTTGGTTCAGAGCAAATATCTATTTATCACAGTCGAATTCTGTTAAAATGGCGTCTGCGTATACTCGGCAATTATGCATTGAGTAACTTTTCAAATCAAATGTCCTAAAAAGCGCTAATGGTTCAGTTAAGCTCTTATTTGACTTGGCAACATCGCACACATCACAAGCATAACGTTCAGCTTCTGACAAAGTACTTAAAGGTGCATTATGGAACTTTTCATGTGCGTATTTGAGCTTTGAGTGACCCAGCAGCTGATGGTCCCTCTCACTAGAAAAGCTTTCTTTGTCGAGGCCACCGTGATCGAAAGCAAAGTCGCCATGGTAACCACTCATACAGCCACTGGGTCACAAAAAGGTAAATTGTGTGCAAATATCAAGTTTTATTTTCTCACATAAAAAGTTCCATAATGCAACTTTAAAGGGGGTATTATGTAAAATCAAGCTTTATATCATGTTATTATGTCATTCCCTCATTAAACACATGCCTGGAGTGTTGCCTTGGCTCATTCACATCAGTAAAAACTTAGACGGCAGCCATTTTAGGTGTAGCTATGCCTCAGTCCTCCTAGGAACGCCCCCACCTCCTGGAGACGCCTCTGGACCTTTCGTCACCAGCCAAGCCACCAACCACTGCTCCTCAGCTCAGCAGAGCCCCTCCCCGCACAGTAGTGTTGTTTAGATGCCACAGCAGTGTGCTGAAGGGGGCGTGTCGGAAAGCTTCTTAAAGAGACAGAGGCCTATTTCAAGACGTTCAGTACAGCCATTTTGAGAGAGCAATTTTATTCAAGGCAGTTATTTTAATTTACTGCATATACAGACCAACAGAAGGTTACGTCATCATTGTAGTATGCTATAGACTGGTGCTATGTGATTGAAAAAAGCTTAATACCCCCTCTTTAAGTAGCCTTTTTACCCACTTGAGGATTAACTCATACTCTTTTTGCCTCTTCAGCCACGTTTTAGATTTCACTACAAAACAAGATAAGCACTTGAAAGGGTAATTTAAACGCATACATTTGTTTCATTAGTGTAACTGTAACCTTTTTCATGACATGTAACTCGATCAATAAACAGACACAGAGACATTTTGGTATCAGATATAGATATATTTTCATAGAACATCTGAAATAGGACCAAACAGACACCTTCATTTACATATATTAATTATATTTACACGTGTATGTACAAATATTACAAAAAGCTTTTCTGCCAGAGTGTATAGCTTGAAATGACACGATGCTCACTGTGAGGGAAACACAATTACTATATTCAAAACCACAAACACACACATTTTATATAGGCTTTTCCAGCTCACGTGGGGAATCAGTAAACGACGCAGAGAGTTGTTTTTTTTTGCGAGTAACGTCAAAGGAAACACTATTCATTAAAATGGTCAATAATCAAAAGCTCTGGGTAATTGAATCTACACACGCTCCTCTCTGCGGCATTGTAAACACATGGTGCCTCGTGACTTGAATTATGAAAAGAAGCAAGCTCTTAAATATGTACTGACGTTTTCTGAGAAGGCTCTTTCACCGTTTGTGTAAGTAGCTGCATTAGCTGGCAGACTGGAAAGGCCGCTCACCACTCTGCCGCTGTGACTCCTTAACTCAAATGTACATGTATTTTTTATTTTATTTAATAATAATAATAATAATAATAATACTAATAATGCATTTTATTTCTTAGGCGCCTTTCAAGACACTCAAGGTCGCCTCACAACAACAAGTAAATTAACATCAACAATTAAAAACAGTTAAAATACAATGTTAAAAAATGTAGGTTTGATATTTTGCATGGTTTATGGAGGCTTTTACAACTGCTTTATACCTCTTTGCCTGTGCATTTGTGTAGCACAGCTGAAACTAATGTGTGCACTTCACAAATACCTCTAGGTTTGACGATATTATAAAACGCAGGTTTGCAAAACGCGAGCAGAGGGCACACTTCATCCTTTTGTACAGGGCAGTAGTGTAAAAAAAAAAGGTCCTGGTAAACATGTGAGACTTTGACCACTAACAGGATCAGAGTCTTGTTGTGTCTGGACTGCAGGGATTTGTGTGACGTGTATCAGAGTGTGGGCTGGCGTTTTGAATGACAAACCAAATCTGCATTATTACTGAAACATGCACAAATCAAACAAAGCCCCACTTTTGTGTTGAAGATACAACATTATAACATTGTTATACACACTTTATTTTACACTACCCTTGATACATTGTACCTGTCACATTTAGTGCAATGTAATGTTCTATCTGTTACTGTACATACACGATGGAATAATATATATTAGTAGTTAGGAGGTACATAATGTAATAACATATAAGACCCTAAGTCTAACTCTAACCTATTAGATCATGTACCTCCAAAGTACAAATACACATTATTCCATTGTGTATGTACTACATAGGCACAAGTTATTACACATTGTTACAGAGCAGATTGCATTGTACTAAGTTTAGTTTGGTACAATGAATCAAGGTAGTGTAAAATAAAGTGTTACCGCTCAAAAAAGTACATTTGCCTCATAGACATTTAAAGATCATAACAGTTTCTAGGCATAAGCGATGTAATTGTTTCTCTCTTTCCTTATTTTCCCTTTTTCTTGTAATCAAAAATCCCTGGAAAAATTTGCTTTTCCTGAAAATAGATGCTGAATCAGCCTTTTTGAAATGGGAAATTGTTTATACTAGACTTAGTTAAACAGTCCATCTCCAATCTAAGGCTGGTTCAGGAATTAAAAAATCCAATTAGAAATCCCCATAGAGCTTTAGAAAATCCCAATATCAAGAATTTAAATGCGCGGCAAAGGCATACTTAAAGATGCAGAAAAATGCTTTTATAACTTTTCGGTTTGCAAAGTTTCAGATAAATCTTATGAGTCTTGATGGTCAGCTGTAAACACATAACTTTAGCGTCCATGCGGATTCAGAACGCTTGATTCTTTTTGAAATTCTCATTACATGACGACCCTTGACTCCCCCTGCTGACCGAGAAGTGTCACAACAAGCCACCTCTGACGACTTCATCAAACAAAATGCGTTTGAGCTAAAAATACATTCAAGCTTTGATTTCAGATCTATATTTCCATTATTGGAAACCGTGACCTAGATGCCCGAGCGCATTTCCAAATGCCAGTATCGACAGCTCCACAGAGCAAACCCGTGATATCTCTGGCACTCCTTCAAAACTGCCATTGGCCAGGTTCGCGCTTCCATTACGAGCTGTGGGATTGTTTACAAGGACATTTTACAACGAGGCCCTTTAATGTTCGCCGCAATTGTTTTCATCTGGCGTGCACATGAGTTCGAACACAACCAAACCCCCACCATGGTCCAGGATGTCGGGAATATTTAGGAAGTGTGTTGACGTCGAGAGGGAGGAATGCGCTAGCCACTTCGGGACGGGATAAAGGCCGGGGTTGGGCAGGAGGGGGACGGGGGGTGGTCCTCTCACCGAATGTGGTCGATCGCTCTTCATCACAAATCTCTGCTCGCTTGGACGCATATAAAGGCAAGGTGAAATCAAAACCATTCCGATGGCAACCACATGAATCCTCTCAGAATATTTGTCTTTGTCAGTAGAGTGAAGCAATTCCTTGAACAAATGATTATAATAAAGATGTGGGAAGGCCGAGGAAGAAGAATAACCCAGAGCTATTACTAGTGTTTTTCTCCATGTAACGTCAATGTCGAAACCCAAACGAAATACAGTACTGTGGAAAAGTGGAGGATATGGCCAAAACAAATATTTACGGACTCGAGAATAATACGTCATATTGCGCAACAAAGAGGAAAAGTCTGATTTGAAGCAAATTGGAGATTAATGACCTCCGCTAAGCCACTGACCAGCTCTCAATGGTAAAACTATAGACTATATACTTTCTATTAAATGACAGTTCATTCTAGTGCCAAAAACAGGGAACGAAAGGAAGATTATTAGCATCAGAACTAGGGCTGCATGATATGAGAGAAAATGTCACTATTTACTATCTCGAATATTGCAACAACACTATTATTGCAATATTTTAGATAAACCATTTGACGCACTACATCCTTTCAAATATCATAAGCATTATTGTTTTCATTCACTTGTGTCAAAACAAGACAAAAATGGAATAACTAAAGCTTTACTTTGCCCATTTAAGTCACGTTTTTTTTTAAAGGCTGAATTGGTAAAATATGTGTAAATCCCAGTCAGTTGGAGGACCTCAGTGATAGTGTGGGATATCTTGGCTTTTGCGATATGGATAATGCGTAACCTTATACTGACATAACAATAATTTGGCAATATTTTGTGCAGCCCGTGTCAGGACTTCAACTGGATATGGATTGGTAAATGTTTAAGAAAGAAATGTGTGCCTCGGATTGCCTTCTTCTTCTGGATATGGATTGGTGTTGGAGTTCTCGATCACTGAGCCACAAGGCAGGGAGGTTAAGAACTTCCAATTGAGCCACAATTACACAACTACTACCCGACTACTACTGCTGCCAAAACTACCCATTTGTTCCTTTATTGAGTAAACTGGAAACACGTTTGAGTCCTCCATTATGTAAACATTGATCTAATCCACTCCAAAATAGATTATTACACGCCTTTGGCCCATAACTTTAAAATTTTCTTAACCAAGAATACTTGTTTACCAAAGCAATCATGGCCACATTGACAGATCCTTCAAACCTTTGCACAGTACTGTTTTTCTATACCCAAAAAGGCAAAGAGAGAGAGAGAGAGAGAGTCTGCATGTGTTACTTGGGGACGTCTTGTACATGGTCTGGAAGAGTAATTTTGAGCGCTGCACACCTTCTGGCGGCTATGTAAGTTTTATCTTTGTAAACAGTGTGAAAGGATGTGGTGTTCAGTGGCACTGCAAGGGGAGAAAACAGTCGGTCGGGGCAAGGGTTATTCCTGGAAAAGCTCTTTCACATAATCAAAAGTACTTAGCAATCCCCGGAGGTTCCAGAATAGATATCCATGTGGTTTGGAATGAGAAACATCAACATCGAAAACAGCTTTAAGACGCAGAATTGCTGAAATCTATTATACGTGTCCTTAAGTCCCTTTCGTTATTCAATGAGTACCTTTGTAAACACTTCAGTCTGCTTGAACAGACACTTTAGGTGAATTGTCCAGCTCTCGCCAGTTAGTAGAGCTGACAGTGGGGCTCCTATTGGTCATTTTGGTCAGCAGCGTGGTCCGTCGAAAGCTGCTGTCTGAGTCCTCTTTCTTGAGGTCCGTGCGGAACCGGCGGCAGCAAAAAAACAGTGCAAAAAGTCTTGGAGGAGGTGCCCGCTGAAGATCATGTAAATCCACGGGTTGCAGCAGCTGTTGAGGCTGGCCAGCAGAGCGGACAGAGTGACTGCCGTGTTCTCGGAATCTGATCGAGACACAAAGAAAACAGGAAAACAGTCGTTAGACAACCATGTTTCTACACTATTAATCGTTTTTGCACTATACCGCACTTCAGAAAAAAAGTTTAGCTTTACACTGACAGCTTTACACTAACAGTACTGAGTATGTGTGGGTCTAAACTGGGTCAGGACCCAAAAGGGTGTCATGGGACAATTTTGTCATGGTCAGCAATGTGATCAGCTCTTGAATTGACACACCTGTAACTTATGATATGTTGACATCGACAATGTTTTTATTTGGTTATGGGTCATCATAATGTTAAATTACACCAAAGAGAGTACCTCCAGAATACGCATATGCTCTCAAAATGTTACACCAAATACTACCCACTGTAAAGGTAAAGTACATCAGGCCTATATCTGTGCATTTTAAGGCACAAGCAAGTCTACTGTATGTTACACTTTGACTACAATGAACCCTGCACCACAATATGAGCCCCAAGGACCCAAGGTCCAGCAGCACTATTTCAAACATTTATTGCATCAATACAAAGCGGCAGGCAGAGCAGGTTAAATAAAGTACTATATGATTTATATATGTGAGGTCATCCTGTGTGTGGGGCATGTCAGCTCAGCAGGAGACACTGACATTCCCATAAAGAAAGGAGCGCTGTATAACTTCATCTTCCAGCCAGGCTCCTTTTTGACATAAGAAAACATAATAAACCTGCCCCACATTAAAAAGTTACAGGCAATTGTCAAACTATGTCCCTTTTCATCTACTTTGTTTTGGTAATCTGTATGCACTGCAATTACTCATACCGCTCCTCTGTTTTGTTCAAAACACTCGTGCGTAAAGATGTGCGCACTTGGATCGTTACGCATGGCGCTTTCCCTTGTTGCGCAATTGAAACGCTAATGATTATGTTTAGGAGAATCACGAATAAACTCACCGTCCCACTTGAAGTTCTTGTCCCACACAGACCACATCTGCACGGTGAAAAAAGGCGCCCAGCAGATGATATAAGCCAGTACAATCACAAATGTCATCTTCACGGTGCGCAGCTTGGCTCTGGAGATAGTCGTGATGCGGGGATACTCCGG
>VHKM01001080.1:0-113084 GCA_007210695.1 Neogobius melanostomus
AAGACCGTTTGACTCCACAGTGGATGCGATTAAAGACACGTGTTACCTCACACGGCTGATGCGTTTAAAGACTCGTTACTCCACGGTGATAGTTTAAAAGAACCTTACACTCACAGAACTGAAGTTAAAGACTCGTTTACTCACAGTGATGCGTTTAAAATAAGGACACGTTTACTCCACGTGATTGAGTTTAAAAGACACGTTTACTGCCACGTGATCGATTTAAAGACTCGTTTACCCACGTGATAGAGTTAACAGACCTTATCTCCACGGTGAATGCTTTTAAGACTCGTTTACTCCACGGTGAGCGTTAAAAGCACCGTTTATCCGGGATGCTGTAAACGACTCGTGTAATCCACAGTGAATGCGTTAAAGACAACGTTACTCCCACAGTGATGATTTAAAGACTCGTTACCTCCACGGTGATGAGTTAAAAGACACGTTTTACTCCACGGTGATGGAGTTTAGACCGTTTACTCCACGTGATCGCGTTTAAAGACTCGTTTACTCCACGTGATGCGTTAAACTCGTACGTCCACATGTGAATAGCGTTTAAAGACTCTTACGTCCACATGCATCGTAAAGACTCGTTGACTCCACATGATAGCGGTTTTAAAGACGTCGTTTACAATCCACAGTGATGCTTTAAAGACTCCGTTTACTCCACAGTGATGAGTTTAAGAACGCGTTACTCCAAGTGATGACGTTTAAGAGACGCGTTTACTCCCACATTGAATGCGTTTAAAGACTCGATTATCTCTCCACAGTGGAATGAGTTTAAAAGACTCGTTTACCTCCCATGATCCGTTAAGATACTTCGTTTACTCCACATGATCGTTTAAAGACTGTTCACTCCACGGTGAGAGTAAAGACCGTTTACTCCAATGATGCGTTTAACGAGACTCGTTTACCTCCACAGTGATGAGTTATAAGACCGTTTATCCACAGTGAATGCGTTAAGACTCGTATTAACTCCCAGGTGATGAGTTTAAAAAGACTCGTGACTGCCACGGTGATGATTTAAAAGAACTCGTTACCTCACGGTGATGGAGTTTAAAGGACACGTTTACCACAGTGTGATTAGAAGACTCGTTTACGTCCACAGTGATCGAGTTTTAAAGACTCGTTACCCACAGTGAATACGTTTAAAAGGACTCGTTACTCCACGTGGATGCGTTTAAAAGAACTCGTTTATCTCCACAGTGATGAGTTTAACAGACCGTTACTCCACAGTGGATCCGCGTTAGACTCGTTTACTCTCCACGGTGATGTGCTTTAAAGACCCGTTATCCACAGTGAATGCGTTTAAGGACTGTTACTCCCAGTTGAATAAAGAAACGTAGCTCCACTAGTGATGAGTTTAAAGAAACGTTACCCACGTGATGCGTTTAAGACTCGTTTTACGTCACAGTGATGCGTTTAAAAGACTCGTTTAACCTCCACAGTGATGAGTTAAATGACTCGTTTACCCACAGTGATGAGTTTAAAGCTCGACTCCACAGTGATGAGTTAGAAGACACGTTACGTCACAGTGAATGAGTAAAGACACTTTACCCAAGTGGATAGTTAATAGACTCGTTTACTGCCACATGCGATGCGTATTAAGACCCTTACTTCCACAGTGAATGCTTAAAGACACTACTCACATGAGCTAAAAAGACACTTATCCAACACGTGATGCAGTTTAAAGACCGTTTACCTCACAGGATAGATTTAACGACTCGTATCCACAGTGATGCGTTAAAGACCTTACTCCACAGTGATGCGTTAAAAGACTCGTTTAGTCCACGGTGATGTTTAAAAGACTTCGTTTACTCACGTGATGCGTTAAAGAACTCGTTTACATCCTACGGTGATCGCGGTTTAAAGACCTCGTTACCCACGGTAGCTTTAAGCGACTCGTTTACTCCACAGTGATGGATTTAAAGACCTTTACTCCACAAGGATGCGTCTTAAAAGACGTTTACATCCAACGGTGATGAGTTTAAAAGACAACTTTAACATCCACGGTGAGTGATTTAAAGCTCGTTTACTCCACTGATGATTTAAGACACGTTTACTCCACGGTGAATGAGTTTAAAGACCTCGTTACTCCACGGTATTGCGTTAAAGACGACGTACTCCACGGTGAAGCTAAAGACATCGTTACTCCACGGCTGATGCTTAAGAAACTCGTTTACTCCACGGAGCGTTTAAAGACTCGTTTACTCCACGGTGATCGTAAAGACACGTACTCCACGTGATGAGTTTTTAAAGACACGTAACTCCACAGTGGAGCTTTAAAGACCGTTGTTAACCGACGGTGAATGGCTTTAAAGACACGTTTACTCACAGTGATGCGTTTTAAAATAGACTCTTACGTCCAGAGTGCAATGAGTAAAACACTTACCCAGCATGAAGATTAAAGACTCTTTACTCGCTCAGTGATGCGTTAAAGCCTCGTTTACTCCACAGTGATAGTTAAAGACTCGTTACTCACATGATGCGTTTAAAGACTCGGTTTACTCCACAGTGAGAGTTTAAAAGACTCGTTTACTTCCACAGGCAGTGAATTTAAAGAACACGTTCTCCACAGTGATGATTTAAAAAGACTCTTTACTCCCAGTGATGAGTTTAAAGACACGTTTACTGCCAAGTGATGAGTTTAAAGACTCGTTACTCCACAGTGGATGAGTTAAAGACTCGTTTACTCCACAGTGCTGTAAAATAGGAAACATCGCGGTAATATGAAGACTTTACCCATTTTTATAAAGAACTAAAGTGTAGATATTCCCTCTTATGAAGTGTTTAATTTCCTGACATCCCTGTACCCCACGCCCCTCAAATCTGAACTGTCAAATAAATGAATGATCGTTTCTCTCTCTCCTGAGCTGATGTTTCTCTCTCTCTGTAGCTGATGTTTCTCTCTCTCTCTCCTGTACTGATGTTTCTCTCTCTCCTGTAGCTGATGTTCTCTCTCCCTCCGTAGCTGAGTGTCTCTCCATCTCCTGGTAGCTATGTTTCTCCTCTCTCCGTAGCTATGTTCTCTCTCTCTCTGTAAGCGAGTTCTCTCTCCCCTGTAGCTGATCGTTCCTCTCTCTCCCTGTACTGATGTTTCTCTCTCCTCCGTAAGCTGATGTTTCTCTCTCTCACTGTAACTGATGTTTCTCTCTCCTCGCTGTACTTGATGTCCTCCCGGTAGCTGATGTTCTGCTCTCATCTCCTGTAGCTGATGTTTCTCTCTCTCTCTCTGTAGCTGATGTGTTCTTCCTCTCTCTCCACCTGTAGCCTGATGTTCTACTCTCCTCCGTAGCTGAGTTTCCTCTCTCTCTTACTATGTCTCTCTCTCTCCTGTACGAGTTTCCTCTCTCTCCTGTACTGAGATGTTCTCTCTCTCTGCTCATCTGTAGCTGATGTCTCTTCTCTCTCTCCGTAGCTGATGTTTCGCTCTCTCTCTCCGTAGCTGTGTTTCTCCTCTCTCTCCTGTAAGCTGATGTTCTCTCTCTCTACTCTGTAGCTGATGTTTTCTCTCCTCTTCCCTGTAGCTATGTTTCTCTCCTCTCCTCCTGTAGTGATGTTCTTCTCTCTCCGTAGCGATGTTCTCTCTCTCCTCCATGTAGCTGATGTTTCGCCGTCTCTCTCTCTGTAGCTGATGTTTTCGCCTCTCTCTCGTCCTGTACTGATGTTTCTATCTCTCCGCTGTAGCCTGATGTTTCTCTCTCTCCCCTGTAGCTGATTTCGCTCTCCTATCTCCTGTGAGCTTGATGCTTCGCTCTCTCCCTGTGCGATGTTTCTCTCTCTCTCCTGTAGCGATGTCTCTCTGCTTCTCTCTGTAGCGATGTTGTCATCTCTCTCCTGTAGCTGATGTCCTCTCTCATCTCCTGTAGCGTGATGTTTCTCTCTCTCTCCTGTACCTGATGTTTCTCTCTCTCTCTCCTGTGACGATGTTTCTCTCTCTCCTGTAGCTGAATTTCCTCTCTCCCTTAACTGATGTTTCTCCTCTCCTGTAGCTGATGCTTCTCTCTCTCTCCTTCTGTAAGGCTGAGTCTCTCTCTCTCTCTCCTGTAGCTGGATTTTCGCTCTCTCTTCCTGTAGCTGATGTTTCTCTCTCTCTCTCCTGTAAGCTGATGTTTCTCTCTTCTCGTCCGTAGCTGATTTTCTCTCTCTCTCTCCTTAGCGATGTTTCGCTCCGCTCTCTCCTGTAGCGATTTTCCCTCTCTCATCTCCTGTAGCTGAGATTCTCCTCTCTCCGAGCTGATCGTCTCTCTCTCTCTCCTGTACTGATGTCGCTCTCTCTCTCTCCTGTACTGATTTTTTCGCTCCTCTCTCTCCTGTAGCTGATTCCTCTCTCTCTCCTTAGCTGATGTTCGCTCTCTCCTCTCCTGTACTGGAAGTTTCCTCTCTCTCTCCTGTAGCTGATGTTTCGCTCTCATCTCACTTTACTGATGTTTCTCTCTCTCTCCTGTAGCTGATGTTTCTCTCCTCTCTCCTGTAGCTGATGTTTCTCTCTCTCTCTACCTGTAGCTATGCTTCTTCTCTCTCTCTCCTGAGCTGAGTTCCTCTCTCTCCTCCTAGCTGCATTTCTGCTCGTCTCTCTCTGCTGTAGCACTGTTTTCCTCTCTCTCTCCTGTAGCTATTGTTCTCTCCTCTCTCTCAGTAGCTATTTCCTCTCTCTCCTCTGTAGCTGATTTTCTCCTCTCTCTCACTGTAGCTGATGTTTCTCTCTCTCTCTCTCCTGACTGATGTTCCTCTCTCTCTGTAGCTGATGGTTTCCCTCTCTCTCCCTGTAAGCTGAATGTTTCCTTCTCTCTCCTGTAGCTGAATGTTTTCTACTCTCCTGTACTGATTTTCTGCTCTCTCCTTTAGCTATGTTTCCTTGCTCTCCCTCTCTCCTGTAAGCTGAGTCCTCTCCATCTCATGTACTGATTTTGGTCTCTGTCGGTTGTGGGGCAGCGACTGCCCCTGCCCGGGCAAGCCCGTACGTGAGGTGGAAGTAACGATATGAGTACAAGTTCGACAGAACCCAGCTCATCTCCATCCCCAGGGGGACGCTTCCTGCGTGCTGAAGAAGAGTAATGAGGACTGGTGGCAGGTGCAGCGGGACGACGGGTCCAAGCCCTTTACGTCCGGTGCAGTATGTGAGGGAGGTGCGGAAGGCGCTGATGCCACCGATGCTTCTGTCTAACGCTCATGCCCCGGGAGAGGCCGGCCGGGGAAGAGCGACCCTCCCGGCCGGGGAAGAGCGACCCGCCCCCGCCGGGGAAGAGCGACCCGCCCCCGCCCGGGAAGAGCGACCCGCCCAGGCCGGGGAAGAGCGACCCTCCCGGGCCGGGGAAGAGCAACCCGCCCCCGCCCGGAAGAGCGACCCGCCGCGCCGGGAAGAGCGACCCGCCCGCGCCGGGGAGAGCGACCCGCCCGCGCGGGGAAGAGCGACCCTCCCGGCCGGGGAAGAGCAACCGCCCGAGCCGCCGCGGGTGAAGCCGACCTCGGACCCGCCTGCAGGAGGCGCCGTGAGCCGTGGAGAATCAACCTCGAGCGCTCTCCGGGCACAGGGGGACAGTCCGCACAGCAGGGGCGCTCTCCGGATCTGCAGCGCCAGCCTCTGACGTGGACAGTCACCACGGCAACGACTCCGGAGACGAGCGGCGGACAACGAGTCGGATCGGATCTGAGCTCCAGTCCACAGAGATGCTCCAGGTCAGACATGTTACACACACGCACACACATGTGCGCACGCACATAGATGTTACACGCACATACAGTGCCTTGCGAAAGTACTAATACACTTTGAACTTTTGCACATTTGTCATGTTACAACCATAAACATAAGATTTTGTTTAATTTTTATGAAACACAAGTAACAGACAACTGTGAAGTGAAAGCAAAATGATACATGATCTGTTATTTTACAAAAAAAAAAGTGAAAAGTGGGGCGTGCATAAGTATTCATACAGCATGACTTAATACTTTGTGGAACCTCCTTTGCTGCAATAACAGCAGCAAGTCTTCTGGGGTTGACTACAAGGTTTGCACATGTAGAGACTGACATTTTAGCCCATTCCTCTTTACAAAACAACTCAAGCTCTGTCACATTAGAAGGAGAGCGTTTGTGAACAGCAGTTTCAGGTCTTCCACAGATTTTCAATAGGATTTAGGTCAGGACTTTGACTGGGCCATTCTAACACATTAATATGTTTGTTTTTTAAACCATCCATTGTAGATTTAGCTTTGTGTTTAGGGTCATTGTCCTGCTGGAAGGTGAATCTCCGCCCCAGCCTCAATTCTCTTTCTGATTCCAGCAGGTTTTCCTCCAAATGTCTCTGTATTGGCTCCATCCATCTTCCCAACTATTCTTACAATCTTCCCAGTCTAGAGGTTAGGTTTTAAGCCCGAGCCCGACCCGACATTGGGCCGGGCCGAGATTTCATACATGACAATCGGGTTTGGGTCGGGTCGGGCTTTGAGTTTTTTTACATTATTTATTTTATTAATGTCATTATAATATCTAATACAAATCGATGTTATAGCTTAGTCTATTGGATACAAAATGTGGTTATACTCTGGTGCAGGTGCTGTGGTGTTGTCACGTTTAAGCAGCATGGTCAGGCTTTGATACCGGCGCCACAGTGAACATCGCTATTCACTCTTTCTCTCAGGACAGAGTTTCATTTACAGGATAAATATGCAGTTTGGTTCCTGTTACTGTGTAAAAGTAGCTTTTGTAAATGCAGCGCGATGTTTATGAACAACGAGGCTGAGGAGGAGAGAGACGGAGACATTGAGCTGTGGCCCGGGCCCGTAACCTGCCCCCAGGCCGCGCACATCTCTCATGTACAGATTCCCCCAGCTCAGCGGCAGTACGTCGCAGCTCCTCCAGAGTTATCTTGGGCACTTGGTTACATTCTGACCAGTGCTCTCCTTGTTCGGTCTGTTAGTTTAGGTGGACGGCCGTGTCTTGGTAAGTTCACAGTGGTGCTATACTCTTTCCATTTCTGAATGATGGATTGAACAGTGCTCCGTGAGATGTTCAAATCTTAGTAAATCTTTGTATAACTTAACGCTGCTTTAAACTTCTCCACAGCTTATCCCTGACCTCTCTGGTGAGCTCCTTGGCCTTCATGATGTTGTTTAGTGACCAATACACTCTGACCATAGCTCTGAGGCCCTCACAGAACAGCTGGAATTATACTGAGAGTAGATACACACAGGTGGCCTCTATTTAATGGTTAGGCAAGGTGTGAACATTCTGCAGTCATTAGGAATGTTATAAAGGCAATTTAATGCACTCAGAAAATGCTGTATGAATACTTATGCACGCCCCACTTTACACTTTTCTGTTTTTTGTAAAATAACAGAATCATGTATCATCTTTCACTTCACAGTTGTCTGTTACTTGTGTGTGAACTTTCAGTAAAAAAAATAAAAATCTTTACGTTCAGGGTTGTAAACATGACAAAATGTGCAGCAAGTTCAAGGTGTATTAGTACTTTCACAAGGCAAGGTACATGTACACGCACATACTACATGTACACACACATGGGGGTGGGCGATATGGCAAAAATAGAATATAATGATTTTTTTATAATGACAAAATAACAAACACACACTAAAGAAGAAAAATATTACATTAATTTATTCAACTTTTTGATAATCAACACAGCAATCATAGACTTGGACCTAAAGCAACTCACTTTATAAATGAAAACACAATAAAATTCCAGATAATAAAATGAGATTGAAGTAAATAAAAGAGTAAGTTTGGTAAAGGCTTGTTGCAGCTTTTCTGAGACGTCGCGCTTCTGTAAATGTAACGCTCTGTTGCTGTCTGACCCTTTCACAATAAGAGTCTTACTGAGCCGATAACATGCAGTGACTTTATTGTGTAAAACTCAAACAGGAAGAAGTTTCTCACTGTTGGGCGACTTGAAAATAATGAACTCCGAGTCGGTGTTTTTGGGGAAGTTTTATATTTTCAAAGACATGGATAAACGTTGCATTTGTGAACACGGGACTTAAAGTAAAGAAATGACAGAACTGTAAGGACGAAGGACACACTCGCTTCTTCACACATGTGTCGCCAGGTAAATAAACACACAGGCAGAGCAGCGGCATTAGGGGGAAAGACACAGACATGTCCGCTGGGTTTAAAACATTTTAAAGCTCTAGATTGAGGAGCCTGGTCGTGTATGCGGCTGTAGAGGAGCGTCTCGCTGCTAAACGCTCGCATTAGCGTCTGACATTGCGTAGCAGTAAGTGCGGCTTGGGATTCCTTCACTGACGGTAAAAAGAGTAACTGTGCAGAAGAGCTTAGAACCGTGATAAAACGATCCCCGAAAAATAACAGATCGTCAGCTCTGGAGATCGTAAGACGGTCTAATATTGTCATATTGCCCAGCCCTACACACACATACATGTGCACACACATACATGTGCACACACATACATGTGCACACACATACATGTGCACACACATACATGTGCACACACATACATACCCGTTAGAGGATAACATTAAATCGTTATCATACTGGGTCAGCTGTACAGTCGTACTATCTCTGTCATAGCCTTGACTGTGGTGCTCAGACTCTCAGCCACTGAATGTTTTGTTGCATATCAGTATGACGCTCTCAGACGGTATTTATCTCTTCTGTGGAAGCATAGACAGACTTGAATGGTAGGACCAGCGCAATGTCTCGAGTTCATGTCTCCGGGTCCCGTAACGATGGTAAATGTACACACGCGCACACATGTATGCGCGCACAAACACATGTACGCGCGCACAAACACATGTACACACGCGCACACGTGTACACACGCGCACACGTGTACACACGCGCACGCACGTGTACACACGCGCACACGTGTACACACGCGCACACACGTGTACACACGCGCACACACACGTGTACACACACACTGTTCCTCTCGTCACTGTTTCCTCGGCTATTTTTGATCCTACACAGTAAAGTTGGTTTAAACCTGGAAGACTGAAAAACTGGCTCAGATTCAACATTCACACAAGTCGAGAGTAACAAACAGCTTAAACTCTCTTTGCCATGTTTATTCTGATGTTTTGTCGCTTTTATTTTGAAGACACCAAACATTTACGGCTTTTATTTGGAAAAATTCACAAATTGAGGCTTTTATTTTATAACACCTCAAATTAAGGCTTTTATTTTTATAATTTGATCCCGCAGAGCCTCCCGTCGCTCGGACACGGCGGCTCCGCCTCCTCGCTGCACGCCGCTCTGCAGGATCAGAAGCTGAGCGACTGGGACTTTCACCACGACACGAGCGGACGCCCGTTCTACATGAACCGCGTCACTCTGGAGCGCAGCTGGAAACCACCACGAGGCCGCGAGCAGGGGGCGGAGCCAGGCGGAGTGAGGGTGGAGCTGGGCAGAGAGGGGGCGAAGCCAGGCGTTGAGGTGAGTGGAGTCAGTTAACCTCTAACCGAGCGCATTTGCTACAGTTCAGTTTGACCCAAATCCTACAGTGTAATGCCTTATTTGAAAGCTAAGACCTACAAAAGTGATCAGAACATTTTGGTCACTTTTTTGTTGCTTTTTAAAAACATTTTAGATTTGGGTAAAGCCGAACAGGAGAAACTGTGCTCAGTTCAGGTGGAGGTAAGAGGTTTTTCTCTCTTTAAACCTAGTTCTAACGTTGCTCGTCAAAGTCCGACCTGGAGCAGGATTTACTTGAGTTTAGGTTTGAGTTAATCCTGGGACAAAGCTGAGAAATGGAGCCGTTTCTTCTTCTACAGTGTCAGCGCTTCATTCTGCACATCCTGTTCACCGCGTCATTGTTCAAACCCATAAGTTCCAACAGAGCCGTTCTGTTCAGTGTGTTCATCAGGCCGAGCTGAAGCTGTGAACAAAACCACAGAATCCAGGTTTTTTCCCTTTAAGTTCTTCCTGCAGCTCTCGGCCTGTGTTTCATTCTTACTGTTTCACCCCTTAACCCCCACCTTCACTGAGCACATTTTCTACAGTCAAAAATAAATCTCTAAAAAGCATCTCGACTGGAGCTTACAGACTATAGGCCAGAGAGATGCACCTCATTGAAAGCCAAGACCTCTTCCTCATCTTTTGTCATCACATTTCTTTTTTTCAAGTTTTGGCCACATTTAGTTTTTCAGTGCAATGTAACTGATTAAGGCACAACAACGTGATGAAAACCAAAATATGAGTTTTTAGATTTGGGTGAAGCTGAACTAGAGAAAATGCCCTCGGTTAAGGCGGGGGTTAAGAGGTTAAAGTTATTTCTTAAACCTCATGAAGGGAAACAGCCCCGGGCTCCAGATCTCAATGAGACTGTCCCTGGTTAAATAAAGGTTTGAATGAAAGGGTTTGAACTTTCTGCTTCTCCATCTGTGTTTCCTCCTGTGGCTCTGGCGCCCTCTGCTGGTGCTCGCTCTGTTCTCTGAGTCCGTTTCCTGATTCCTGCTGTTATTCTTTAGCAGCATTTCTTAAACTGAAATACACAGCAGTGATAATAATATTTCAAGACTTATCAGTTTTGTAAGATAATAAGAACTAAACAGTGTATTGTAGCAACCACATTATTATTAAGTTTATTAACAGGGGTGGGAGTTAATAAGCTTGTCTTCTTCCCACTTCTTTCGAGCTAGAGTGTTGATTATTATTTTCTCTTTTATTTTATTTTCTTTTGGCTTTTTGCCTGTGTTGTGTGTAGCTTGAAATAAAAAGCAATCACTCAATCAAGACTTCAGATCAGTACGGCGCCCCGGGGCCTGAGCGGTTAGCCGGGTTTATTCACATTAATGAATCTAGTAAAATTTCAACATAATTTCAAAGGAAATTAATATTACTTATGTTTTTCAGTAAAATGTTGATATTGATATTTCTGTGTGGAGTTGCATGTTCTCCTCATGTCTGCGTAGGTTCCTCCGGTTTCCCTAACACTAAAACATGTACAATAGGTTCCCCTCTAGGGCCAGGACTCCCTGAAAGAGATTCTTCGTCTCAGTGGGACTTCAGAGGGAGTCATTTAGCTTCATTTTGAACATCACACACTTAGAAGTCAAACTCATGACTAAACACAGAGCTATTGTATCAGTCCAGAGTTTCCTCCAGACGAACCCGGTGTTTTGACGTCTGTAAATGAACCAGGTCCCAGAGCGGAAAGATTTGAAACACTGTTTACAAGGCTCCATCGTTACGGAACTTTTCCTTAAACCATGACATCACAGAGTGGTGTCTGTTCTTAACGTTTACTGAACAAACCTCCTCGTCCCCACAGCGAGACACACCACAAAAACACTGTGTTGTTTATTATTCATAGTTTTCTGAGAACGTTTCTGAAATGAAAAGTGTTTTGTCTTCGTGTGGATACAGCCTTTTAAATACTGAATCATCTTAGTTTAGTCACTTTGTAATAATAATGGTGAGATCCTGGAGGTTTCGGGCACTCGGAGAATAAATGAAATACTCAAAGGGAACCATTACAGAAAGAAGAAGAAGAAGAAGCAGCTTTACATGAGAGCATTTTACATTCACTCCACACTCGGTGGTGATAAGCTACCTTAGCTTCAGTTTCCCCTGGGGAGACTGACAGAAGCGCTGTCGCATCTGCACACATCTGCGCCAACGGTCCCTCTGACCTCCATACATTTCCACACATCATTCATCCTGGCCTATTGTACATGTTTTAGTGGTAGGGGAAACCGGAGTACCCGGAGGAAACCTACGCAGACACGGGGAGAACATGCAAACTCCACACAGAAAGGCCCCGTCCAGGTGGGAATCGAACCCGGGACCTTCTTGCTGGGAAGCGAGAGCACTAACCGCTGTACTACCGTGCCGAAAGGTTAGCATTAGCTACGGCTGTGGTTCTGTCGATCAAAAGTCTCTAACTCTCTTCTCTCTGACGCTCTTCACTCTAACGCTCTTCCCTCTGACGCTCTTCTCCTCTGACGCTCTTCACTCTGACGCTCTTCCCTCTGACTCTCTTCCCTCTAACGCTCTTCCCTCTGACGCTCTTCCCTCTGACGCTCTTCCCTCTGACGCTCTTCCCTCTGACGCTCTTCCCTCTGACGCTCTTCTCTCTGACGCTCTTCACTCTGACGCTCTTCCCTCTGACTCTCTTCCTCTAACGCTCTTCCTCTGACGCTCTTCCCTCTGACGCTCTTCCCTCTGACGCTCTTCCTCTGACGCTCTTCCCTCTCTTTTCTCCCTGATCTTCTTCTTCTCCTGTTGTTCCGCAGACGTCTGTGTCTCTCTCTCTCTTCCCTCTGCTCTCTCTCTCGGAGGAGCACAGCGCCCCCTGGGTCCGGCAGACGCTCAGTGCGGCCGGTCGGAGGAAACGGACGAGTTTGGACACGCCCACTTTGTGAGTGACATCAGCGGCAACAACAACAACAACAAATACAACAACAACAAACAACAACTGCTGCTACTTCTATTTACTGATTTATTTATCGGGGTCGATGTATCAACAGCACCAGGTTAGCCGTGATGTTTCAGGAGCTTTAGCTGAAGCTAATTCGCAGCTTTAACGAGTTTTTCTGACAAATGTTGTAAAGGACATTTCCCCTCTGACTTAGACGAGCTTTAATCTGACTCTTTCTCTCGCGGCTCGTTTTTGTGCGTTGGTCTCATGGACTGTTTGGGGTCAGTGGCTGAAGACGGTGGACGACCAGGGAGGCCGTACTTCTACAGCGCCGACGGCTCCAGGTCCGAGTGGGAGCTGCCGAAGGTACGACTCCTTTATCCTCACGGTCACACCATGCTTCCTGCAGTGCTGGAGAAACAACCTTAAAACTGTTGTGTTTGTCGTCCGCAGCTAAACCTCTCTCCTCCACACCTGACAGCAGAGGGCGCCAAAACACGGAGCCTGGACCGACGCACAGCGGAGCCCATCGTGCTGACCAAATGGAGACACAGCACACACATCCTAGAGCCTCAGGAAAAGGTCTGTTTATACAGTAACAATTAAATAACACCTCAGGAAAAGGTCTGTTTATTCAGTAACAATTAAATAACATCTCAGGAAAAGGTCTGTTTATACAGTAACAAATAAATAACACCCCAGGAAAAGGTCTGTTTATACAGTAACAACTAAATAACACTTCAGGAAAAGGTCTGTTTATTCAGTAACAATTAATAATAACACTCAGGAAAAGGTCTGTTTATACAGTAACAAATAAATAACACCCCAGGAAAAGGTCTGTTTATACAGTAACAACTAAATAACACCTCAGGAAAAGGTCTGTTTATACAGTAACAACTAAATAACATCTCAGGAAAAGGTCTGTTTATACAGTAACAATTAAATAATAACACGTCAGGAAAACACCTCGTTGTTAAACTTAATCTTTAATAAACTCCAGAGCAGACGTTCTCATTTGTTACTCTTTAATAAACTCCAGAGCAGATGTCTCCTTTGTTACTCTTTAATAACTCCAGAGCAGACGTTCTAGTTTGTTACTCTTTAATAAACTCCAGAGCAGATGTTCTCTTTGTTACTCTTTAATAAACTCCAGAGCAGACGTCTCCTTTGTTACTCTTTAATAAACTCCAGAGCAGACGTTCTCCTTTGTTACTCTTTAATAAACTCCCGAGCAGATGTTCTAGTTTGTTACTCTTTAATAAACTCCAGAGCAGACGTTCTAGTTTGTTACTCTTTAATAAACTCCAGAGCAGATGTTCTAGTTTGTTACTCTTTAATAACTCCAGAGCAGACGTTCTCTTTGTTACTCTTTAATAAACTCCAGAGCAGACGTTCTATTTGTTACTCTTTATAAACTCCAGAGCAGATGTTTAGTTTGTTACTCTTTAATAAACTCCAGAGCAGACGTTCTCTTGTTCTCTTTAATAAACTCCAGAGCAGACGTTCGTTTGTTACTCTTTAATAAACTCCAGAGCAGATGTTCTAGTTTGTTACTCTTTAATAAACTCCAGAGCAGACGTTCTCCTTGTTACTCTTTAATAAACTCCAGAGCAGACGTTCTCCTTTGTTACTCTTTAATAAACTCCAGAGCAGACGTTCTCCTTTGTTACTCTTTAATAAACTCCAGAGCAGACGTTCTAGTTGTTATCTTAATAAATCAGAGCAAGTTCTCCTTGTTACTCTTTAATAAACTCCAGAGCAGACGTTCTCCTTTGTACTTTTAATAAACTCCAGAGCAGATGTTTCCTATTTGTTACTCTTAATAACTCCAGAGCAGATGTTCTAGTTTGTTACTCTTTAATAAACTCCAGAGCAGAGTTCTCTTTGTTACTCTTTAATAAACTCCAGAGCAGACGTTCTCTTTGTTACTCTTTAATAAACTCCAGAGCAGATTTCTTACTTTTATAACTCCAGACAGTTCTGTTTGTTACTCTTTAATAACTCCAGAGCAGACGTTCTCTTTGTACTCTTTAATAAACTCCAGAGCAGACGTTCTAGTTTGTTACTCTTTAATAAACTCCAGAGCAGACGTTCTCCTTTGTTACTCTTTAATAAACTCCAGAGCAGACGTTCTAGTTTGTTACTCTTTAATAAACTCCAGAGCAGACGTTCTCCTTTGTTACTCTTTAATAAACTCCAGAGCAGACGTTCCTTTGTTACTCTTTAATAACTCCAGAGCAGACGTTCTCCTTTGTTACTCTTAAAAAAAAATTTTACTAAACTCCAGAGCAGACGTTCTCCTTTGTTACTCTTTAATAAACTCCAGAGCAACGTTCTCCTTTGTTACTCTTAATAAACTCCAGAGCAGACGTTCTCCTTTGTTACTCTTTAATAAACTCCAGAGCAGATGTTCTCCTTTGTTAATCTTTAATAACTCCAGAGCAGACGTTCTGTTTGTTACTCTTTAATAAACTCCAGAGCAGACGTCTCCCTTTCCTTGTTACTCTTTAATAAACTCCAGAGCAGACGTTCTCCTTGTTACTCTTTAATAAACTCCAGAGCAGACGTTCTCCTTTTACTCTTTAATAACTCCAGAGCAGATGTTCTCCTTTGTTAATCTTTAATAAACTCCAGAGCAGACGTTCTCCTTTGTTACTCTTTAATAAACTCCAGAGCAATGTTCTCCTTTGTACTCTTTAATAAACTCCAGAGCAGACGTTCTAGTTTGTTACTCTTTAATAACTCCAGAGCAGATTTCTCCTTTGTTACTCTTTAATAAACTCCAGAGCAACGTTCTCCTTGTTACTCTTTAATAAACTCCAGAGCAGACGTTCTCCTTTGTTACCTTAATAAACTCCAGAGCAGACGTTCTCCTTGTTACTCTTAATAAACTCCAGAGCAGATGTTCTCGTTTGTTACTCTTTAATAAACTCCAGAGCAACGTTCTCCTTTGTTAATCTTTAATAAACTCCAGAGCAGACGTTCTCGTTTGTTACTCTTAATAAACTCCAGAGCAGACGTTCTAGCTCCTCGTCCTCCGTGTCGTTTCAGCGTCTTCTTAAATCCCAGAGTCTGCGCTCGGCTCCGCTCGCCTTCAGCCGAGCCCTCCCTCAGAGAAGTCAGTGAACGCACCGCCGTGTTTCCCTTGAAGGCAGCGCTGATCACGTGATCTGCATCAGGCCAATAGAGACGGGTCTGAGGGACATGTGATCGACACCTCCACAGGACAGGCTTAAACCAAACCTAACATCTGACCCCGCCTTCACGGAGTTCAGCTTTACCCTAATCCATAAGGCCACAGTAACGCCTCATTTGAAAGCTAAGAACCTACAAAACTTGTCTAGACGGATCCTTTCCTCCTGTTGTCACTTTTTTGGACATTTTTTTGTCCATTGCTTTTTTCTTGGGTTTTCATCCTCGTTTTCGTGTCGTTTTCGACGCTTTTTCTTGACGTTTTTAGATGTGGGTAAAGCTGACCTGGGGAAGCTGCTCAGTTAAAGTGGGGGTAAGAGGTTAAGGATGGTGGAGTTTACTAAAGACTTACTGAGATTCATTGACATAAATGTGGTGAAAGTGAAGTCATTTCCTGTGGAGGAGTGGAGCTCCACTGCCCATGTGACCCATCGATCAAATCAATCTGTGATTCTGTGATCGATCATAAAGACCTGCTTAATCCTCCACTAATATGAGCCACGAATCATCTACAAATGCTGATCTTTGACCATTAATAAATCACAATCTCTGCTTTGGTCGGTGTGAGTGACGCTCAGGTTTACAGACGAGACAAAGGAAGAGGTTTTTGTGTTAAATGAAACTGGAGGTTTGTATAAAAGGTCCATGTGCTTATTTTAATATGATTTTCTTTCTTTTTTTAATCTAATGACTGTTTTCTGACACTGTGTCTCACATGGAGGTCAGTTTTGTGTTTGGTTTGTGGGCGGAGCTCTCAGTCAACAATAATAAAGACGGATCAGACTCACAGAAGCTGATCCCCTTTCTGCCTCTGAAACCAAACACAATGACAGTTTTCCTCTTCATTGTGGAGCTTATGGTCATTACTTAATCTCTCATCAGCCTGTTTTATGTGTTTAAAGTAGGGCCGGGACTTGATTAAAAAAATTAATCCAATTAATTAGAGGCTTTGTAATTAATTAATCGAAATTAATCGCATATAAATATTGACCTAAGAACAGTGAGAAGTAAGTTTCATAAGGATTTTGAGTATACCATTGAATAATGACTGAATACATAAGCTTAAGCAACAAAATATTGTTTATTTTTGTTCAACCAAGTCAGACCAGTGCAATATACTGTATTTAATTAAAATTAATTGTGCGTCTGCAGGAAAAAAGGAAACTGAAGTGTGGAAAGCAAAGTGTGATTAATTTCGATTCATATTTTTAATCGCACTAAACCTCATGTAATGAATTAATCGCAATTAATCGAAAAAGTCCCGGCCCTAGTTTAAAGAGATAAAGACCTATTATTTATGTTAGAGAGATTACAGGATAAATGTAGATAATGAAACATGATCTGAACAGAATCACAGTGAATTCTTCAACAGAAATGTGTTAAAGTCTCAAAGGAGAACGACTGATTCAGAACCTCATTGCTCCTCAATATGAAGGTTCATACTTCACAAATGCATGTTGGTGCTTAGTATTTGCATTTGCTCAATTTTAACCTTGTATTTAAGAACACAGAGGGCGAACAGTTCAATATTCAGCAGTGCATGTGCGTGATCCACACCTCGTTCTGTCTGTGCTTCACGTATTTATCCAGTTCAAGTCCAAGTGCGCCTCAGCTCCGATGTGCTGGAACTGTTTAGTTGTCGTGTGAAAAGCAAAGAGAAACCATGTGCCATGTGTTCCAGAGTGATGAGAGCCCAGTCAGACAGAGCAGCCTCTGAGGTTAATCACAGCCTTAAGTCCAAACTAACAATATTCCGTCAAAGACTGAGATTTTAGGTTAATGTGACTTTAGCTAACCTCCTCCTTCTTCTAACCGTCTCTTTGTGCAGGATTCTGTGGCCGGCCTCTGGGTGGAGCCTGGTCAGAGTCTCCGTCGTCTCCAAAGCCGCCCTCCTCCGTTAGTATCACGTCCTCCCGTTCTCCGCCTCAGGCCCATAGTTACTGCGGCCTGTGTAGAAACTCTGACAATCACTGCTTTCGGGTTTTTCTGAGTCAACCTCATTCCCTCTGTTTCACAGTGAAGTGTTTCTGTCAGTGGCGGTTTGACCTTTTCTGCATCTTTTAATTCATAACTCTTTACTTCCTGAAATGCTTTCTGATTTCTTCATTATTCTGAATCTTCTGCAGCCGTCGGAGAAATGTGGAGTCCTGAACATGACGAAGATCACGGAGCACGGGAAGAAAGTCAGGTACGAGCTGGACTGAGAATCAAAGCTGTGGCTGAAATGAGGAGAGGATGAATGAGAGAATTGTGATGCAGGAAGAGTTTGAAGGACTGATCCAGAGTTCTGTCTCTTCAGGAAAAACTGGACGTCGTCGTGGACGGTGCTCCAGGGCTCCACACTGCTGTTCACTAAAGGACAGACAGGGGCAGCAGCTGGGTGAGTCTCCACAGGGCGTATAATACTGGTGTGTGAGGCTGATTCCCTTAAATTATAGCCTCTAAGTACTAACACTGCCAACTAATCCTGAACCTTTCATGGGCTCAGCTGTTAGATCTCTATGCAGTTAGTGAACTAGAGCTTCAGCAGCATTTGCCCAATTCCACCGTCCTTACCCAGGGGAAGTGACATCACCAACAGCTGTTCTTCTTCTTTAAGGTTATTGGCAGGCAAACAAAGTGCATACCGCCACCTACTGTATTACATATGCAACATCATAGTGTCCAAATAAAGAGGAGAAAATAAAAGAAGAAAACTCCAAATGATCCTTCACATTTCCCTTTATTTATCTCACAGCTGTTTCATAAAGCTACAGTATGCAAATTAGCCATGTGGCTTAAGTTTCTACTAAATGAAGCAAAAGCACAAACTGCTTCATTTAGGCCATTTACTGAGGAGACTCTTTAAACCATGTGACTGAGCTGTGTATTTTGTCACATTTATAAAGTTTGGCTTGTGCAGAATCTTTTATATATATTTATTATTAATTGTGCACCTGTCAATCAACAGTGGTTGCGCATGAATCACTCGAGGGTGGGGGCGAGGGGGTGGACATGCGGTGGTGTGGTTATGGGATGGCACATGGCTCCTAATCGCCAGTGAGTTAGCATCAGAGGTCCCTATGCTAAAGTGGTTATGATAGTTAGCATTCCTAACTCCTTCCTAAATGACGGCCCAATCGGACGCTTCTTATCATGGCGGACGCTGACTCGCATCCGGTTTGGCGTAAGACCTCTTACCAATTTAAGGGTTTCGGAATCAGTGTGTTTGTCCTTATTCCCTTAATGACTTGCACAAACCCCGCTCCAAAACGGTCAATCAAACCTCATAGCAACCGTTGCTACCAGACATTCCCGGGTTCTCCTCCATTGAAACCAAGGCTGCGGGACCCGTTTCTCACCCTTCAAAGCCGATAAACGAGTTAAATAAATGCTGTACGCTACTAGAGCCAAGCTGATACATGTTCACCGTCTGTATTGTCGTTTGTCAAAAGTTCCATGAGCCGTCGTTGCTGGACATTGTCTCAAAAAGCCGTTTCTGTCGCTGGATTATCTGCGTTAACTGTCAAAGTGCTACAGCAGCTACAGGTTACTCTCAGCAGAGCCTTTATCTGTTATCACTGCACTGATGGCACACGGGACATCACGGCTTAAATATATCATGTCTCTGGATTTTCTCTCTTTTTTTTTTGCCTCTATCATGTCTATGTGGGAGAATAAAGACTTTTACGTTACCGTGCTGAACATCAGGCAGTGTTTGATATTAGGAACAGTCTCAGAGTGAGCCTCCTCTCGTCAGCAGGATCTCTGTGGCTTATGACTCTGCGATGTTGACGGGACACTAACAGAGGCCAGGACTGAGCGGGTCCGACTATGCATTTTACAGGACTTTCCCTGCACTTTTCCAAGGAATAAACACCATTAGCATTAGCAAAGACAAAGTCATAGCTACGATTGTTTCTTTGAACCATCGCACAGTGGAGACGAGAGCAGCTCACTTCTTTAATGTAATTATCTTATAAGAGACGCTTCAGGGCCTAGTTCTGAGTCTGTTGTTCTTTGAGGACCATGTGCCTCCTCCTGCTCCTCCTCCTCCTCCTCTCTCCTCCTCTCCTCCTCCTCCTCCTCCTCCTCCTCCTCCTTGTGTCTGAGCTCCACTTTCCTCTGTGGTTAGTTTCACTCTCGATCAGGGACATGTGGTTTAAACATCAGTGTTCATCTTGAGGCGACTGAAGGACTTTGTGGCGTCTGTAAAAGAGCTGTGTTGTTCCGTGTGCAGTTCGGAGGCCAGTCCAAACCGGAGCTGACCGTGGACCTGAGAGGAGCCGCTGTGGACTGGGCTCGAAAGATCGCTCAGCAAGAAGCACGTGGTGGAGGTACAGCTCAGCCCGAGAGGAGCAAGAGTGAATAAGGTTCCACAGGTTTAAAGCTCTGTTCCTGTTTTCAGCGTGAAGACGGTCAGGGCACCGAGCTGCTGATCCAGTCCGGACCACGAGGCCCATGGGTCCGGGACTGGCTCCAGGCTCTGCAGGGTCCATCAAGCACACACGTGAGTACCAGAGGGTTTACCATTTAGTATCTTCGGCTGGAATAACTACGGTGGAGACGGACTTCCTGTTCTCTCTTCTATCGTCCCATCAGGAGATTATTTAAGCCACCAATGAGTCCCCAGTTTATCCTAATGAAGCGCCTCTTTATCGCCCGTTTGTGAAGGTTTGAACAATTGTAGCGGGGCGGTATATGGGCTGGTGGATATGAAAACCACTAGGTGACCAATATTGTTTTTAAGACCGATATTGCTGAGCCGATATTTTTTGCATTTTTTTTATTTTTTATTTGGCTGACCTCTTAGAAATGTCTATAATCCTGTTTTATGGAGTTCTAAACTGGAAATCGGCTTCAGCGGGAGCTCGTATGACAGACAAAAAACAGCAGATTCCAAAACAAAAAACGTTTGCTTTTCTTGTGGGTTTTAAAAATATAAGCAATTGTTTTTCTGCACATAAAGTTACAAGGCTCATGTTTGCAAAGCAAAGAACAAGACTCACGTTTGGTTCCAGAGATGTCGGGCTTTTTAGCGGCATTAGATCAGATCACCGATAGCCGATATCGTAAAAAAATACACAAATATTGGCCGATATATCGGCCGGCCGCTCATTAAAATCATTCCAGCTCTGGACTTTGGTTTGTTCATGACCGACTCTTTCAGGCGAACGGTTCGATTCAGATCTCGATTGTGAAAAGAGCCGGATCTTTTCCTCAGAACAAACACAAGAATCAGCCGAACAGCGAACATGTTGTTTAAAAAGAGCCAGTCTTTTGAACGGCCTTTGAGATGAACGGAGAAAGAGCCGTAAATCCGAGCACTAGAAAGAATGTGAGGAATTGCGTTAAAATGTAACATGTTTAAATCCAACACATTAAAGTTCCAGCCCTGAAATAAACAAAACCACAGAGGCCGAGGGGTCTGACTCAGGAAGGGCATCTGAGGCAGGAGGACAGCGCTGACGTGTGTGTGGTTTTAGGCCTGGGAGTCTGACGAGGGGCTGGAGGCGACCTGCCCGAGTCCCCGGGACGAGACGACAAGAACGACCGGAATCATCACCGAGGTCAGTGACTCTCATACATGTCGGTGACGCTCATACATGTCAGTGACGCTCATACATGCCGGTGACGCTCATACGTGTCGGTGACGCTCATACGTGTCAGTGACGCTCATACGTGTCGGTGACTCTCATACATGTCGGTGACTCATACATGTCGTGACGCTCATACATGTCGGTGACGCTCATACATGTCGGTGACGCTCATACATGTCAGTGACTCTCATACATGTCGGTGACGCTCATACATGTCAGTGACTCTCATACATGTCAGTGACTCTCATACATGTCAGTGACTCTCATACATGCCCGGTGACTCTCATACATGTCGGTGACTCTCATACATGTCGGTGACTCTCACATGTCGGTGACGCTCATACATGTCGGTGACTATAATGTGGTGACTCATACATGTCGGTGCTCATACATTCGGTGACTCATACATGTCGGTGACGCTCATACATGTCGGTGACGCTCATACATGTCGGTGACGCTCATACATGTCGGTGCTCTCATTACATGTCAGTGACCTCATACATGTCGGTGACGTCATACATGTCGGTGACGCTCACGTGGCCCATGTCGTGACTCCATACATGTCGTGACTCTCATACATGTCGGTGACGCTCATACATGTCGGTGACGCTCATACATGTCGGTGACGCTCATACATGTCGGTGACGCTCATACATGTCCAGGTGACGCTCATACACTGTCCGGTGACGCATACATGTCGGTGCCTCAACATGTCTGCCGCTCATACTGTGGTGACGCTCATACTGCCGTGACCTCATACATTCGGTGACTCTCATACATGTCGGTGACGCTCATACATGTCGGTGACGCTCATACTGTCTACGGTGTACGCTCAATACATGTCGGTGGACGCTCATACCATCTCGGATCATACATGTCGGTGACGCTCTACATTCGTGACGTCATAATGCGGGCTCTACGTGTCGTGACGCTCCATACATGTCGGTGACGCTCATACATGTCGGTGACGCTCATACATTGTCGTGACGCTCATGACAGCCGGTTTGACGCTGCATACGGCCGGTGACGCTCAACATGTCGGAAGCGAGCCCAATAACGTGTCGGTGACGCTCATACATGTCCGGTGAACGCTCATACAATGTCGGTGACCGCTCAGACTGTCGTGACGCTCATACGTGCCGGTGACGCTCATAGACATGTCGGTGACTCCTCATAACATGATCAGGTGACGCTCAAATACATGTCGTTGACGCTCATGACGTGTCGGTGACGCTCATGACGTGTCGTGACGCTCATACGAATGTCGGTTGACTCTCATACATGTCGTGACGCCATGACGTGCCGGTGACCGCTCCATTTACGTGCCGTGACTCTCATAACGTGTCGTGACGGCTCATGACATGGTCGGTGACGCTCCATACATGCGGTGCGCTCATACGTGTCAGTGACGCTCATACAAGTCGGTGACTCTCAATACGTTGCCGGTGGAACGCTCATCATGTCGGTGACGCTCATAACGTGTCCAGTGAACTCTCATACGTGTGGTGACTGCTCATGACATGTCGTGTGGACGCCATTACGGTCGGTGAGACGATCATAGCGTGTCGGTGACGCTCATACATGCGGTGGACGCTCAATACATGCCCGGTGGACGCTCATGTACGTGCCGTGACTCCATACATGTCGGTGACGCCATACAGCGGACGCTCATTATTACGTTGTCAGTGACGCTCATCACATTGCCCGGTGACTCTCAATACTATGCCGGTGACGCTCATCACAGTCGGTTGACGCCATTACATGCTCGGTGACGCTCATACATGTCGGTTGACTCTCATCATGTCGTGACTCTCATACATGTCGGTGACGCTCATGCTACATGCGGTGACGTCATACATGCCGGTGACGGCTCATACATGCCGGTGACGCTCATACAATGTCGTGACGTCTGCAATAGCATCGGTGACGCTGCCATACTGCCGGGACGCTCATACAATGTCGGTGACCTCTCATACAATGTCGGTGACCTCTCATACATGTCGGTGACGCTCATAATCCGGGAACGCTCATACAGTCGGGACTTCGCATACATGTCGGTGACCGCTCATACATTCGGTGACGCTTCATACATGTCGGTGACTCATACAATGTCGGTGACTCTCCATACATCGGTGAGAAGCTCATGACAATTCGGTGACGCTCATACAATGCCCGGTGAACGCTCAACAGTGCCGGTGACGCTCATACCAATGCCGGTGACGCCTCATACATGCCGGGTGAACTCTCTACATGTCGGTGACGCTCATACGTGCCAGTCTCAGGTGACGCTCACAGTTGTGCCATTAAGTTTACTCACCCTGGTGGATTCTTGTGTGATTTTTGTGTGTGTGTGGCAATTCACAAAGAATATTGAATGAAAACACTAAACGCCTTTTCTCACTCATGTCAGTGATGCTTGTGAAGCCATTTATTGTGACAAAAAAACGTTGAACTTCATTTTCAAAAATCAACATAACATAAATAAAATAGCCAAAAATGACCCCTGTTGAAAACGTACACACCCCAGTTACGATCGAAAAGTGCCCAAACCTAACCGTGAAATATGAGGTGTTTCTCTGATGGCTCCAGCAGAACATAAAGTTAGGTCTGTTGTTTCCATCTCAGTCGACCTCAAGTATCATTGAGCCAACTGTGGGAGATCTCAAACTGTTCATAGGACGCAAAAGAGCCCAGGAATTCAGGAACTGGAGACTTATAAGCATAACTAAGTAACTCTTGCCCCAAGAGGCCCATAAGCGCAACTGCAGGTGTCCTTGGCAAGTTAACGATTTTTAACTTATTAAATGCTGGAAGGAGTAAATACTACGCTGACACAGAAAAAGGTGAAGGGAAGAGGGGTCTTGTGACATCCAGTTATTACAATGGGATATTTTTTTTTCACTCAAGCTTGGCTGTAAATACTGTTTAATAAGTGGCGCAGCGCCGCAGTTCAGCTTTGGCCCGTAGCCTGTTAGCTTCTTCCTATAGTGTGTATTTGCTTGCTCCGCCCGGTGGCAGCAAGTTTGCAAGCATGACTTTGCTGGCGCCAGAGACACCAGGTGGGCTGATGAAGACCCTTCCAATGCATCCCATTAAACACACTGTATTACCAGAGGGACTACGGAAAGGATTTATTAAGGTAACACGGTTTACTTAGTACTGCTATAAAAATGGGCCGCTTGCCATTGGATATAAACAGAACCTCTCAACAACGACACAAAGACTCAGAGCTTCACGATTTAAAGGGCAAATACACTGCTCAGGAAACTGGGTTGGTGGGAAACTTTTCAACAGGGTCATTTTGGTATTTTATTTGTATGTTGGATTTGAATTTAGTTCTAGCATTTTCGTCCACAATAAATGACTTCACAAACATCAACTGACCATGATGAAAAAAGAAGTTTGTGTGTTCATTCATATTCTTTGTTTTTTGGCCTTTTCTCAAGAATCCACCAGGGTGCGTAAAGTTACTGGCACAGCTGTACATGCCAGTCGCCAAACCTGCTGATTAGATAACATGATGAAACTGATGGACGGTCTCTGAAGTCTCTGCGGTTCCGTGACGTGTTCTCCACAGTCGTGAGAACAGCAGCAGTTGTGGAACGGTGTCCGAGGACAAATAAACCAGCACACCGGCTGAAATGAGTGTTTCCTGAACAGGCGTCCACGCGCAGGCCTACGGACAAGGGCCTATCATCAAGGAACGACTTTAACTGCCAGAGCATTCAGATCCACATTTCAAATAAGACGAGACAGACGCTGCAGATGAAAAAGTGCGATCAATGCTGAAGGTCAGTGTCTACTTTAAGTTGAAACAGAGTTTATCTCTGACCTTTTTGAGCCGGTAGAATTACTCCAGGAAGTAAACTCCAACATTTTTTTGCTATTGGAAAAGTTTAGAAATATTAAAAAGTTTTGAAAATTTGGGACATTTTGGAGAATTTTAGAAAATTGAGTTCTTTTTACATTTTGGAAACGTTTTTGAAAAATGTTAGAAAACTGTTTGAATGCAGCTTGTCTGTTAGCCCATTAATCTGCTGACCTAGAAATGAGTTGCTCCTGCTCCACCGGCGGCCTGCGAGTTTCCGCCTTCCAATTCAAGTCCTGTGGTTTTGGACGGACACTGAAAGTCTAGTCCACTACAGTTAATGCGTTACGTCTGGAAGAATAAACTCCTCTCGACTCTTCTGTAGACCGTACCATTCCATCAAGCTTTCACGTGTTAGATTCCAAAAGGTTCCTTCTGTGGTCAGCCGTTGTACACACATACTGCCTTCATGTGTGTCTCTACAAGGAGTGAACTTTAAAGGCTGCTTCGATGGCGCCCCCTGTAAGACTGAAGCTGTATCCCACGCCAATCCCCGTTTAGCGTCAGGTCCCTCCAGCAGGCGAAGAACGGAGCTTAGTTTGATTACTTTGTCCTGTCCGTGTGTAAAATAACTGAACTTTGCGTCCCTGATAAGTAAGTAAGGCGTTTAAACTTTGACCTCTTTGCTTTTATGTTTTTGAAAGTCGTACCACGGCTTAAATTGCGGTGGTGTTTTGGCAATTGAAATATTGCGTCAGATTTATCTCTGTAATCATGTGTTTAATGTTATGACTTAAGTTTTCTCTGAATTCCGAATAAGCTAGCGGGTACAACATAATCAGCAACTTAACCTAACCTCTCTCCGTCTGCAGACCAGGTGTTGGCTGGCATCCCCTGTCCGCTCTGTTCAGAGAGAAAACTCCACGGTGCCGAGATTCGTCAAAATGTCATCGAACACGTGGAGAACGTGACCGGTGAGTGAGCTCCTCCACCGACAGCTGCGATCCCCATGGAATCAGCTCCTTCCACCACACGGCGCTTCCATGATCACGCTCTCCCACCACACCGGCTGCTTCCCATGATCAGCTCCTCCGCCACCACCTTTTTGCTTTTTTTTGTTTTTCGTTGATATTATATTGAATTTACGGCGCTTGTCCCATGATCAGCTCCTCCCACCACACGGCTGCTTCCCATGATCAGCTCCTCCCCACCCACGGCGCTTCCATCAATCAGCTCCTCCCACCACACGCCTGCTTCACATGAAATCAGTTTTGTGTTAGCACATTACATACTTTTGTCATAGACGTAGAAATGGGCGATACATTCGTCTACAAGATCATATGAACGTCACTGTTTGGAAGATCTGCGATTTACAAATATCGAGTTATCTTCAATGTCAAGAAATGAAGGATAATATTTAAACAAGATGTCCCTCAAATCATCCAGGTAGAGTATAAATACTTGGGCAATAATCAGAAAGAAAAACTCTCCTGGAGCCTCCACCATTAACGTGTGGAGGGTTTGACCTGAATGATCCGGAGGCTCCACCTTAACGTGGTGGATAGGTTTGACCTGAATGAATCCTCGTGAGACTCCACCTTACGTAGGTGAGAGAGTTGATTGCCTGAATGTTATCCTGAGAGCTCTGTTGCTACGGGGGCTTGAGTGGCCCTGGTAGGGATCTCCCGCAGGGCAAACAGAGTTCCTAGGTGACGGGTCAGAACAAAGAGCGGTTCAGAAGCCCCTTATGAGAGACCACAGGCCCGGTTAGAACCATGAGGCGTCCTTCTGTGGACCCACCACTCTGGGGCGCTTGGGGTGGGTGCCTCCCAGCTGCCCAGACCCGGCACGGACAAGTGGAAGAAAATGGATGGATGGATAATCAGAAAATATAGGCGGAAAAACAGCACAGACAGTGTTCCAGTTCTGTTCAAATGCTCGCAGGAAGTGAAGGCTGGACGGCACAAAATGACTCTAAACCTGAAATTGTGTTTTTTGGACACTCCTGTGATGTCACTGCTCTGGCCCTTTGAGGAGCACATGATTAGATTGAAGATACTGTTGATGGTTTTCAAATGGTTGAATGAACCTTTCAGAGCTTCTGTTGATCCAGGTCGAACCCTGAGCTCGACCAGTCAAATGAGTCTGGAGTAAAACCAGAGGAGACCCGGCTTTTCTCACGGCTCGGAGTCTCTGGAACAGCCTCGCCTTAAAGTGGACATGTCCTGCAGATGGAGCTTAAAAATAGACTTAAAGACTTATTTTGGCGGCTCAGCTTCGATATTTACATTTTATAATTTATAATCTCTGTAAGAATTAAATGGTAACAATGAAATGCAGGTGAAAGAGTCCTCCTGCTGCAGCTATAGGAATCATTTTCTTTAAAAGTAACTTCCAGGATGATACGGCGTGATAAACACACGAAGCACAGAACGGCTCAGATAATGTTGGATCATAGACTTAAAAACTTTAGAAACACAAGTATCTGACATGACCTTTAAGCGTAAACAAGAAACGGCCATTATCCGGTTAATTTGATTGTGATTTCAGATTTTTAGGCTGATTTAAAGTACAGTACAGTATGAACCTGGCCTTTTTAACATTATAACTGTTTCCCATGATCCTTTGCAGGTCTGAGCATCGACGGTTTGTACAGAGTCAGCGGAACCTGGCCGTGATCCAGAAACTACGCTTCGCCGTCAACCACGGTGCGTTCACTGACCATACTGACAACTCTCCACAGGAAACGGAAACATGTGGAGCAAAGCTTGTTTCTCCTTCAGAAGTGGAGGAGTGTGGCGAGCGCACAAGCTAAAGAAGAATATAATGCATCCTAACTTACAGAGGATAAAGTCGTGTTGTAACAGTATGGTCGCCGGTTCTATCCAGATGAATGTCTTGCAGCTTAATCGTGTGTTTCAGATGAAGCTTGTGTTTCAGACTCTAATGTAATTAATCGTGTGTTTCAGATGAAGCTTGTGTTTCAGACTCTAATGTAATAATCGTGTGTTTTAGATGAAGCTTGTGTTTCAGACTGTAATGTAATAATCGTGTGTTTCAGATGAAGCTTGTGTTTCAGACTCTAATGTAATAATCGTGTGTTTTAGATGAAGCTTGTGTTTCAGACTGTAATGTAATAATCGTGTGTTTCAGATGAAGCTTGGTGTTTCAGACTCTAATGTAATAATCGTGTGTTTCAGATGAAGCTTGTGTTTCAGACTCTAATGTAATAATCGTGTGTTTTAGATGAAGCTTGTGTTTCAGACTGTAATGTAATCGTGTGTTTCAGATGAAGCTTGTGTTTCAGACTGTAAGTAATCGTGTGTTTCAGATGAAGCTTGTGTTTCAGACTCTAATGTAATCGTGTGTTTCAGATGAAGCTTGTGTTTCAGACTCTAATGTAATCGTGTGTTTCAGATGAAGCTTGTGTTTCAGACTCTAATGTAATCGTGTGTTTCAGATGAAGCTTGTGTTTCAGACTCTAATGTAATTTCGTAAGTGTGTTCATTTTTTTTTTCAGATGAAGCTTGTGTTCAGACTCTAATGTAATCGTGTGTTTCAGATGAAGCTTGTGTTTCAGACTCTAATGTAATCGTGTGTTTAGATAAGCTTGTGTTCAGACTCTAATGTAATCGTGTGTTTCAGATGAAGCTTGTGGTTCAGATGAATCGTGGTCGATCTGTCCCGACAGTAAGTGGGAGGACATCCACGTGACGACCGGAGCTCTGAAGATGTTTTCCGGGACCTTCCGGAGCCGCTCTTCCCCTACGGCCTGTTCCACGACTTCGTCAGCGCCATCAGTGAGTTCTGCTCAAGAAACAGACAAATATGTTTTACACTTACAGTAACATTTAGACATTTAGCCATAGAACTCTCCTCTCAGTGAACAATGAAAAATAGAAAAATTACACATTTTCACAGAAGTTGTCAAAACAAAACTGGGCCAAAACCTGAAAATGGGAAAACAGAGTTTTGCTTTTGTTTTTGCTCCAGAGTCTCCAGATTTCAGACAGAGAGTCCAGTCCCATCAAAGACCTGGTCCGACAGCTGCCCGAGGAAAACCATGACACCATGCAGGCGCTCTTCAGACACCTGCGCAGGTAAACACACCAAACGTCTTTCTCCTTCTATTATCTTCTGTTTTCTCCACAGAGTGGTGGACTTCGTCTTATTATCTTCTGTTTCTCCACAGAGTGGTGGACTTCGTCTTTATTATCTTCTGTTGTCTCCACAGAGTGGTGGACCTCGTCTTTATTATCTTCTGTTGTCTCCACAGAGTGGTGGACCTCGTCTTTATTATCTTCTGTTTTCTCCACAGAGTGGTGGACTTCGTCTTTATTATCTTCTGTTTTCTCCACAGAGTGGTGGACTTCGTCTTTATTATCTTCTGTTTTCTCCACAGAGTGGTGGACTTCGTCTTTATTATCTTCTGTTTTCTCCACAGAGTGGTGGACTTCGTCTTTATTATCTTCTGTTTTCTCCACAGAGTGGTGGACCTCGTCTTTATTATCTTCTGTTTTCTCCACAGAGTGGTGGACTTAGTCTTATCTTCTGTTTTCTCCACAGAGTGGTGGACTTCGTCTTTATTATCTTCTGTTTTCTCCACAGAGTGGTGGACCACGGAGACCATAACCGCATGACCATCCAGAGCGTGGCCATCGTGTTCGGCCTACGCTGCTGCGACCCGAGATCGAGACCTGGAACATGGCCGTGCACATGGTCTACCAGAACCAGATCGTGGAGCTGATCCTCCTCGAGTGCGAGAGCATCTTCGAGAGGTAGAACATCTCCATGGAGAGTGAGGACTTCTTCTTCTGCTGGAAAACGCCAAAGTCATTTAGATGAAATGAAACAGTTTGTGGTGTCAAAGGAACATGTCAACACTAAAAACCCTCTAAAGGCTCAAACCGGAGGCAGTGGCTCAGTGGGTGCAGCCTCGCCCACAGACCACACTGTGAAAGCTGATCCTCGAGAGTCATCTCTAAGTCTAAGTGCTGCACACTGGAACATTTCACCCAACACCATGGAATAAAAAAGCCTTTTAAGGCGAGACGCTGCAGGTGAAACATGGACTTTATCTGAAGTGGTGTTGTGTCTGTACAGCAGCCGATACAAATATCTGATACTGAACCGATACCAGTTTGGGCTCTCAGCGCTTTAAAAACACAAGTTTCACTAAATGTGACTCCGATCGCTGAGTTAGTTTGCAAATGTATTTCTGATGACGATGCAAATGCCGCAGCTAGCAACAGTCTGCTAATGCTAACCTAAGGCTAACAGAAACTATTGGATCATCTATTATAATAAAATAAAGTATTTTAGTTGATGAAATGCTGTTAAAGATGCAACATATTCGTTATGCACAAGTTGTAATGATCAGTTTATGTGAGTTTATAGTAATGTAATCTAAATAGAGTCTTAGACCCGAGGACTTTTAGTGGAGAAAAGTCCAGTAATTCTTTAATCAATCAATAGTTTTGTATCGTCCAATATTACAACGGGAGTTGCCTCAAAGGGCTGTACAAACATTAAAGCAATGAAACAGAACAATAAACAAGACGATGTAAATGAAGTATCCAGGCAAACATAATGTCCAAAATTCATGTTTAATGTCGCCTATAATACAGCCTGTAAGTAATTAATAATTAATAACTTCTCGATCAGACTGTATTGATCTGACAGAAAAGAGGAGCATTCTCTTTTTTTCTTAGAGCTACTTTTAAGAGTCTCTTGGTATCGCTTCAATATCGTATAATCAGCAGATACTCAAACCTCCAGTATCGGTATCGGAAGCAAAAAGCAGGATCGGTGCACCACCGGCCCGTGACCGGCCCGTGGACCGGCCTGTGGTCCGGCCTGTGATGCTCTCGCAGGACAGAAGAGCGAATGTCCCGCTGTAGCTCCATGCTTTCCAAACAGGACCCAGTATAATCAGGCACGTGTTTCAAATCAATTTTTCTCAATTTAACATTATTTACTTTCACCTGCAGCGTCTCGACTTAAAAGACTTTGTCTAAAGATGAGATTTCTTTAAAACGATGTTTCTCCCACAGAGTTTTATGAACACAGCGATTGTTACTACTGATACCCCTACGACTACTACTACTACTGCTGTTATTACTGCTGTATTACTGCTGTTATTACTACTGTTATTACTACTGTTATTACTACTGTTATTACTGCTGTTATTACTGCTGTTATTACTGGTTTCCTCCAGAGGTTGTGCTCCTGGTGAAGTGAAGCCAGTGTATTATGTCTCTGACTCAGAACAAGGCGCGAACACGGTGTTTCCTATTATCCAGAGTTTATTTTAAATATGTTTGTTATAAATGTACAGTGTTCCCGCGGGGTTATCCATGTGTACAGTGTTTGTGCGGGAGAATCGGGGATGAAGATGATGATGATGGTATTGTACAAATGCAGATTCTGTGGCCGGGGACTCACTCGGCCAAATAAATTTATACATAATTTACCGGAGTTGGTGACGTGTCTTCATTTACAGACCTCACACCGACCGACTGTTCTGGTCCCAAACTTCCAGACTAATCAGCACAGAGTATATCCTTAAACTTCCAGACTTAGATCAGCACAGAGTATATCCTTAAACTTCCAGACTTAGATCAGCACAGAGTATATCCTTAAACTTCCAGACTTAGAACACAAATATCTTAAACCAGATGTTTCAGATCACTGTGCAGAGAGATTCTTGTGGAGCAGCTTCATCAGTGGAGTAAAAGCTCATTCATACTTCACAGTTCTTGCGTCTCGTGAAGTATGAATGAATAAAGCGCCGCTGGACTTGGAGGAGGCGTGTTCTCTGGAGCCGCGAGGACGTGATGCTGATGTATAAGTCAAGGCAGGTAGTACTCAGTTACATTTACTGAAGTAACTTTTTGACGTGGAGTGAAGCGTCTCCTGGGTCGATCGCTGGACACTGAGGAGCCTCGTCCCCTCCTGCCCAGACTCGGCTGTTTTTACTGTTTTAATCAGCACGGTAGCACAGTGGTTAGTGCTCTCGCTTCACAGCTAGAAGGGTCCAGGTTCGATTCCCACCTGGACGGGCCTTTCTGTGTGGAGTTTGCATGTTCTCCCCGTGTCTGCGTAGGTTTCCTCCGGGTACTCCGGTTTCCCCTACCACTAAAAACATGTACAATAGGCCAGGATGAATGATGTGTGGAAATGTATGGAGGTGGTCAGAGGGACTGGTGGCGCTGATGTGTGCAGTTGCGACAGCGCTTCTGTCAGTCTCCCCCAGGGGAAACTGAAGCTGGTTTACCACCACTGAGTGTGGAGTGAATGTAAAATACTCTCATGTAAAGCTCTTTGTGACCATGTCTGTGAAAGGCGCTTTATAAATAAAGATCTTCTTCTTCTAATCAGTTTGTTACAATGAACGTTTTATCTCTTGGTTTCACTGCTCTCTCTCCCCTGTGTTTTATATAATCAGGTCCTAGTCCCTCAGTAGGTGGCGCTGTTGGCATTTTAACAGTTACAATTTTAACTGGGTTTAACTTTTAACAAATATTTGAACACACCACGTGCACGATGAGGCTCAGGCTTCACAGCTGGGTCTGTCCTGGTAAAGGCAGTGAAGGAGATGGACCGTGTGCACGGGCCGACCTGTGGCGCCGTGTATTTGAATCTACACAAATAAAAGAATGGCGCTGCGGTCCTCAACCACCAGAGGGAGCCAGAGACCACACGATCCACTTCACTCTCTCCATAACGCACTTCAGCTGCTCTTCCTCCTCTGACTAACTTTATTTTTACAGTCACTATCAAATATTTGTATGCATGTTCACAGTATTATTAGGCCCGAGAGCCTGACAGGGTCCGGGCCTGTTGTTATTGTACAGGCAGTGCGCGCAGCGCACTGAAGAAAGACGTGCGCGTAGCGCACGTCCCAAAAAGAGCGCGGAGCGCTCAAGAAACAGAGCGCGGAGCGCTCCCCATGCATTACACTGTAATAACGACACTCCCGGCACCCCGACCTGTCCGGTAATATAAGCGTGTGCCGCGAAAGCGGCACATTTGTTGCTGCTCGCATGAAAAAAGGACAAAAACCACAGGCAAGGCGCAACATGGACAAGAAAGAAGTCGATGACGAGCGCAACGCGCTCGTCATCGACCATGGCCACTCACCAGCACTCAAAACACTGTTACAGTGACTCAGGGCATCGAGCCCTATCCGATAATATAGGTCTTTGCCGCGAAAGCGGCATATTTGCTTCTGCTCGCACAAAAATACGGAAAAAAAAAATCCATTGGAAAATATTGACAAAGAAGAGGTAAAAGAGGAGCGCAACGCGCTCGTATTTGACAATGAACCTCACGGATGGATTACTGGACGTGAGACCTTTCCGAATATATAAATATGCGCCGCCTTTGGCGGCGCTATATTGTTATTGTACGGGTTTTTCTTATTAGGCCCGAGAGCCTGACAGGGTCCGGGCCTGTTGTTATTGTACAGGCAGTGCGCGGAGCGCACTGACGAAAGACGTGCGCATAGCGCACGTCCCTAAAAGAGCGCGGAGCGCTCAAGAAACAGAGCGCGGAGCGCTCCCCATGCATTACACAGTAATCACGACACTCCCGGCACCACGACCTGTCCGGTGATGTAAGCGTGTGCCGCGAAAGCGGCACATTTGTTGCTGCTCGAATAAAAAAAGGTGAAAACCACAGGCAAGGCGCAACATGGACAAGAAAGCAGTCGATGACGAGCGCAACGCGCTCGTCATCGACCATGGCCACTCACCAGCACTCAAACACTGTTAGAGTGACTCAGGGCATCGAGACCTATCCGATAATATAGGTCTTTGCCGCGAAAGCGGCATATTTGCTTCTGCTCGCACAAAAATACGAAAAAAAAAACCCATTGGGAAAAATTGAGAAAGAAGAGATAAAAGAGGAGCGCAACGCGCTCGTATTTGACAATAAACCCCACGGTTGGATTACTGGACGTGAGACCTTTCCGAATATATAAATATGCGCCGCCTTTGGCGGCGCTATATTGTTATTGTACGGGTTTTCTTATTAGGCCCGAGAGCCTGACAGGGTCCGGGCCTGTTGTTATTGTACAGGCAGTGCGCGGAGCGCACTGACGAAAGACGTGCGCATAGCGCACGTCCCTAAAAGAGCGCGGAGCGCTCAAGAAACAGAGCGCGGAGCGCTCCCCATGCATTACACAGTAATCACGACACTCCCGGCACCACGACCTGTCCGGTGATGTAAGCGTGTGCCGCGAAAGCGGCACATTTGTTGCTGCTCGAATAAAAAAAGGTGAAAACCACAGGCAAGGCGCAACATGGACAAGAAAGCAGTCGATGACGAGCGCAACGCGCTCGTCATCGACCATGGCCACTCACCAGCACTCAAAACACTGTTAGAGTGACTCAGGGCATCGAGACCTATCCGATAATATAGGTCTTTGCCGCGAAAGCGGCATATTTGCTTCTGCTCGCACAAAATACGAAAAAAAAAAACCCATTGGGAAAAATTGAGAAAGAAGAGATAAAAGAGGAGCGCAACGCGCTCGTATTTGACAATAAACCCCACGGTTGGATTACTGGACGTGAGACCTTTCCGAATATATAAATATGCGCCGCCGAAGGCGGCGCTATATTGTTATTGTACGGGTTTTTTCTTATTATTATTATTATTATTATTATTATTTTTCTTCTCCCCCTCAAAGTCCACTTTCCCACTGACGAAAAGTCCTGATTTTTTGCACAAAATTCAAACACGTGAAAACAAAATTCTTCACATTTAGAAAATATAAAAAATCAAAAAAATGGCGCGCCAGCGCCCCCTGGAAAATCAAAATTACATTGCGCCTATGGAGATGCCCGAAAACTTGACTTCGTCGTAGACGAAAAAATTCGGCACAGTGATTGTTCATGTGAAGCCAAACAAAAAAACATATTACGCGGTTGCTAGGCAACCATCAGGAGGGCGGCCATATTGGCCAGAAGAGCGATCTGGCGCCGAAGGCGCCATTTCGTGCCCTCGCATTTGAACGAACTCGTCCTAGGGCGTTGAACGCAGCGACTCCCCGTTCGCTCCAGATCATCTACACAAGTGGGACATCAAAAGTTATTAAAAACTTTCTAATAGGATTAACGGTGTTGTCATGGCAACGCCATGAATTCGGCGTCCATTTTCAGCGCTCGCCACCGACTTCAAACAGTCATAACTCGCACATACTGTGGCCGATTTGAGCGAAACTTGAATCGTTGGTCGAGTCGTCGACCCCGGATGTTGTGATATAGGAAATTTGAAAATGGGCGCGATAGCGCCCCCTGCAGAGCACCAAATAAAAATGAATGAGGAAAATTTTTAACTTGTCGTAGACAAAAGAATTTTGGCACAGACATCCGTCACGTGAACCCGAACAAAAAATCATTGAGGCCACGCCCCTTTCCCAACCGTGTTGCCATGGCAACGACCCGATGTCAACTTTGGCGCAGCCAAACCAAAATTGTACACGCGTGCGTCATGACAGTCCGAACAAAAAAGTACATTACATGGTTGCTAGGCAACCAACAGGAGGTCGGCCATTTGGGAAAAATGTAGTAATCTGGCGCCGAAGGCGCCATTTCATGCTCTCCCATTTGAACGAACTCGTCCTAGGGCGTTGAACGCAGCGACTCCCCGTTCGCTCCAGATCATCTACACAAGTGGGACATCAAAAGTTATTAAAAACTTTCTAATAGGATTAACGGTGTTGTCATGGCAACGCCATGAATTCGGCGTCCGTTTTCAGGACTCGCCGCCGTGTTTAAAGACTCATAACTCGCACAAACTGAAGCCGATTTGAGCGTAACTTGAATCGTTGGTCGAGTCGTCAACTCCGGATGTTGTGATTTAGGACATTTCAAAATGGGCGCGATAGCGCCCCCTGCAGAGCACCAAATAAAAATGAATGAAGAATAAGATCAAACTTTGTCGTAGACAAAAGAAATTTGGCACAGACATACGTCACATGACCCCGAACAAAAAATGCATTGAGGCCACGCCCCTTTCCCCACCGTGTTGCCATGGCAACGACCCGATGTCAACTTTGGCGCAGCCAAACCAAAATTGGTACACGCGCGCGTCATGACAGTCCGAACAAAAAAGTACATTACATGGTTGCTAGGCAACCAACAGGAGGGCGGCCATTTGGGAAAAATGTAGTAATCTGGCGCCGAAGGCGCCATTTCATGCCCTCGCATTTGAACGAACTACTCCTAGGGCGTTGAACGCAGCGACTCCCCGTTCGCTCCAGATCATCTACACAAGTGGGACATCAAAAGTTATTAAAAACTTTCTAATAGGATTAACGGTGTTGTCATAGCAACGCCATGAATTCGGCGTCCATTTTCAGCGCTCGCCAACGCATTCGAAGTGTCATAACTCGCACATACTGTGGCCGATTTGAGTGAAACTTTAATTGTTGGTCGAGTCCTCGACCCCGTATGTTGTGATTTAGGACATTTGAAAATGGGCGCGATAGCGCCCCCTGCAGAGCACCAAATAAAAATGAAGAATAAAATTGAACTTTGTCGTAGACAATGAAATTTGGCACAGACATCCGTCACGTGATACCGATCAAAAAAGTCAATGATGGCCACGCCCCTTTTCCCACCGTGTTGCCATGGTAACGACCCGGTGTCAACTTTGGCGCAGCCAAACCAAAATTAGTACACGCGTGCGTCATGACAGTCTGAACAAAAAAGTACATTACATGGTTGCTAGGCAACCAACAGGAGGTCGGCCATTTTGGGAAAAATTGAGTAATCTGTCGCCGAAGGCGCCATTTCGTGCACTCGCATTTGAACGAACTCGTCCTAGGGCGTTGAACGCAGCGACTCCCCGTTCGCTCCAGATCATCTACACAAGTGGGACATTAAAAGTTATTAAAAACTTTCTAATAGGATTAACGGTGTTGTCATGGCAGCGCCATGAATTCGGCGTCCGTTTTCAGGGCTCGCTGCCGCGTTCAAAGAGTCATAACTCGCACAAACTGAAGCCGATTTGAGCGTAACTTTAATCGTTGGTCGAGTTGTCGACCCCGGATGTTGTGATTTAGGACATTTGAAAATGGCCGCGATAGCGCCCCCTGCAGAGCACCAAATAAAAATGAATGCAGAATAAGATCAAACTTTGTCGTAGACAAAGGAAATTTGGCACAGACGTGCGTCACGTGATCCCGATAAAAAAAGTCAATCATGGCCACGCCTCTTTTCCCATCGTGTTGCCATGGCAACGACCCGGTGTCAACTTTGGCGCAGTCAAACCAAAATTGGTACACGCGTGCGTTAGGGTGCATCAAACGCCCCATTTACTTCAATGGATCATTTTGTCCCTTGTCTAGTTTTTTTATATATAAAAAAAAGAAAATGTATGGCAAAGTTTGGTGAAGTTTGAAGTACATTTAGGTGGTCCACCATTCAACTGAATTTTGTCTAAATATCGAAAATTCGCCATTTGGCATATTTCCATTCATTTTATGTCATTTTGTTAAATAATATTGCATGCAGAGTTGTATATAGATATTGCAATAGTAAATTCTCAGTTTTTATCTGATTATATTCAATAGTATGATGCTACATTTATACAACGGGTGTTAGAAGTGTTCATTATATAACATTAACCATTCGCTACATCTTTTAAAATGTTTCAACTCATCGGAGACAATAGTTTCAACGCAATGAATTCAGATAGTATATGTTGTTTTCAACATTGTTCTAAATGATTTATCCAATGTTTAAAAAGTTAAATATAGTTAAATTTATTCTACATTCAGCAATGTTTTAAAGTCAATGGTAGTTATTTGGTAGATTCTTCAGTTAGTCGCTATGTCCTTTGCCTTTTCGCAAGTTGGGCTGTTCTTTACGGTCCTTCTCAACAACTTGCAGCACGTTCTGGTCATGTCCTTCACCCCTTGCTGATGCCAAGAAATCTGAGCTAAGCTTAACACCTGTCTCAAGATTCAAGATTTATTTTTTAATTTGTCAAACCATGTGAATGATTTGAAATTACATTTCTCTCATTCTTGATTGTGGAGCAGGGGGTGGGGAAGAGGGGTGGGAGGGAGTTCACCTTCCCAATGGCCTTGTGTATGAAACTGTTCTTAAGTCGACTGGACCTGGCCCGTAGATTCCGCAGTCTCCTCCCTGAAGGTATTACCTTGAAGAGACTGTGTGATGGGTGCATAGGGTCCCTGGTGATTCTGACGGCTTTGCGGGTGAGACGGGTGGAATACATGTCCTTAATAGAGGGGAGAGGGGCTCCACAGATCATCTCCGCTGCTCTCACCATGCGCTGGAGGCTCTTTCGGCAGGAGGCAGTGCTGGCGCCGTGCCACACAGTGATGGAGCTGGTCAGGATGCTCTCTATAGTCCCTCTGTAGAAAAACCTCACAGTGATGGAGCTGGTCAGGATGCTCTCTATAGTCCCTCTGTAGAAGTGCCACACAGTGATGGAGCTGGTCAGGATGCTCTCTATAGTCCCTCTGTAGAAGAGCCACACAGTGATGGAGCTGGTCAGGATGCTCTCTATAGTCCCTCTGTAGAAGTTGCACATAAACGAGGCTGGGACTCTGGCTCTTCTTAACTTGCGGACAAAGTAGAGACACTGATTACTTTTCTTGACCAGTGATGTAGTGTGCATGGTCCAGGAGAGGTTCACTGTGATATGCACACCCAGGAGCTTAGTGCTAGTCACCCTCTCCACTGCAGCACCGTTGATTATAATCAAGCATGCTCCTCTAATAATTATTAGAGGAGCATGCTGGACCCGCGCTCTTCGAAAATCCATAACAATCTCTTTTGTCTCCTCCATATTTAGAGAGAGATTGTTCTGTGTGCACCACATGGCCAGACTGCTCACCTCACTCCTGTAGTTTGACTCGTCTCTGTTGCTGATGAGACCCACCACTGTTGTGTCGTCTGCAAACTTGATGAAGAGGTTTGAGTTGTACTTTGGAGCGCAGTCATGGGTCAGCAGAGTGAACAGGAGGGGGCTCAGCACACAGCCTTGGGGAGCCCCCGTGTTCAGTGTGATGGTTCTGGAGGATTTCCGCCAACACGTACAGCCTGTGGTCTCCCCGTCAGAAAGTCCAGCAGCCAGTTGCACAGTGATGTGTTGATCCCCAGGTGGAGCAGTTTGTGTATTAGCTGCTGTGGGATTATAGTGTTGAATGCTGAGCTAAAGTCTAAAAACAGCATTCTGGAGACTTGGATGCCTCAATCTTCAGATCATCAAAAACATGACACAGGATAATCTCACCAACATGGTGACGACAGGCTGACCAAAGGAGAACTTGTCCAAGCTGCTTCTGGACTGTCACACAGGCTGCAGTTACGTGACCTGTATTTGATTCTGTGGTCATGAAAAAATGGTCTGGATTATTGGCACTCTATAGCTAAATCCCCAAAACAGCGCGGCACTCAATGTGTTAACAGTCAACATGTGCTAAATCTAACAGCCCTGTAATGACTAATAACAGTTTGCATATAACATTTGTAAAACAGGCTCTAGAATTGCGACAACATGAAAGTATAACATATTAAGTTCAATAAAAATTAAAATTAAAAGGTTTAATACAAAATTAGATAAAATTGAAATATTTTGTAAAAACTCACTTTCAAAGATTGCAGACTTCACAAACAGCTTGAATAAACAAGCAAAGAATAGTTATTTTATCAAATTCAGTACCATTGTAAAATATTACATAAGTAAAGAGCAAATAACATTCAACTACATGAATATCGCTATAGAATGCCCATATAACCCAAGGAAAATCTTGCTTATTGAGGTGGACCCCCTAAACAATGTTGGAATTAGACAAAAATTGGTAGAAATTCTTTTTATGACCAAAGGAATGTTTTTAAACTGGGACAGAATAATTGGTTGACATTGGGGCGTTTGATGCACCCTAGCGTGCGTCATGACTGTCCGAACAAAAAAGTACATTACATGGTTGCTAGGCAACCAACAGGAGGTTGGCTATTTTGGGAAAAATCGAGTGATCTGGCGCCGGAGGCGCCATTTCTTGCCTTTGCTCTTCGACCTAGTGTGGCAGGTAGGGCGCGGCAGCGCCTCCCGGTTATTGGGGCGGCATGCGGCCACCGGCGTCAACCGGCCAAACGAGACCCTCGAGGGCCTCTAAATGCCGCTTGCGGCTTTAATTCTTATTAGGCCCGAGAGCCTGACAGGGTCCGGGCCTGTTGTTATTGTACAGGCAGTGCGCGGAGCGCACTGAAGAAAGACGTGCGCGTAGCGCACGTCCCAAAAAGAGCGCGGAGCGCTCAAGAAACAGAGCGCGGAGCGCTCCCCATGCATTACACAGTAATAACGACACTCCCGGCACCCCGACCTGTCCGGTGATATAAGCGTGTGCCGCGAAAGCGGCACATTTGTTGCTGCTCGAAGAAAAAAAGGTGAAAACCACAGGCAAGGCGCAACATGGACAAGAAAGCAGTCGATGACGAGCGCAACGCGCTCGTCATCGACCATGGCCACTCACCAGCACTCAAAACACTGTTAGAGTGACTCAGGGCATCGAGACCTATCCGATAACATAGGTCTTTGCCGCGAAAGCGGCATATTTGCTTCTGCTCGCACAAAAATACGAAAAAAAAATCCATTGGGAAATATTGAGAAAGAAGAGGTAAATTACGAGCGCAACGCGCTCGTATTTGACAATGAACCCCACGGTTGGATTACTGGACGTGAGACCTTTCCGAATATATAAATATGCGCCGCCTTTGGCGGCGCTATATTGTTATTGTATGGGTTTTTCTTATTATTATTATTTTTTTTCTTCTCCCCCTAAAAAGCCAGTTTCGGCAACTTCCCACCGACGAAAAGTCCTGAATTTTTGCCCAAAATTCAATTAGGTGAAAAAAAAAACCTTCACATCTCCAAAATGTAAAAAATGAAAAAAATGGCGCGTCAGCGCCCCCTGGAAAAACAGCGTTAACATTGCACCCTATGGCCAGACCCCTCAAAATCCCGAAATCCCCAAAAATTTTAGTTCGTCGTAGACGAACAAAATTCGGCACAGTGATTGGTCACGTGAAGCCAAACAAAAAAAGATATAATGCGGTTGCTAGGCAACCATCAGGAGGCGGCCATATTGGCCAGAAGAGCGATCTGGCGCCGAAGGCGCCATTTCTTGCCCTCGCATTTGAACGAACTTGTCCTAGGCCGTTGATCGCAGCGACTCCCCGTTCGCTCCAGATCATCTACACAAGTGGGACATCAAAAGTTATTAAAAACTTTCTAATAGGATTAACGGTGTTGTCATGGCAACGCCATGAATTCGGCGTCCATTTTTAGCGCTCGCCGCCGCGTTCAAACAGTCATAACTCCCACATACTGTGGCCGATTTGAGCGAAACTTGAATCGTTGGTCGAGTCGTCGACCCCGGATGTTGTGATATAGGAAATTTTAAAATGGGCGCGATAGCGCCCCTGCAGAGCACAAAATAAAAATTAATGAGGAAAAAAATTGAACTTTGTCGTAGACAAACGAAATTTGGCACAGACATCCGTCACGTGACCCTGAACAAAAAAGTCATTGAGGCCACGCCCCTTTCCCCACCGTGTTGCCATGGCAACGACCCGATGTCAACTTTGGCGCAGCCAAACCAAAATTGGTACACGTGTGCGTCACTACAGTCCCAACAAAAAAAGTACATTACATGGTTGCTAGGCAACCAACAGCAGGGCGTCCATTTTGGGAAAAATGTAGTAATCTGGCGCCAAAGGCGTCATTTCGTGCACTCCCATTTGAACGAACTCGTCCTAGGGCATTGAACGCAGCGACTCCCCGTTCGCTCCAGATCATCTATACAAGTGTGGCATCAAAAGTTATTAAAAACTTTCTAATAGGATTAACGGTGTTGTCATGGCAACGCCATGAAGTCGGCGTCCATTTTCAGCACTCGCCACCGTGTTTAAACAGTCATAACTCTCACAAACTGAAGCCGATTTGAGCGTAACTTGAATCGTTGGTCGAGTGGTTGACCCCAGATGTTGTGATTTAGGACATTTGAAAATGGGCGCGATAGCGCCCCCTGCAGAACACCAAATCAAAATGAATGAAGAATAAAATCCAACTTGGCAACGACCTGATGTCAACTTTGGAGCAGGCAAACCAAAATTGGTACACGCGTGCGTCATGACTGTCCGAACAAAAAAGTACATTACATGGTTGCTAGGCAACCAACAGGAGGTTGGCTATTTTGGGAAAAATCGAGTGATCTGGCGCCGGAGGCGCCATTTCTTGCCTTTGCTCTTCGACCTAGTGTGGCAGGTAGGGCGCGGCAGCGCCTCCCGGTTATTGGGGCGACGTGCGGCCACCGGCGTCAACCGGCCAAACGAAACCCTCGAGGGCCTCTAAATGCCGCTTGCGGCTTTAATTATTATTATTATTTTTCCTCTCCCCCTAAAAAGCCAGTTTCGGCAACTTCCCACTGATGAAAAGTCCTGAATTTTTGCCCAAAATTCAATTAGGTGGAAAAAAAAAACTTCACATCTCCAAAATGTAAAAATTTTAAAAAATGGCGCGTCAGCGCCCCCTGGAAAAACCACGTTAACATTGCGCCCTATGGCCAGACCCCCCAAAATCCCGGAATCCCCGAAAATTTTAGTTCGTCGTAGACGAACAAAATTCGGCACAGTGATTGGTCACGTGAAGCCAAACAAAAAAACATATTACGCGGTTGCTAGGCAACCATCAGGAGGGCGGCCATATTGGCCAGAAGAGCGATCTGGCGCCGAAGGCGCCATTTCGTGCCCTCGCATTTTAACGAACTCGTCCTAGGGCGTTGAACGCAGCGACTCCCCTTTCGCTCCAGATCATCTACACAAGTGGGACATCAAAAGTTATTAAAAACTTTCTAATAGGATTAACGGTGTTGTCATGGCAACGCCATGAATTCGGCGTCCATTTTCAGCGCTCGCCACCGACTTCAAACAGTCATAACTCGCACATACTGTGGCCGATTTGAGCGAAACTTGAATCGTTGGTCGAGTCCTCGACCCCGGATGTTTTGATATATGAAATTTGAAAATGGGCGCGATAGCGCCCCCTGCAGAGCACCAAATAAAAATTAATGAGGAAAAAATGTGAACTTTGTCGTAGACAAAAGAAATTTGGCACAGACATACGTCACGTGACCCCGAACAAAAAAGTCATTGAGGCCACGCCCCTTTTCTCACCGTGTTGCCATGGCAACGACCCGATGTCAACTTTGGCGCAGCCAAACCAAAATTGGTACACGCGTGCGTCATGACTGTCCGAACAAAAAAGTACATTACATGGTTGCTAGGCAACCAACAGGAGGTCGGCCATTTTGGGAAAAATCGAGTGATCTGGCGCCAAAGGCGCCATTTCGTGCCCTCGCATTTGAACGAACTACTCCTAGGGCGTTGAACGCAGCGACTCCCCGTTCGCTCCAGATCATCTACACAAGTGGGACATCAAAAGTTATTAAAAACTTTCTAATAGGATTAACGGTGTTGTCATGGCAATGCCATGAATTTGGCGTCCATTTTCAGCGCTCGCCACCGCATTCGAAGTGTCATAACTCGCACATACTGTGGCCGATTTGAGTGAAACTTTAATCGTTGGTCGAGTCCTCGACCCCGTATGTTGTGATTTAGGACATTTGAAAATGGGCGCGATAGCGCCCCCTGCAGAGCACCAACAAAAAATGAATGAGGAAAAAAATTGAACTTTGTCGTAGACAAAAGAAATTTGGCACAGACATCCGTCACGTGACCCCGAACAAAAAAGTCATTGAGGCCACGCCCCTTTTCCCACCGTGTTTCCATGGCAACGAACCGATGCCAACTTTGGCGCAGCCACACCAAAGTTGGTACACGCGTGCGTCATGACAGTCTGAACAAAAAAGTACATTACATGGTTGCTAGGCAACCAACAGGAGGTCGGCCATTTTGGGAAAAATCGAGTGATCTGGCGCCGAAGGCGCCATTTCTTGCCTTTGCTCTTTTACAATCTCGACCTAGTGTGGCAGGTAGGGCGCGGCAGCGCCTCCCGGTTATTGGGGCGGCGTGCGGCCACCGGCGTCAACCGGCCAAACGAGACCCTCGAGGGCCTCTAAATGCCGCTTGCGGCTTTAATTATTATTTTTCTTCTCCCCCTGAAAGTCCACTTTCCCACTGACGAAAAGTCCTGATTTTTTGCACAAAATTCAAACACGTGAAAACAAAATTCTTCACATTCAGAAAATATAAAAAAATCAAAAAAATGGCGCGCCAGCGCCCCCTGGAAAATCAAAATTACATTGCGCCTATGGAGATGCCCGAAAACTTGACTTCGTCGTAGACGAAAAAAATTCGGCACAGTGATTGTTCATGTGAAGCCAAACAAAAAAACATATTACGCGGTTGCTAGGCAACCATCAGGAGGGCGGCCATATTGGCCAGAAGAGCGATCTGGCGCCGAAGGCGCCATTTCGTGCCCTCGCATTTTAACGAACTCGTCCTAGGGCGTTGAACGCAGCGACTCCCCGTTCGCTCCAGATCATCTACACAAGTGGGACATCAAAAGTTATTAAAACTTTCTAATAGGATTAACGGTGTTGTCATGGCAACGCCATGAATTCGGCGTCCATTTTCAGCGCTCGCCACCGACTTCAAACAGTCATAACTCGCACATACTGTGGCCGATTTGAGCGAAACTTGAATTGTTGGTCGAGTCCTCGACCCCGGATGTTGTGATATAAGAGATTTGAAAAAGGGCGCGATAGCGCCCCTGCAGAGCACCAAATAAAAATTAATGAGGAAAAAATTTGAACTTTGTCGTAGAAAAAAGAAATTTGGCACAGACATACGTCACATGACCCCGAACAAAAAAGTCATTGAGGCCACGCCCCTTTCCCCACCGTGTTGCCATGGCAACGACCCGATGTCAACTTTGGCGCAGCCAAACCAAAATTGGTACACGCGTGCGTCATGACAGTCCGAACAAAAAAGTACATTACATGGTTGCTAGGCAACCAACAGGAGGGCGGCCATTTTGGGACAAATGTAGTAATCTGGCGCCAAAGGCGCCATTTCATGCTCTCCCATTTGAACGAACTCGTCCTAGGCGTTGAACGCAGCGACTCCCCGTTCGCTCCAGATCATCTACACAAGTGGGACATCAAAAGTTATTAAAAACTTTCTAATAGGATTAACGGTGTTGTCATGGCAACGCCATGAATTCGGCGTCCATTTTCAGCACTCGCCGCTGTGTTTAAAGAGTCATAACTCGCACAAACTGAAGCCGATTTGAGCGTAACTTGAATCGTTGGTCGAGTCGTCGACTCCGGATGTTGTGATTTAGGACATTTGAAAATGGCCGGCGATAGCGCCCCCTGCAGAGCACCAAATAAAAATGAAAGAAGAATAAGATCAAACTTTGTCGTAGACAAAAGAAATTTGGCACAGACGTGCGTCACGTGATCCCAATAAAAAAAGTCAATTATGGCCACGCCTCTTTTCCCATTGTGTTGCTATGGCAACGACCCGGTGTCAACTTTGGCGCAGCCAAACCAAAATTGGTACACGCGTGCGTCATGACTGTCCGAATAAAAAAGTACATTACATGGTTGCTAGGCAACCAACAGGAGGGCGGCCATTTTGGGAAAAATCGAGTGATCTGGCGCCGAAGGCGCCATTTCTTGCCTTTGCTCTTTTATAATCTCGACCTAGTGTGGCAGGTAGGGCGCGGTAGCGCCTCCCGGTTATTGGGGCGGCGTGCGGCCACCGGCGTCAACCGGCCAAACGAGACCCTCGAGGGCCTCTAAATGCCGCTTGCGGCTTTAATTATTATTATTATTATCCATCCATCCATCCATTTTCTTCCACTTGTCCGTTGCCGGGTCGTGGGGGCAGCCGCCGGAGCTGCCCAGGTCACATAGCACCGGCCCCCACGGCTCCTTCTGCAGGTGGTGGGTCCACAGAAGGACGGCCTCACGGTTCAAACCGGGCCTGTTGGTCTCTCCTAGGGGGCTACCAGTGTAGGCAGACACTGGAGGCAATGTGGGTGAAGTGTCTTGCCCAAGGACACAACGACAATGTGCACCTTCAGGAGGCGGGATTCGAACCCACGACCTTCCGATCATGAGACGACCCGCTCTACCATCTGCGCCACTGTCGCCCCATTGTTATTATTATCACGTTTCTGAGGTGGAGGAAAACAGCAATAATAATAATAATAATAATAATAATAATAATAATAATAATAATAATAATATTATTATTATTATTATTATTATTATTATTATTATTGCTGTTTTCCTCCACCTCAGAAACGTGATATTCTGAAGTCATTTAATTTTATAATTGGTTTCTCTGACTCGCAGCCTGATTTATTGAACTTATAAACCTCCAAAATAAGGCCAAATGTTCTGATTAATAAAATAATAATTCGTGAAGGTCCTTTTTTTTCCCATGTTGCTTTGGGCTGAACACAGAGGGGAGGGGCTGGTCACGTGGCTCTGACGAAAGTGAAAGTATTTGAGGCAGAGTCGTGTCAGATCCCGGTGAGTCTTTGTTCTGTTTAAATCTGTCTAAAACTGCAGTAAAGTCGGAGCAGAGTTTGAGATTCACAGCTTTAGGAAACAGCCGAGTCTGAGAGGAGAGTTTTTAATGTGTTTGTGGAGTTTAAGCCTCGATTCAAGTCTGAGACAGAAGCAGGAAATGAGAGAAAGGCCTTCGACCTAAACCACTGTTTGAATCCTTTAAAGGCTTTAAACCAGGAGTCTCAGACATGCGGCCGGGGCCAAATGCGGCCCGCGAGATAATTTTTTGCGGCCCGCGAGTTGATTTCTTATTTATATTACATGCGGCCCGCCGGTAAATTGCATTAAACACGTTAGAACTACATTTCCCATGAGGCACCGCGCGGTAGCGCCAATGCCTCTGCGGACGCGAGAATGACCACAACATCAGACAGGGGAAGAGAGATGCGGCGCTTTTGCAGACGATTTATCAACTGTTTTCAACAAACAAACGGACTAACAGCAGCGGACTGTGAGAGGAGCTTCTGAAACAGGTGGAGACTGTCAGAACATGAGGGAGAAACTTTAGTTATTCAGCTAAACATGTGCTGGAAAAGTGACAGCAGCATGACAATAAGCACCTTTACCATCGTTACCTTTATGACTTTGCAAAGCGAACACATCGTAATTAGTGTTTAAAAGCGTCAGTAGCCTGGCCTTAGCCATCCGTAAACTCCAGTCAATTATAATTTCCCTACATGTACGAAACGAAATGAGTACGAGGGTAAAAACCAGGCTATCACAACAGTAAAGTGAGGAGCCTTTTCTCTCCATCTCTCAGAGCAACATTATCATGTCAATTAATTTAATCTTAAGGACACATGTGCGAACACATGTTACATGATCCATAGTTACATTAAAAATAGAGAATATGGAAATGTATAAAAATACTGCAAATAATTACAGCAACATTGATGGTAAAAAATATAAGCACCATCCATTATCTAACTGTAGGTCACAAAAAGGCCTGAGGCCAATGACTCCACATTATTTACATGAGGTGAAGCTTATTGCTAGAGCTCATTATCAGCTCCAGTCCCTGGTTGGGTCTTTCTACATTAGATTAAAATGACATTTGAATTACATTTTGCATTTCTTTCTAAATAGGCAAACAGACAGAAACTGGACCTGACTCCTGAAAGATCATTCACTGATGCCCTGAACCAATTTACCTGAACCAAAATGAGATTAATTACAAAAACATTAATTGTCTAAGTCTGTAATTTCTAATTCAGAAGCTCAGCAAATGTTTGGCCCATTGGAAACCTCTGGAAGCTTAAAAATGTGCAGATAGTTAATGTACAGTCTATTTTAAGGTATATTACAGCAAACAATAAAAGTTGCTAAATCATAACTGACTTAATAAAAAAGGCTTTGTCTGTTGCCCCCGACCAACACTGGGTTTGCATTTGTGGCCCCCAGTCCAAACGAGTTTGAGACCCCTGGCTTAAAGGCTTTAAAGGCCTATGAAACTACGAAAGAGAAAACCACTAAATTAAAATGTTTGTGTTACAAACTTATCCCTAATCATCCTAACATATTTGTGGCCTCCTGGTTCTTCACAGGGACATGTCTTTAGACACTATTCACAATTTGCAGGGTCACTTTTCAGTGTCAGTTACACAAAAATGCAAGAAAACTATCCTGCAAGTTCATTAAGTGATACAAATGCTTTATAATTAGATCTACAGTGTATTCCCCACAAATGAGTTTACAATATACTAAAAGAAGACAAAACTGATTTCATTCCATAACTAGAAAAAAATCATCTATAGCTCCTTTAAGCTCTTTGAACTCTGCTGAATCTGTTTGTTAGGTTCAGCAGATACATAAATATTTGTTAAATAAAGACTATTTGTTTTTATTTACACACACACAGACACTCACACACACACACGCACGCACACACACACACACACACACGCACACGCACACTTCCACCCAGTCTGATTCACTTTAACCTCTTAACCGAGCACATTTCCTCCAGTTCTGCTTTACCCAAATCTAAAACTTCCAGACCGGAGTTACAGCCTATAGGCCAGAGTAACGCCTCATTTGAAAGCTAAGACCTACAAAACTCTGGAAAATTAGTTTTATTGCAAATAAATAAAGGTAAAAAAACAAACCTGCTCGTCACTTTTTAGTCGTGTTTTTGTCGCTTGTTTATTGTGGGATTGTTTGTTGCTGTTTAGATGTTTTTCCTTGAAGCTTTAGATTTGTGTAAAGCCAAACTGGAGAAAATGTGCTCGGTTCAGGTGGGGGTTAAGAGGTTAAACTGTTTAAACAAACACATCTGTGACTCTCCAGCAGGTGGAGCCGGAGCCGCACATATGGCAGAACCTCACAGAAACTCAGAAGAACCTCCAGGGGGCAGCACTGGGACAAAGTCAGTCATTTCTGAATGTTTGAATAATTAATTAAATGAATTTGCCTGTTTATTTCCACACTATCTTTTTTAAGTATCAGTTTATAGGAATCGCGAGCACAAACCTTTGTTCTCTGGACTTCGAGCATTTCAACGACAAAGTATCTCAGTGAAGTTCATGACAAAATCAGTCTAGTGTTAATTTGACAATATATATATAATATATTTTAATTTACTTTTAGTCTCTTGATGAAAATGTCTTTAAAATTGCATATAAATGTAGTCAGGTAAGTCTCAGATTTATTTAGCCAACTTTACATTATTATATTGTCCTCTGTTTCATCTTTTTTTTTATTTTGTATTTATTTATTTACAGAATGAAATAACAAGACAAGCTTCTAAAAAAACACTCCCCCATGCATTCATACCACAGTCATCCACACATTCATTTATGTTATGACAGGAAAGCAAACTATAAATAGAAAGGACGAACAAAGCAAACAAATTCATAACATAAAAGAATGAAAAATCAAATCAATAAACCAAATACAGCACGATTAGCAAAACATTCATGACGTAACAAATGTCACACTGTGAAGAAAGTACCTTAATACTTATGTATATCTCTAACTCAAGCAGACGGTCCATTTCTTTCATGCTATTCTGTTCCAAAACAACACAAAAAATAAGTTTTACCAGATCTGAGCTGTAAACAAACTTCACGCAGCTCTCACGATAATAATTCTTTCTGCTGCACAAAGCTCTGTTTAGGATCTGAATCCTTTTCCGCTCTTTAAATCCACAGAAAACATAAACTGCTTTCTTTTTAAACGTTTATACCCATTTTAGAGAAGAATAAATGAGCTTATAGCATTTACTAAAGCTCCATAACTTTGTTGTTTTGTTAAAAGTGACCAAAGATCTTCTCTGTCCAGACTCAGATCTTCAGCCTCAGTGTCGGCTCTGTCTATGAAGAGTAACCGCTCTAAAGACAGAGGTCCAGACTTCAGCCTTGGACCTGCTCCTTCAGACTCCAGGTATGAACATGTGTCCACAGCTGTTGCTTCAGTAAAGTGATGAAATGTTGTGTTTATTGTCTCTTTAAAAGGCTGGTAACGATCTCAGGCATAATTAATAATAAACATTTGAACATCCTCTTCTCTCTCCAGGCTCGATGAGATTAGACCTGAGCAGACAAATGATGGCCCCGCCCCCCCAAGAAAGCGACAGTGTGTCGGGTAAAAACTCAATATTATATCACTAAACAACATTAGTAACCAGATCTCACTATAATAACTCTTTCTGTTTAGGATCTGAATACTTTTCCAATCATTAAATCCACAGAAAACATATACGGCTTTCTTTTTTTATACCCATTTTAGAGAATAATAAAAGCATTTGCTAAACCTCCATAACTTACTGTATGTTTTGTTAGAAAGTGATCATGTGACACTGTTGACCAAATGTTCTTCTCTGTCCAGACTCAGATCTTCAGCCTCAGTGTCGGCTCTGTCTATGAAGAGTGACCGCTCTAAAGACAGAGGTCCAGACTTCAGCCTTGGACCTGCTCCTTCAGACTCCAGGTATGAACATGTGTCCACAGCTGCAGAGCAGAGAGTCACATGACTGAAGAGCCATGTGCTAACGTGGATTTAACTCAGGCCCAGTTGGAATTAAGAGAAAAGCTAAATTATATTGTTTAGTGGCCGCTGTATTTGTCATGACAAGGCCAAAATTGTGTAAAAAATTCACCAAAATTCATGCTCTAGAGCAGAGGAGCCCCGCCCACAAACCTGCTCTTCCTGAAAGTCATTTCAGCTGATAATTCAGTTCTCTGTGACTGACCAGGCATCGCTGTAACTTTAAGGACAGAAACTAAGCGTCTGAATAGAAGTTCACATGTTCCAGAGTTTATGATTATGTTTATTATAAACCCCTTTAGCGTCAGTGGCTTTCCGATACGGCTACTCTTACTGAGGTCTTTTTATACAACAGACACATTTTTAAAAGGCAATAAGAACAAGCAATCATTATTAATACATTTGACATACGAAAAACAATGAAGCTTTTTGTTTAGTTACAACAGTCGTTCGAGAGAGAAAACATGTTTGGAATTCTGCTAAATGTTCATGTACGTCAACATTTGATTGGCTGATAGTTCTGTCAATCATGTATCTGAATCTGTGGAGCAGGCCCTGAGGCGGAGCAGCTGACCAAAAGGTTTGGGAAACACTGCTCTACGCCAAAAGTAAAAATCATCATGCAACCAAAACAAGAAATACATGCATTATAAATACACATTTTTCAGCAATTCATTTAATTTCCGCAACAACTTCTCAAAGCAATGACCTTACTTTTTTTAAATATATTTTGTAAATTCATAAATAAATGTAATTATGTGAATTCTCTGACAGTTTGAAGCATTTTTTTATTCAAGCCTTTTAATGAAAATGTAATAAGACTTAGATGTTATTGGTGATCACTATTAGCTCAATATTTCTGCAGGGAGCACAGCTCATTTCTTTACTTGTATCTAGGGATACCACACTGCCCCCTGGTGGTTGTTCTGGTTTCCCTTATAGCTGTATCTGTGTCTGAACAAAAGTGGAGGAGGAGCAGGTTATGGACAATCTTAAAGACCAATACATGGACTCGGTGTGCTGCTCCGGGTCAAACATCAGGACTATACCCAGATCGTATCCTAAACTGTAAACATGACCGAGTGTGACACAGATATGGAATAGAGAAATACAGCAGGGTGGGAGCGCTTCCCTGGGTCAGAGACGGGACAGCGGTGCAGACAGGTGCTCTACCAGGACGGTCAACAAACGGAATAATTATAAAATAGTGGCCAGAAAGAAAATACTTGAACGTGCAGAGTCTGAGGCGCACTGACCATGTGGTCTTCCTCAGGGTTACAGGTGAACCAGTAGAACCACAGGTGTTCTTCATACACCGGAACATCAAGTGATAGATGTGAGTCCAGAACCCAGACAACAGAAAAAAACTTTAAAATATATACATGTGAACACATGTACATCTACAGATATTGAACACTTTGAACATTCTAAATTCGATGTTTTAAGATAATTTTGTAAGAAAAGGGGATACAGTGTTTGGGCATTTTCAAACGGCCCTATAGTTTTAACAAAACAGCAGGAACGGGAGGAGGTCAACGTTGATTTTAAATCTCAGCTGGAGATCGATGTTGACAGTTGTCAGACGGCAATTCCAGATCCATTAGAGCTGAGAGAAGGATGGGAGCAGGGCCGTAGCCAGGATTTTAAAAAGAGTGAGGTCCTGATCATTCTTTAAACCTGAGGATCCTCAGATGTGATTTCCTGTATTTCAAAAAAACTTTCATCTCATCCTTTAGCTGTTTTTTGTTGCTCTTCTGGAGGCTGGCCTGAGTGAATGTAGTGAGTGGTTGTTGGTCGTCACAAGGGCCGATGGCGCAGACTGGTTGCTTCGCTTCCGTCAGTCTACCCAGGGCAGCTATGGCTACAATAGCCATCACCATGATGGCTGTTGAGTATATGGAGTGAATGAATAATGCACGAAATTGTAAAGTGACTTTGAGCGTCTGAAAAAGCGCTATATAAGATTAATGCATCATTATTATTTTCCTGTATATTACAGCTTTACTTCCCAGCTTTGGAACAGTTTGGTCAAAAAACAACCAGAGCAAAACACAGTTCTTTACTTTACTCAGCTCAACATCTAACATCTTTAATATAAACTTTATTTAAACAGTTATTTCAAAACAAACAACAACATTCTTGTCTAGACCTGGACTGATTGACACTAGGACTAAACCAGGACTATTAAGGACTGAATGAGAGACAGGATTATGTTCCAAACCCAGTGTGACTCAGATCAGCCCAGGTTTGTCAAAGCCAGAACAAAGCAAACTTTGAACTTTAGTGAGACGCCATGGACACTACCTGCACCCTCTCTCTCCCTGTATCTTTGTGATTCTCTCTCACTCTTTTCCTGTCACCCTGAGGCGGGGCATCTGCATCTCTTTCCCCTGTGACCCTGAAGACCAACTTGCTTTGCTTGAACCTCTTCATCTCTTTCTCTGTTTCAGTGAGGAGGAAATGTTAGGACCAGATAGACTGCGTCACAAAAAATATCCTAGGCCAGTGGTTCCTACATTTTTTGGAGCTGTGTGACCCTGAAGCTTTAGTGACGAGTCATGTATACACTCTACTTTGATATGATGAATATCACATATAATAAAATATCCATTTCATCCATTATTACAGTAAACTCAAGCAGGTTTTCCACATTTAAACAATTTTTGCTCACCTGGGTGACAGGCTATTAAGAATATGTTGTCCTATAAATACAAAATATTAAATGAAAATGTCAGTTTTTAATTATTTTGAAAACAGGCTGTTTGTGTGAACGGGTAAAGCTGAGTGTTTTGCTTTGTCCCAGTAGCTCATTCTGAACATCAGACGTTTGGACTCTGTGCTCAGGCCCCGCCCCCTCGTACTGTCAAACCTCCGGTATCTACAAATGTGAATGCGCTGGTTTAAGCTCTCATTAAAGCGAAGATCATTTATACGCAGGACATTACAATCGTTGCATCACTGTGACAGAAACAAAGCCGGGGGTTGAGCGGCAGTGGAGGGCAATGACTCGCCTCATGAGGTTTGGTTTTGGACACATTTAGGTCCAGAACAAACTCACCCACGTCTGAGTTAGAGGTTCTTCCGCCTGTATAAGCGCGTGTTCACAACATTCATTTGCCCAGTAAAGGATTCTGTGTGTAAAAAAGAAATGGCAAACATTTGACAGGTCTGGACCTCTGTGACCTCAATGGTAGATACAGCCATGGTTGGGAGAATGAGTCGACAGCAGCAAATAAATTTACATAGTAATAAATAAATAGTAAATAATAAATAAATAATTATCTGATTTGCAAGGACGAGCAAAACTTGCTGACAAGACTTGCTAACGACTACAAAGAAGGTGACTTAATTTGTCTGTGAACATGACATAAACAGCTTCTAACTATGGAATAGTGTGGTATTATAATTCTGTTATTTTGTAGGCCTATTATTTAAGGCTTTTATAATAATACATTAGGCCTAATAAAATAAATAAAAAATATATACATGTAGTACATGTTGGCCCTATATGGGTCATGCAAACACAAACTTATACTGCTACTACAGGAACTGCTACTACTAAAACATAATATGAGTATAATATTTACATATTGGTTATTGGTCACATTCACTAATTGAATCAATTCGGTATGATGTTCTTTCAGGTGTTAATGGGATGAGTACGTATTGCAGCTCGCTTATACAACGTGAGGTTCCTTTATTGCACTCGTGAATAGAGCAACATCCTTCCATCCACTTAAGAAGCCCACACGTGCACTGTTGGGGCAGTCACACACTGAACCATGGGAACCTGGCATAATGACTTCAAGCAATGTAAATACTTTAATAGTCAGTATAAATAGCCGGTTGTTCCACTATGATAATATGGCTTTATTGGGCTTGTGACACGTGGATAGACGTGAACTTTGACAGGATTATATTGCGCACTGATAACACTTTCTTTACTTATTGGACATGTGAGTATTAAGCGTTTCATCTGTGTTTAGTGACAGTGATGGTAATAATGTTTTTCTTCTATAATTTTAAGAGCGTGTGTTTAAAAATATTAATAAATTAAAAGTTGGTGAGGTGGGGCAGAGTCATTGCTTTAAGAAAGCTTTTAGTTGCTTCTATACTTTTCAAGAAAAACAAAACGTAATACTTAATTTAAGTGAGGGGGTGAGTCCCACATTTTGGATTGTTTTGTCATTCACAGTTATAGTCAGAAAAAGTTACATTTTCTTGTTGTTGGTGAAATAAATGGCAGTGTGTCCTGCACTGGTCAGCTCCTCCTTCCTCTTCCTCCTGCGCAGCTCCCTCCGCTCCACAACAGTCTTTCTCCATCTTCTGAAGAGCTGAGCACTTCATCTGTTTTATTCTCCAGTGAACGTCCATTAGTCAGAACAATAGAGGCGTGTGTGGCTTAGCTGTGAGCCTTGCCTGGATACCTCTTCGTTTATCCTTTCCTTGTTTCCTGTAGCTCCTCTTGTGACGCCTCCTCTGTCCTGTAGGGGGGCTCTTGGTGCCTCTTCAGTGTCTCAGAAGAAGAAATGTGTCTCAAATGTCTTTAGCTCATAAGCTCCTGTTTGTTTACTTAATTATTGTTTTACTTTATGACTATACGGACTCTCTGCAGTAAAAATCCAGTCAATGTGGAACAGAAAATACAGTTTGCAGAAAAGGCAACAAACACCGCAGTACCAAGAGAGAAGGAGTTGCTTTTATATTTATTGTCTGTTTTTTTATGTAGAGATGATCATAAAAGACCCTACATTGCTCGAGGTTGAAAGGCCTTTATTTAAAGAAGAACAAGAACATTAAATATAGACTTCATCTTCTCTGTCCAGACTCGGATCTTACGCCTCAGTGTCTGCGCTGTCCATGAAGAGTGACTGGTCCATGGGCTGGTTTCCAAACTTCAGTCGAGAACCTGCTTCTTCTGACTCTGGGTAAGAACATCCAACGAGTAATAATTAGTCACTTTTTGCATATTGTATAATATGAACCAAAAAAATCAAATGAGAAATTAAAAAGAGCAAATGTTTGTCTCCACAGAGAAAAGACTCTTCGAGGCTTCAGGAGTGAACACACAGAGCAGGTCCACAGCACTGCACCAGGTCAGTGTTATATTGTTGATATAACTTATGGTCTAATAACAACTCTAAAGGAGGAGAGACACGCACATCCAAAGTACTGAACCAGTGTGCTGGATCCAAACAATACCGTGGAAAAGTGGAAAAGCGATCCGCACAACTGTAGATGCTCACCAGTTTTTATTGTTCACACCAGCAGAGTGACGTTTCGGGGTCTTAGCCCTTCATCAGACTTGAAATAACAGCTGTGACACACCTGTTATATACACATGGGCTGATTGTGTCATGTGTTTGAGAGGTCACATGACAATGGGTGGATCTTTAGAAAATTTTACATATCGATCAACACATATTAGGACAAACAAATATATATATATATATATATATATATATATACACAGTGCTTAATTTGTAAATTAGTAGTTTCAGGAACACTTTTGGTCTGATGTTATGGATTCGGGGAACAGGCCAAAACATTTGCCGGAAAACTCTCATTAAACACCATTATATCAGATAAATCTTTGCCGGATCCTCCTAAATAATTCCCGGATCCTTTACCCTGAAAACTGAGAATTGGGGGAATGCGTTCCCCAAACGGGGGATCAAATTAAGCACTGTATATACATATGGAGATGTGTACAGGCACAGCTAAAACAGACGGTGGACCAGTATAACCACAACATAGTGCAAATAAATAAATATTTACATATACATTATGTAAAAAGAATATTTACAATATTTACATGCATTTAGATAACGACTCTAACCTGCTCAATCTGCCTCTGTGTTCAGGTGAAGGTCTGCAGAAGGTTGAGGATCCTCTGCTCCTCCTGCAGAAGGTTCTGAAGGACCATAAGCAGAGCCTGAGCAGCAGATGTGAGAGTGTGACAGAGGAAGTGAAGAATCAGGAGATAGAACTCTTCTGAACAGCATCTTCACTGAGCTGTACATCACAGAGGGCCTCAGTGAAGAGGCCAGAGCCCAACCTGAGGAGAGGAGTCTGGAGACACAGTCCAAGAAGAAGGAGGTCCAGGAGATCACCATCAGGTGCCAGGACATCTTTAAAGCTCTGCCCCCTGAGCAGCAGCAGGGGGCGCTGCAGCAGGGCTCCATCAGAGCCGTGCTGACTGTGGGCGTGGCTGGAGTGGGGAAGACCTTCTCAGTCCTGAAGTTCTGTCTGGACTGGGCCCAGGGCTCAGAGAACCAGGAGCTGCAGCTGGTGGTGCCACTGTCCTTCAGAGAGATGAACCTGGTCAGAAGGGGGCGCTACAGTCTGACGGAGCTGATCCAAGTGTTCTATCCTGCGCTGGATCCACAGGTGAGACTTTAGGACCAGGTTCTGTCGCCTCAGAGCATCTCTGTGGGACGTTTATGCAAATATATGTTTCAGTGTTTATCAGACCTGTCACAGTTGGATTGGGATTGTGAACGTGTGGTTATTTTATCCGATAAATGAAGTGTCTGTTACAGGGTATGTGTTTTAATTTAATTTCAGTGTCTTACAATACTGTTGTGCTCAAAGATTTACAAACCCTGACAGATTATTTTATTTTGGGCCACTTTTCAGAGAATAACAAAATACAAAATACAGGGTTTTTTTCAGTCATAGTTGGTGTTTGTGTGAAGCCATTTATGGTCAAACAATGGAGTTTGCGTTTTTAAATCATAATGAAAAAAGTACCAAAATGACCCTGATTAAAAGTGTCCACACCCAGTTCTTAATCCTGTGTATTTCCTCCTTTAACATCAGTGAAGCTCTGAGTCTTTGTGGTCCTTGTGGATCAGCCTCTTTATTTCCTCTGTGGTAAAGCGGCCCATTCTTTTAGACAAAAAGCCTCCAGTTCCTGTAAATTCCTGGTCTGTCTTCATGAACTGCACGTTTAGTTTAGTTTAGTTTATTAGTTTATTTGAGCAGTAAACACTCTGCTCAAAAGGTGTGGGCTGAAGCAAGAGCTTATAAGCCCCACCCCCAAAATCCATACAACAAAAATTTCACAAGGAATATAGTGGAACAAACAAAGGAACAAAACAATGAAACAGCAAAAAAAAAAATGTGTAAAACAGTAGGGCCCATTTTTCATCAAGCTACCGCAGTCATTTATTTGTCATATCTTGTTTAATGTTATTTTTGTGGTCTGTTGTGCAGCCTTTTGTGTTGAATGTTGAATGTGTTGAGATGATCCTGTGGAAACATATTTCCTGTATGGGACAATAAAGACATGTGAACAAAGAAAAAAGCGAGTACCGCACAGCTCACGTTTGCTCCCAGTTTATTGATACTTGCACCAAAGTCGTGTAACGTTTCGGGCGTCAAACCAGCCTTCCTCAGACATGAGGAGGAGTGGGGACACACCTGTTAAAATACGCATCTGATGAGGTCACATGATCAATATTTCTTTTTACAATCTTTTGACACTTACACACACATACATTGTGTGCGGACCACAAGGAAAAACATTTAGTACAGATATTATATATAAAAAAAAAAAACATCAAAGGTACCTTTGTTACGCTTAGTAAAGCAACGCATAACATCAGAGAAGTATCGTCATACAGCAAGGCTTGTGTTAGGTGTATCCAGACTCATGAAGCAAGTACCCACAGTGTGAAAGAAAAGAAGAGAAGAGAAAAGTCACACTCAAGTGTATGACATAAAAGGTGGTATTTACATATTATATACACTATTTACATGCACGTAGGGAGGAATGACATAATTGTACCAACAGTACCACAGTGGTAAAAGGTTACACACAGCAACCAACAGATGATACAAATATAAAGAGTTATAGGAACGGTCGTAAGTCAAAGTCTTCATTTAAACCTCTCGGGCTCAAAGTGTCCAAAGTATAAATCCAGAACGCTTCTCCTGAGGGGTCTCCTGGTGGTTCCCAGAGTCAATAATAAACACGGTGAGGCTGCGTTTCAGTTTCATGCAGCTAAAATCTGGAACAGTCTTCATGAGGATGTGAGACAGGCCTCAACTCTGACAATGTTCAAATCCAGGCTGAAAACAGCTCTTTTTACCCGTGCATATGAAACTGAAAGTATTTTATCTGCACTCTTGCTTTTTACTGTAATTGATTAATTTTATGTTGATGTTTTATTGATTGATTTTATCTGTTTTTTTGTAATTTTTACACTGTGTGCAATGACCGGACCTGTAGTTGCCCGACGCAGCGTTTTGCAAGAAGTGAGGAGTTTTAAGAGTGGGCAGTGAGCTTTCACCAACATTGTGCTCAAGTTGGGAGGTCTTTTGTACACAATGCGAGGTGGAAGAGAAAGGTCCTTTAAATGTGGGTCAGAACGTATGATATGCCAGTGTTTGGTGATGATCTGTTCCATTTGTTTGCCAATAGGTGAATATTGGATGATACAGTTTATGCTGGACAGCGTTTTTTGGTGCTTTTATGTGCTAGACATTCATTTTGAGAGATTGAGTCAAATTTGTTGCGTGCTTCTTTAATCCATTCTTTTCTGTATCCCCTTTGTTCAAAGCGTGTCTCTAGGATGTCTGCTTGAGTTTGGTAGTCCGAGTCAGAACTGCAGATACGTCGGACGCGGTTAGATTGAGACACGGGTAGGCTCTTCTTCAGAGGTGTGGGATGAAAAGAATTGCCATGTAGTATGGAGTTCCGATCGGTGCTTTTTCTGTACAGACTTGAGTGTAATATATTCGACTCTTTGTATATTAAAATGTCCAGAAAGTTCATCTTTTGTGCATCGCTTTCTATGGTGAATCTTAGGTTGTAGTCATTAGTGTTGATGAAGTGCCAAAAGTCTTTAAGTTGGCTGCCTGTACCTTTCCAAATGAAAAAAATGTCATCGATGTATCTAGTCCAGTTGGATATGTATTGCAAATGCGGATTTCGGGTCGTGTTGAGAACGATGTCCTGTTCGAAGTGTCCACAAAACAGTGACGCAAAACTGGGGGCCATCTTCGAACCCATGCTGGTCCCCGAGATCTGGAGAAAGAATTCGGATTCAAACATAAAGAAATTTGAGGTTAGCACAATGTCTATTAATTCTGTAATGCATTGAGTGCTGGGTGAACAATCCGCCCGTTGATTAAGGAAAATTCAGAGGCTCGAAGTCCTCCTTCAAATGGGACATGAGTGTACAATGACTCGATGTCCATAGTGACTAGGAGACTTGGTTCATCACCAAACACTGGCATATCATACGTTCTGACCCAAATTTAAAGGACCTTTCTCTTCCACCTCGCATTGTGTACAAAAGACCTCCCAACTTGAGCACAATGTTGGTGAAAGCTCACTTGCCCACTCTTAAAACTCCTCACTTCTTGCAAAACGCTGCGTCGGGCAACTACAGGTGCGGTCATTGCACGCAGTGTAACTTCACACAAAAAACAAAAACATTTAATCATCCACAAACTGGTAAAGTCTTTCATGTCAAAGGTGTAATAAGTTGCAACACGAACAATGTCATCTACATACTCAAATGTCCATGCGGTCTGTTTTATGTCGGCAAAACCACCAGACCATTGAAAACTCGCATCGCAGAACATTGGTCCATCATTCGGAACCACGACACAAAGAGCCCAGTCGCTACTCACTTCACACAAGCACGTCACAATGTGAGTGCACTCAGATACTTAGGTATTGAACTTGTCAAACTTCCAAGTAGAGGTGGCAACATTGTCTCTCTCCTCTTAAAAAGAGGAGAGAGACACGACTTTGGTGCAAGCATTTAATAAACTGGGAGCAACGTGAGCTGTGCGGTACTCGCTTTTTTCTTTGTTCATTTATCTTCTTGGGTCCAGCACGCTCGTTTAGGTTCTTGGATGTGCGCGCCTGCTCTTTTTACAATAAAGACATGTCACCCATAAAATATTAATGCATTTATCATATTTTAAACTAAACTGAGACTGGAATTCAACTGGAAACTTTTGTGCAAAATTACAGAAATGTTAAGTAAACTTTCACTGGAGCATGTTTGGGACCATTTTGTTTGTGTTTTATTGAACTTATGCTGGAAACTAATGCAATGATTTTTAATAACATCTGAAGCCGTATTTGTGGCACAATTAATGTAATGCCTCTTTCATGTCGTCACAGACTCTGACCGTCTGTAAACTCCTGTTCATCTTTGACGGCCTCGACGAGAGCAGACTGTCTCTGGACTTCAGCTGTGAGCTCGTCTCTGAGGTCACACAGAGGACAGAGGTGGGCGTACTGTTGGTGAACCTCATCAGAGGCGCTCTGCTTCCTCACGCCCTTATATGGATCACCTCCCGCCCAGCGGCGGCCCATCAGATCCCAGCGCGGTGCGTGCACAGAGTCACGGAGGTCAGGGGCTTCATCACTGACCCACAGAAGGAGCAGTACTTCAGGAAGAGGTTCTCAGATGAAGAGCAGCTTCAAACAGTCCTGTCCCACCTCAGAACCTCCCGCAGCCTCCACAACATGAGCCAGATCCCAGTCTTCTGCTGGATCACCTCCACAGTCCTGGACCACGTGTTGAGAACCCATCAGAGCGGACCACTGCCCCAGACCCTCACAGACATGTACGCACACTTCCTGTTGGTGCAGACGCACAGGAAGAGGAAGTACAAACAGACACAAACAGAGGTCAGGTCTGAGACAGCGGGGCTGACAGAGGCCGACACAGAGCTGCTCCTGAAGCTGGGGAGACTGGCCTTTGAGCATCTGCAGACAGGAAACATCATGTTCTACCAAGAAGACCTGGAGCAGGTGGGTCTGGACCTGAGCGAGGCCTCGGTCTACTCCGGACTCTGCACTGAGATCTTCAAACGAGAGAGTGTCTACAACCAGTCAGTCTACTGCTTCATCCACCTGAGCGTGCAGGAGTTTCTGGCAGCCGTTTACCTGCACCACTGCTTAGAGAACAACCAGGAGGTGGTCGGGGAGTTTCTCCGCTTTAGTGACAGCAGCGATGAGGACGATGAGGACGATGAGGATGAAGAGGATGAAGAGTGTCTTGGTGCAGGTGAAGGAACCATCTCGAGTCCAAACAAGTTCCTCAGGCGATGTCTTGAAAAGTCCCTGCAGAGTCCAAACGGCCACCTGGACCTGTTTGTGCGGTTCCTTCATGGCCTCAGTCTGGAGTCCAACCACAGACTTTTAGGAGCTCTGCTGAGCCCAATCGACCAATCAGAAATCACAGAAGTCATTAAAAACCTTAAAGTGATGAGATCACAGGAAGATTCAGGGGAAGAATCAGATGATGAATTAGAGGAAGTCTCTCCTGACAGAAGCATCAACATCTTCCACTGTCTGATGGAGCTGAAGGACCAGTCTGTGCAGCAGCAGATCCTGGACTTCCTGAACTCTGGAGGTGGATCTAAGGAGGAACTGTCTGAGATCCAGTGCTCGGCTCTGGCCTACATGCTGCAGATGTCAGAGCAGGTCCTGGAGGAGCTGAACCTAAAGAAGTACACACGTCTGATCAGGGTAAACTGAGACTGATCCCAGCGGTGAGGAACTGCAGGAAGGCTTGGTGAGTCCTCAGTCACAGACAGACGCTTCATAAACCTTCTGTCTGATCTAACACATGTGACTCTGTTACAGGTTTAACGGGTGTGGACTCTCTGAGCTTCACTGTGAAGTAGTGGCTTCAGCGCTGAGGTCCAGCCCTCCCATCTCAGACTGTTGGAGCTGAGTAACAATAAACTGAGCGACTCATCAGTGTCTGTGCTTTGTGAAGGTCTGAAGAGTCGTCACTGTCAGCTCTCTGTTCTCAGGTTAATAAATACAAATTAATATAAACTATGAAACAGTTATCAAAATAGCAGTCTATAAAGGTCAGCTGAAAGGAGTGATTTAAAATTTGACACAAGTCATGCCAGCCTGATCTCCTCAGCTCCTCAGTCTTACCAGAGCATTGAAACAGATTGATTATTTGATAGAAGACCATACAGACAGAAAAGGAAACGGTAAATAATGTTTATTTATTTATTTAAGAGGATATCCCCTTCAGATGCACAATCTCATTTGAAGAGGGTCCTCAATCATCTCGAAAGCAAATTATGCACTAAACAAAACAAAAATACAGGACGTACCTGCATCTGAGTTATCTATGGACTTTTATTGTATCTTTTATTCTTTATTCAGATTGTATCGCTGTGGTTTGTCAGAGATTGGCTGTTCCTCTCTGGCCTCAGCCCTGAAGTCCAACCCTCACATCTCACTAAACTGGACCTGGGTGATAACAGTCTGTCTGACTCTGGAGTGGCTCATCTGTGTGATTTTCTGGAGAGGTCAGACTGCCGCCTGCAGATTCTCAGGTCAGTTCACTGTCTCTGTGTGAGATCAGCTCAAACACGGCTCTACACCTTTTCATTAGTCGCTCTGGTGTGACCTTTAGTCGCGCTGACAGTTTGCTCAAAATCTGACAGTTCTGAAAATATTGAGTGTGCTATTAGACTGGCCTTTACGGTCACATTGAACATGTGAGTGGGCCGTTACACTGTGCATTACGGTAAGAAGCTGCTGCCGTGACCCAGCACTGGACTCAGAGCGACGAGACGAGCTTTTTTTTATTTTTTATTGATTGATTGTTTATTCCGAGTTCAGTGTACAATACATATAAACATGACTATTTTAACATGCATTCATGACATTTTACCGTACTGTACATAAACTCGAAAGGAGTGGGAGGAAGTATAACTTATAATTCCCACCCCTGTTAATATCATATTTTCATTAATGTTGTTGGAGCCAGTAGCAGGGCAATGTATAACAACCTGATGGCAACAGTCAGAACAATGATCCCAGCCAATCCCAGCTGCAGCCGACAACGCAACGACACACCAGCATGCACAAAGCCGCCGAGCCAGTGAAGCACAAATCTCCCTCCAACACGTGACAGGACGCCACGTTCAGTCAGTATGCTAATATAATTTGTCGGCCTGAGTATCCAATTTGCTTTTAGTTTAATTTACTTTTTTTCCTGTTGTCATTTTCCTTCTTTCTTTAAAACATTATTCTAGTAATGCACAATAGTTTGTAATATTCAACTAATTATGGTTACAATACGTGAATTTGCATTTTCCAACCAAATGTGCCAATCACTTTAATTTTCCTACGGTTTTCCGTCACATGGCAACATATCAATGTAATGGTAGGGAGAACAGCGCCCCCCGCATAACAACCTCACTACATCACCGGTATGCCACCACGCCACCCCCACACCACACCTAGGACCAGCCACAACCACCACACAACCGGTCACCACCCTGCCATCACCCACCGCCACACCACCAGCTCCTCCAGTGGTTGCTTTCTTTCACTAAACAGTTAATATAACAGATAAACAGCTTTTGCTTGCGAGAACAATACATATATACACATAATTATAGACATATTATGTATAATTTATATGTCACAGAACAAAAATAATATACTATTCAAAGAAATCTACTTGAGTACATCCTATATATTAATAACTCCTTCTTCAGCTTTATATTCATACAGAACTTTCTTTTTGTAAAGCATTTTAAAATGATGAACGTCTGTACATTCCTTGAGGTTATTCCATAGTTTGACTCCACATACCGATACACAAAAGCTTTTTTTGGTTTTATGAATCTGGGGTTGTTTAAAAATTGAGTTTCCTCTAAGATTGTAGCCTCCGTCTCTATTACGGAACATTTTTTGAAGGTTAAATGGTAGCAAAAGTGCATTAGCTTTATACATAATTTGGGCAGTTTGAATATTTACAAGGTCATAGAATTTAAGTATATTAGATTGTAAGAATAACACATTAGTATGTTCCCTGTACCCTACCTTATGGATAACTCTAACGGCTCTTTTTTGAAGAATAGATAATGACTTTAGAGCAGTTTTATAATTGTTACCCCACGTTTCAATACAATACAGTAAATATGGAAAAACTAATGAATAATACAGTATGTGGAGTGCTGATTGATCCAATACCTGTTTTGCTTTGTTTAGAACAGCAATGCTTCTTGACAATTTATTTTGAACATGATTAATGTGTGATTTTATTGAGTCTTTCATCAATTTTTACACCCAGGAATTTTATTTCTTTTAGAGTATCAATTTTTACACCATCAATCTCAATGTTTAGGTTAGATATTGCTTTATGCCCAAATATAATTAATTTAGTCTTGTTAAGTTAAGTGAAAGTTTATTCCAATCAAACCATGTTTTGTCATTTCTTCTGTTACATCCCCCTGTCCCCCACTCAGCAGCTGAGGCGGGGGGTGGAGCAGATATTGGCACCTGTCGCTCTGAGCCTTTCTTTGGAGTCATGGATAAAAAACAGCGATCAAAAAAGGCTACGAGAACAGAAGATATGATGCTCAGTCATGTCATTCATTGCTGCTTCAGCCACTGGTTCAACAGCAGTATGTTGGCGAACTCCTGGAAATATACGCTATACATAAAGCACTTAACACGAATGCACACCAAAATCACAAGCGATCTAAATGCACTCGCAGCTTTTATCTGTCAGACTAAAGCCTGTTGCCAAACCAGGATACAGTAGCAGAGAAATGAGACTCAGAGTTCCAGACGCCGCTCCCCGTAAAGTCAGGCCTGAGATGAGAGCGAGGCAGCTGGGGAGAGCGATAGGGGGCCGGGGACATGAGTACGAGCCGGCTGCTGCTGCTCAGTTCATTCATCAGAAGGTAGGTTAAACGCAGCAGTGGCACTGACACATGTTGTAACAGCCTTTTCTCACTGTTTACTGTGACAAATGCAGCCACATGACAGCTGCTTGTATCTGTGCGTGTGCGCATACACGAGCCACTGAGCCGTGCTCTGACCCACCTCCTCCAGGCGCCAGAGTCCAGAACCGAGTCGGACTCGGGCACGGTTTGATTGCTCTAAAACTACACAAACGAACGGCGCTGAAGGGGCTTCATTCGCTTGGGCGCGGTTCGTATGGACAAGTGTGAGTGTGTCCTAAGACGACCCGGGAGCCAGGTGGGCTAAATGGGTTGATATGCTCGTGTTTCTTCCTCCCAGTTAAAAGACGCACCACAGAATTTTGGACTAACTGTGAAAATGCAACGTGAAATATTTTTATTTATTGGTTTATTTGGTTGGGACAGTGCAAGTTAATGAACAAGCCACCGGATTGTAGCCTTGGGCTAATTTCCATCCGTCGTCCCCCATGCGCACTCTCAAACACACTCACATACATCCTGGCCTAAAGTCTTTCTTTAATAAATATAAATATCAATAAATATCAATAAGCAGGTATCGTAAAGTAGTGGTATAAAGAAAATGAACGGTACCCAGCCTTAGTCTGGGCCAGACTCTGGTGTCAGCGCTCAGAGAAGTTTAGGAGCGAGTGGGAGGGGCCTGAGGTCGAGGCTGTTTTTCATTGGTTTACAGAGCCATGTTTACATTTCAGCCGCTCTGAGGTGATGTAGTGGAGCTGCATAAACACCTACACAAAGCAGAGCGGATGCGCCACGGAGCGACGTGATACTGGCGTGGATAAAGCCAAAACATTTTTTTTTTTGTATGGAAAATGAGGCGCAGGTCAGATTTAATTGTTTGCCCTCGGGCCGCCTGTTGAATAGGCCCAGTCTAAACTTTAAGTAAATGCGTCCTGCTCATGTGCATATGGAGCTGTATCTTGTCATCCACACACTACGCACTCACAAGGTCAAACTACGGCCACCATAGGTCTGATGTGTGGATGTGGACTGCCTGCACCTCGCTGCTCAGGGCGGCTGGCTTTTCATTTTATTTTCACCTGTGGCTTTAGTCTTTTGAGACTTTTGTTAGTTTTTTAGTTGAGACACTTGTTCTGGTATATTATTAGTTCTTTTTCTGGTTAAATTGTGTTTACATAAAGGATTTTCTCTTTTTTTGGGGGGGGATGACGATGAGGAACTCAGACCCGCGGTGTGCGTCACGTGACCGCGGTATGGCAGTAATCCAGTTACCACCCCAGGCCAAGCACAGACTTAACAACTACACCTCCCTCTTTCTCTCCTTAAAGGAGCTATACCTGATACTATACCTTTACTTCTAGAAATGGAGTTCAATTTATCTTGTCCTCCTTTAGTATATTGTAAACTCAAACGCTTGTGGGGAAAACTGCATCAAATGATAAAACATTCGTATCAATTATGAATTTTCAGCCTATTTTTGTAGCATTTTTGTGAAAGTGACCCCAAAGTTGTGAAATGTGTCTACAAACTTGTCTCTGTAAAGAATGTGGATGGATATTAAAGTCAGCTCACACTACACGACTTTTATGTCCGATTTTCCTCTAATTCTCAGTCGTGCCGAGTCTTGCTGAGTCGTGTTTAGTCTAAGGCAGTTTCACAGAGTCGTGTCTCGTAGTGTGGGGGGGTCACGACTGGACTCATGTTGGAATCATGTAGTGTGGGCAGCAGTCAGACACAACTAAACTACAGTCGCAGGAAATCAAACATGTTTGATTTATAAGAGACACGTGGCACGGCCAATGACAGAGTGAAATAATAAATAAAAACACTGCAGCGCCTCCTTTTTTATTTCTCTGTTAAAACAGCGCCACAAACAACAAAAGTAATAATAAATAAATAAACATAAATAATAAACTATAAAATCTTTAAATTATAAGACTATAAGATTACATTTAAACTCTGCTAATAACAACAGGAATTGCTTGTTATTTTGTCCCTTAACGACTCTAACTCTAACCCTAAAACCCAAACCTAATTAACCCTAACCTTAACCTAACGACCCTAAACTAACACTAACAATAATTGTAAAACATCAAATATTAACAAATAACACTGTCGTGGATCTGCTCCTACCAGCAGAGGGCGCACTATCAAACCTTCTATAATCGCACTGAATCCAGTCGTGTAGTGTGGACCCACATTCTTTATAAATCGTTAAGATTGGAAAAGTCGTGTAGTGTGTGCTGAGCTTTAAGAAAGTTACACATGAGTTTGGACATTTAACATTTAAATTTAGTGGCTTCCACTTTCATTGTTTGCATTTAAAAAAAATCAAGTATAAGGCCTTTAAAACTATATTGCAATAGAGATGAACATGTGTAAAATAACACTAATAGTTTCTTTATTTATAGTGATGTTATTATTCTGATATTCACCTGTGTGACTTTAATAACATCATTTATTCTTTATTCAGATTGGGCACCTGTCATTTGTCAGAGATCAGCTGTTCCTCTCTGGCCTCAGCTCTGAAGTCCAACCCCTCACATCTCACTGAACTGGAGCTGAGTAATAACAAACTGTCTGACTCAGGAGTGTCTGATCTGTGTAGTTTTCTGGAGAGGTCAGACTGCCGCCTGCAGATTCTCAGGTCAGTTCACTGTCTCTGTGTGAGATCAGCTCAAACACGGCTCTACACTTTATTAGACGCTCTGAGAAGTTTTGAGTGTGCTGTTAGACTGGCCTTTATGGTCACACTGAACATGTGAGTGGGCCATTACACAGTGCATTACGGTAAGAAGCTGCTGCCGTGATCCAGCGCTGGACAAGACGAGCTTCATTTCATCCACAAACTGTGGCCCAAAGCCAAACACCAGGAGAACAGAGTCTGAATAACTCTGTTAGCATTATTTAGGTGATAACTTCTCCCTGGAGTCATCAGTCTGTGAGTTATGGCCATCCCACCTTTGTTCTGCCCGACCCAGTCAGATCTGAAGCTAAGCAGGGAAGAGCTGGGATGGGTGAATGGAGTGAGTGGGAGGGGCTGATGGCGCAGACTGGTCGCTATTATTATTATTATTATTATTATTATTATTATTATTATTGTTATTATTATTATTATCATTGTTATAGTGCAGCGCTGCACCGGGGTCTGAGGGTCAGGACTGGACACGTTAAACGGTACTTGGTAGGAGGCGATATGACAAATGATTTTCTTTCGATACCTAGTTTCAGTACTTTGTTCCCTCCTGATTCAATTTATCAACCACAGAAGGTCTAAAAAGCCACATGAACCGGGACTAAACCGGGGCAGAGCAGCAGCAGCTGCAGTGGTGGGACAGAGGTCCTTTCAAACATAGACAGCTCGCTGTTATTGTTTTATAGCGCTAATGCACATGTGGTAATGCTTTAACGTGAGTTAAATTACTTTAAAGGATATTTGTACCAAGTAAGGATTAAACAATGAGGAGCCGTGCATTAGACAGTTTTAATGCACGACGTGATGTCATTAAAGCTGTTCCTCCTGCGCAGCTCCCTCCGCTCACATGTGGGGGCTCTTGGTGCCTCTTCAGTGTTTCAGAAGAAGACATTTTCAAATGTCTCAAATGTATTTAGCTCATTAATCGCATTTGTTGGCTTGGTTTATTTGGTAGTGACAGTGCATGTTAATGAACGCACTTCTCTGGATTGTAGCCTTGGGCCGTCCCACTCTCTCAAACACACTCTCATTCATCCTGGCCTACTGTACATGTTTTTAGTGGTAGGGGACAGACACGGGGAGAACATGGTAACTCCACACAGAAAGGCCCCGTCCAGGTGGGACTTGAACCCCGGACCTTCTAGCTGTGAAGCACGAGCTCTAACCGCTGTGCTACCGTGTTTACTTTAAAAAACAAACTTAGGTCCTTTGTTTCTAGTAAAGACTGTCTGCAGTAAAGAAAATCCTCTGAACGTCACAAAAACACAGTGAAGATGCACAAAAGGATCCAGTAAAACGATGTGGAACATAAACTCCAAAAGCAGCTCACAGAAAAAGCCAAAAACTGAGCTGCACCAAGAGAGAGGGAGGCTGCTCCTTATTTACATGTCGTCATGAGGCCAAGAAAAAAAGAACAAACAAAAAAAGATGAAAGATATAAACTAATATTTTCTTTGTTTACAGTGCAGTTATTCTGATTCATCTATGTGGACACTTCATCTTTTCTTTATTCAGATTGTGGAGCTGTGGTTTGACAAAGATCAGCTGTTCCTCTCTGGCCTCAGCTCTGAAGTCCAACCCCTCATCACATCTCACTGGACTGGACCTGAGTCAGAACAATCTGAATGAGTCAGATAAAAAGGAGCTCCTCGGCCTTGACTGTCGACTGGAGACACTGTAGTGAGTACTGACTTTATGTGTTTATTTCAAATAAAAAGCTTCAAGGCAAGTTTATTTGTAGAGCACAATTCATACACAAGGCAATTCAAAGTGCTTCACAGTTGCAGAAAATTACAAGAAAACAGATCAATCAATAAAACATCAACATAAAGTTAATCAATGACAGTAAAAGGCAAGAGTGCAGATAAAATACTTTCAGTTTTCATATGCACGGGTAAAAAGAGCTGTTTTCAGCCTGGATTTGAACATTGTCAGAGTTGAGGCCTGTCTCACATCCTCATGAAGACTGTTCCAGATTTTAGCTGCATGAAACTGAAACGCAGCCTCACCGTGTTTAGTCCTGACTCTGGGAACCACCAGGAGACCCCTCCCTGAAGTTCTCAGGGCCCGAGATGGTTCATACGGCTCTAACATGTCAGAGATGTACTTTGGTGCTAAACCATGAAAAGACTTGTAACAAGCAGAGCTGTTTTTAAATTCTATTCTCTGAGTGACAGGAAGCCAGTGCAGAGACCGGAGCACTGGACTAATGTGGTGGTATTTCCTGGTTCTTGTCAGGACTTGAGCAGCAGCGTTCTGGATGTTCTGCAGCTCTAACAGCTGGTTTAGAAAGGCCAGTGAGCAGCCGTTACAGTAGTCTAACCTGCTGGAGACAAATGCATGGATGAGTCTCTCTAAGTCTGGTTTTGACACTATTCCTCTGATCTTAATGTTCTTCAGATGGTAAAAAGCTGATGATGTTATTGCTTTGATGTGGCAGTTTAAGTTCAGGTCTGAGTCCATGATTACTCCTAGATTTCTAACCTGATTTTTTGGTTTCAGAGCGAGAGACTCAAGGTGACTGATAACACTTTGTCTTTGTGTCTGTGGGACAAAGACAATGATCTCAGTTTTGTCTGAGTTTAGTTGGAGAAAGTTGTTTTGCACAAACTGATCTGTTCGATGCAGTGACAGAGAGTATCTACAGGCCCATGTTCACCTGTATCAGTGACAGAGAGTATCTACAGACTCATGTTCACCTGTATCAGTGACAGAGAGTATCTACAGGCCCATGTTCACCTGTATCAGTGACAGAGAGTATCTACAGACCCATGTTCACCTGTATCAGTGACAGAGAGTATCTACAGACCCATGTTCACCTGTATCAGTGACAGAGAGTATCTACAGGCCCATGTTCACCTGTATCAGTGACAGAGAGTATCTACAGACTCACCTGTATCAGTGACAGAGAGTATCTACAGACTCATGTTCACCTGTATCAGTGACAGAGAGTATCTACAGACCCATGTTCACCTGTATCAGTGACAGAGAGTATCTACAGGCCCATGTTCACCTGTATCAGTGACACGTAGATCTGAGTGTCATCTGCGTAGTTATGTTACGACACATTGTTGCTGTTTATTAGCTGACCCAATGGAAGCATGTACAAGTTGAATAAGATAAAGCCAAAATGATCGTAAAGGTTTAGTTTGATGTTAGTTTTACAGAGTTTTCAGGACATTTCCCTTTAACACCTTTGAGTCTTTCAGTGATTACTGTCTTGGCCAAAGAAACTATAAGTCACATTAAAACAGTCTCTTTGTGACTAAATAGTTGAGTTAAGATCACGCTAAAATGATCTGCAGCGTTTATTTCGATACAGTCAAGTATTAAGAGCAAACTGCTCTATATTGTTTCTTTGTGTTGAAATACCACTTTGACTTCTGACTGGACTCTGCTTTAGTCTCAGTTACTCGAGTATCACAGCAGATCACGGGGCAAAGGGGGATTTAGAGACATAAAATCACTCCTCATGGATCTAACACAGCGTTCTAATGAATCCTCTCTGTTCTCTGCTCCTCAACAGCCGGTGGTATTAAAGTCTCCTGAAGATGAGCAGCTGGTGGCAGAACCTCAGAGAGAGAACGGGTACACACTGTAGTTGTGTGTGCCTGAGTATGGAAATTGGTATATTATAACTTTGCATATTTTTATAGTAACAAAAAAAAATCTGTATTAATGTCATGTAAATTGTGAGATGTCATTGTTATTAGTTGTGTTCCCAATGGGGATACAAATGTGAATTGAAAGTGCTGATTATGGCATAGACGCCGCACATAAGTGTAACACTACACACAATAATAAGCTCCTTCTGGGTCCAAACTGTTCCATCGACAAACAGCAAGAAACACGACTTTATCTGAATCTCCTGCTGAAATAACAACAGGTAAAAGACCAACAACTGTTTTACACATCATTAGAACAATAAAGATTTAATGTATATAAATTAGCCTTCATTGTGTATGGGAAAAGTAAGTTTAGAGTTAAAGGGATATTTCAGGATGTTTGACATTGGGCCTCATTTCCTAGTTATCCAGAGTGTTGTTGATGTCTGGAGATATTTGTTTCTTAAATTCATGCAGTTCTTATATTTGAAGAGTCTAGTGGCGCTAGGCTAATGCTAGGCTAGTGCATGTCTATGGTATCAGTTAGCCTGCATTAAAAAACAGTCTGACCCACTCCACAGTGCACCTGAGGTAAATCACTTATAACACCAGACTAACGAAATATCCCTTTAAGGCCAGAAAAGCATCACTAAAGAAAAGTGATTAGATGTTTAGAAAGAGCCTGTGGTCGATTCAAAAGCAGGTTGACCCCTTAACCCCCACCTGACCCGAGTGCATGTTCTCCAGTTTGCATTACCCAAATCTAAAAGCAAATCAGTGGCAAGAACGGAAAAGCAACAGTAAAAAAAACATCAAAAACACACGACCTAAAGAGAGATGAAAGAGTTAGGTTCAGTTTTGTATGTCTTAATTTACACGGGCCTGTAGGCTGTAAGAAGCTTTTAGATTTGGATAAAGCTGAACTGGAGAAAAGGCGCTTGGTAAAAGGTTAAATCCCATTATAGTGAAAGGCTGAAGCTCCATTGGACCAGGAAGTGGAGCGATGACATCATCACTTAACAAACATTAATCATTACACATTAATGTGTAATGATGTGTTTACAGCTCAAATAAACTAAACTGAACTAAAACTAAACTAAACTGAACTAAAACTAAACTGAACTGAACTAAAACTAAACTAAACTGATCTAAAACTAAACTAAACATGGGTCCAGGGGGTGTTTGGTGAACGGTGACGACATGAGCGTGAGAAATGGAGTGAGTGAATGAGAAAAAGAGTCAGTGCTGATCATATGCCTGTAGGTCACGTTCACGTATTTGATGATGTCATAATCTCAGATGGAAACTGATCATTATTTTGGCAGCGATTCCCAAACCTTACGGCTGAAAGATCAAGCAAATGTTTTTGAATATCGTAACCACTTTTGCACATGTTTGTGGGAAAATGACTGACCTTAGTTTACACATGCGGACGGAGAAGACTCTGAACATTGTCAACGTTTTTGTTTCATGTGGATTGTCCCAGTAATGACAGAGATATAAGAAACAAACCAGGGCATCTGCCTAATGGAACTCTTACCTTACAGTGTTAAACTTTAGATGATGTCACGTGAACACAACCTATTAGTCAGAAATAGAGGAAGATGAGCTGAAGTTTATCAAACGGGATGTTTTCAGTTCAGCCGCTCGTCCTGCAGGATTTACTCAGGGAAATGTGTCATTGTTCTCTGACATTTGGCCAATAAAGACGATGCATTGGAGTTCTTCTGGTGGACTTGTGTGTTTTATTTCCTACTGACAGCAGCTCGTAGAGAAGCTTAGGTTTGTGACAGTGAAGTGATAATCTGGAAGTCTAAATGTTTTACAAATGTTATCAAATGTGCCAAATGGACCTGATTCTTACAGTGCCACTCGAAAGTACTAATACACCTTGAACTTTTGCACATTTTGTCATGTTTACAACCATAAATGTAAAGATTTATTTTGAATTTGTTACTGAAAGTTCACACACAAGTAACAGACAACTGTGAAGTGAAAGCAAAATGATACATGATTCTGTTATTTACAAAAAATAGAAAAGTGAAAAAGTGGGGCGTGCATAAGTATTCGGGTCCTCGGTGACGGGTCAGACAAAGAGCGGTTCAGAATCCCCTTATGAGAGACTGGCCCGGTTAGAACCATGAGGCCGTCCTTCTGTGGACCCACCACCTGCAGGGGGCGCTATAGGTGCTGGTGCTCCAACAGCTGCCCCCACGACCCGGCAACGGACAAGTGGAAGGAAATGGATGGATGGATGGATTGAACAGTGAGATGTTCAAGGCTGATTCCGAAACCGTGAAATTGGTAAGAGGTCTTACGCTAAACCGGATGTGCGTCAGCGTCCGCCATGATAAGAAGCGTCCGAATTGGTCTGTCAGTTAGGAAGGAGTTATGGAAAGGAGCCTCAATGCTAACTATCATAGCCACTTTAGCATAGGAATGTCTGATGCTAGCTATCATAGTCACTTTAGCATAGGAGCTTCTGATGCTACCTCACTGGCGATTAGGAGCCATGTGCCATCCCATAAGCCACTGCGCATTCCCACCCCCCCTCGCCCCCACCCTCGAGTGATTCTTCATGCTTTGATTGACAGGTGCACAATTCATTTAAAAAATATATATATATAAAGATTCTGCACAAACCAAACTTTATAAAAGTGACGAAATACATGTTGTCGTCCCCACAGCTCAGTCACATGGTTTTAAAGAGCCTCCTCAGTAAATGGCTTAAATGAAGCAGTTTGTGCTTTTGCTTTTATTTAGTAGAAACTTAAGCCACATGGCTAACTTGAATACTGTAGCTTTATGAAACAGCTGTTGAGATAAACTAAAGGGAAATGTGAAGGATCATTTGGAGTTTTTTTTCCTCGAATGTCTTTATTTGGACACTATGTTGTTGCATATGCACTACAGTAGGGGGCGGTATGCGCTTTTGTTTGCCTGCCAATATCGTTAAGGTGGGGTTTAAGAGGTTAAAGAAGAAGATGAATAACTGTTGGTGATGTCACTTCCCCTTCCCCTGGGTAAGGACGGTCGAGTTGGGCAAATGCTGCTGAAGCTCTAGTTCACTAACTGCATAGAGATCTAACAGTTGACCCATGAAAGGTTAAGGATTAGTTGCTAGTGTTAGTACTTACAGGCTCATTTAACGGTTTCGGAAGCAGCCCAAATCTTGGTAAATCTTTGTATAACTTAACGCTGCTTTAAACTTCTCCACAGCTTTATCCCTGACCTCTCTGGTGAGCTCCTTGGCCTTCATGATGTTGTTTAGTGACCAATACACTCTGACCATAGCTCTGAGGCCCTCACAGAACAGCTGGAATTATACTGAGAGTAGATTACACACAGGTGGCCTCTATTTAATGGTTAGGGCAAGGTGTGAACATTCTGCAGTCATTAGGAATGTTATAAAGGCAATTTAATGCACTCAGAAAATGCTGTATGAATACTTATGCACGCCCCACTTTTCACTTTTCTATTGTTTGTAAAATAACAGAATCATGTATCATTTTTGCTTTCACTTCACAGTTGTCTGTTACTTGTGTGTGAACTTTAAGTAAAACATTCAAAATAAAATCTTTATGTTTATGGTTGTAAACATGACAAAATGTGCAAAAGTTCAAGGTGTATTAGTACTTTCACAAAGTACTGTATATCTCTAAAAGCAACTGCACCGGACTTGGAACAGTTAAATAGAGGTTTGAGTGAACCGTCGAGCCTGTAGTCTGGAGGTTATCTCAGAGCAGCAGCTTCAGTCTGAGGAGAGAACTGAGCTCCAGAGAGAGAGGAGCGTCTCAGAGCTTCAGCCTGAGGAGTGAACTGAGCTCCAGAGAGAGAGAGGAGCGTCTCAAAGCTTCAGCCTGAGGAGTGAACTGAGCTCCAGAGAGAGAGGAGCGTCTCAGAGCTCAGTTGAGGAGAGAACTGAGCTCAGAGAGAGAGGAGCGTCTCAGAGCTTCAGCCTGAGGAGAGAACTGAGCTCCAGAGAGAGAGAGGAGCGACTCAGAGCTTCAGCCTGAGGAGTGAATGAGCTCCAGAGAGAGAGGAGCGTCTCAGAGCTTCAGTCTGAGGAGAGAACTGAGCTCAGAGAGAGAGGAGCGTCTCAGAGCTTCAGCCTGAGGATGAACTGAGCTCCAGAGAGAGAGAGGAGCGTCTCAGAGCTTCAGCCTGAGGAGTGAACTGAGCTCCAGAGAGAGAGGAGCGTCTCAGAGCTTCAGTCTGAGGAGAGAACTGAGCTCCAGAGAGAGAGGAGCGTCTCAGAGCTTCAGCCTGAGGAGAGAACTGAGCTCCAGAGAGAGAGAGGAGCGACTCAGAGCTTCAGCCTGAGGAGTGAACTGAGCTCCAGAGAGAGAGGAGCGTCTCAGAGCTTCAGTCTGAGGAGAGAACTGAGCTCCAGAGAGAGAGGAGCGTCTCAGAGCTTCAGCCTGAGGAGTGAACTGAGCTCCAGAGAGAGAGAGGAGCGTCTCAGAGCTTCAGCCTGAGGAGTGAACTGAGCTCCAGAGAGAGAGGAGCGTCTCAGAGCTTCAGCCTGAGGAGTGACTGGCTCCAGAGGAGGAGGAGCGCTCAGGTTCAGCTGAGGAGTGAACTGAGCTCCAGAGAGAGAGGACGTCTCAGAGCTTCAGCCGAAGAGTGACTGAGCCAGAGAGAGAGGAGCGTCTCAGAGCTTCAGTCTGAGGAGTGAACTGAGCTCCAGAGAGAGAGGAGCGTCTCAAAGCTTCAGTCTGAGGAGTGAACTGAGCTCCAGAGAGAGAGGAGCGTCTCAGAGCTTCAGCCTGAGGAGTGAACTGAGCTCCAGAGAGAGAGAGCGTCTCAGAGCTTCAGTCTGAGGAGAATGAGCTAAGAAAGGGGAAACTCTCAGAGGAGGAAGAGGAGGAGCGTCTCAGAGCTTCAGCCTGAGGAGTGAACTGAGCTCCAGAGAGAGAGGAGCGTCTCAGAGCTTCAGCCTGAGGAGTGAACTGAGCTCCAGAGAGAGAGGAGCGTCTCAGAGCTTCAGTCTGAGGAGTGAACTGAGCTCCAGAGAGAGAGGAGCGTCTCAGAGCTTCAGCTGAGGAGGAACTGAGCTCCAAGAGAGGAGCGTCTCAGGCTCAGCCTGAGAGTGAACTGAGCTCCAGGAGAGAGAGGAGCGTCTCAGAGCTTCAGTCTGAGGAGTGAACTGAGCTCCAGAGAGAGAGGAGCGTCTCAGAGCTTCAGCCTGAGGAGAGAACTGAGCTCCAGAGAGAGAGGAGCGTCTCAGAGCTTCAGCCTGAGGAGTGAACTGAGCTCCAGAGAGAGAGGAGCGTCTCAGAGCTTCAGCCTGAGGAGTGAACTGAGCTCCAGAGAGAGAGGGAGCGTCTCAGAGCTTCAGCCTGAGAGTGAACTGAGCTCCAGAGAGAGAGGAGCGTCTCAGAGCTTCAGCCTGAGGAGTGAACTGAGCTCCAGAGAGAGAGGAGCGTCTCAGAGCTTCAGCCTGAGGAGTGAACTGAGCTCCAGAGAGAGAGGAGCGTCTCAGAGCTTCAGCCTGAGGAGTGAACTGAGCTCCAGAGAGAGAGGAGCGTCTCAAGCTTCAGCCTGAGGAGTGAACTGAGCTCCAGAGAGAGAGAGGGCGTCTCAGAGCTTCAGCCTGAGGAGGAACTGAGCTCCAGAGAGAGGAGCGCTCAGAGCTTCAGCCTGAGGAGGAACTGAGCTCCACAGAGAGAGAGGAGCGTCTCAGAGCTTCAGCCTGAGGAGTGAATGAGCTCCAGAGAGAGAGGAGCGTCTCAGAGCTTCAGCTGAGGAGTAACTGAGCTCCAGAGAGAGAGGAGCGTCTCAGAGCTTCAGCCTGAGGAGTGAACTGAGCTTCCAGAGAGAGAGGAGCGTCTCAGAGCTTCAGCTGAGGAGTGAACTGAGCTCCAGAGAGAGAGGAGCGTCTCAGAGCTTCACCTGAGGAGTGAACTGAGCTCAGAGAGAGAGGCGTCTCAGAGCTTCAGCCTGAGGAGTGAACTGAGCTCCAGAGAGAGAGAGGAGCGTCTCAGAGCTTCAGCCTGAGGAGTGAACTGAGCTCCAGAGAGAGAGGAGCGTCTCAGAGCTTCAGCCTGAGGAGTGAACTGAGCTCCAGAGAGAGAGGAGCGTCTCAAAGCTTCAGCCTGAGGAGTGAACTGAGCTCCAGAGAGAGAGGAGCGTCTCAGAGCTTCAGCTGAGGAGTGAACTGAGCTCCAGAGAGAGAGGAGCGTCTCAGAGCTTTCAAAACGCCTGAGGAGTGAACTGAGCTCCAGAGAGAGAGGAGCGTCTCAGAGCTTCAGTCCTGAGGAGAGAACTGAGCTCCAGAGAGAGAGGAGCGTCTCAGAGCTTCAGTCTGAGGAGTGAACTGAGCTCCAGAGAGGAGAGGAGCGTCTCAGAGCTTCAGCCTGAGGAGTTGAACTGAGCTCCAGAGAGAGAGGAGCGTCTCAGAGCTTCAGCCTGAGGAGTGAAACTGAGTCCAGAGAGAGAGAGGAGCGTCTCAAGCTTCAGCTGAGGGTGAACTGAGCTCCAGAGAGAGAGGAGCGTCTCAGAGCTTCAGCCTGAGGAAGTGAACTGAGCTCCAGAGAGAGAGGAGCGTCTCCAAAGCTTCAGCCTGAGGAGTGAACTGAGCTCCAGAGAGAGAGAGAGGAGCGTCCAGCTTCAGCTGAGAGGAACTGACTCCAGAGAGAGAGGACGTCTCAGAGCTTCAGCCTGAGAGTGAACTGAGCTCCAGAGAGGAGAGGAGCGTCTCAGAGCTTCAGCCTGAGGAGTGAACTGAGCTCCAGAGAGAGAGGAGCGTCTCAGAGCTTCAGCCTGAGGAGTGAACTGAGCTCAGAGAGGAGGGAGCGTGCTCAGAGCTTCAGTCGACGAGTGAACTGAGCTCCAGAGAGAGAGAGGAGCGTCTCAGAGCTTCAGTCTGACGAGTGAATGAGCTCAGAGGAGAGAGGAGCGTCTCAGAGCTTCAGCTGAGGAGTGAAACTGAGCTCCAGAGAGAGAGAGGAGCGTCTCAGAGCTTCAGTCTGACGAGTGAACTGAGCTCCAGAGAGAGAGAGGAGCGTCTCAGAGCTTCAGCCTGACGAGTGAACTGAGCTCCAGAGAGAGAGGAGCGTCTCAGAGCTTCAGCCTGAAGAGTGAACTGAGCTCCAGAGAGAAGAGGAGCGTCTCAGAGCTTCAGCCTGAAGAGTGAACTGAGCTCCAGAGAGAGAGGAGCGTCTCAAAGCTTCAGTCTGAGGAGTGAACTGAGCTCCAGAAGAGAGAGGAGCGTCTCAGAGCTTCAGCTGAAGAGTGAACTGAGCCCAGAGAGAGAGGAGCGTCTCAGAGCTTCAGCCTGACGAGTGAACTGAGCTCCAGAGAGAGAGGAGCGTCTCAGAGCTTCAGCCTGAGGAGTGAACTGAACTCCAGAGAGAGAGAGGAGCGTCTCAGAGCTTCAGCCTGAGGAGATGAACTGAGCTCCAGAGAGAGAGGAGCGTCTCAGAGCTTCAGCCTGAGGAGTGAACTGAGCTCCAGAGAGAGAGAGGAGCGTCTCAGAGCTCAGCCTGAGATGCTGCCAGAGAGAGAGGAGCGTCTCAGAGCTTCAGCCTGAGGTGAACTGAGCTCCAGAGAGAGAGGAGCGTCTCAGAGCTTCAGCTCTGAGGAGTGAAACTGAGCTCCAGAGAGAGAGGAGCGTCTCAGAGCTTCAGCCTGAGAGTGAACTGAGCTCCAGAGAGAGAGAGGAGCGTCTCAGAGCTTCAGCCTGAGGAGTGAACTGAGCTCCAGAGAGAGAGGAGCGTCTCAGAGCTTCAGCCTGAGGAGTGAACTGAGCTCCAGAGAGAGAGGAGCGTCTCAGAGCTTCAGTCTGAGGAGTGAACTGAGCTCCAGAGAGAGAGGAGCGTCTCAGAGCTTCAGCCTGAGAGTGAACTGAGCTCCAGAGAGAGAGGAGCGTCTCAGAGCTTCAGCCTGAAGAGTGAACTGAGCTCCAGAGAGAGAGGAGCGTCTCAGAGCTTCAGCCTGAGAGTGAACTGAGCTCCAGAGAGAGAGGAGCGTCTCAGAGCTTCAGCCTGAGAGTGAACTGAGCTCCAGAGAGAGAGGAGCGTCTCAGAGCTTCAGCCTGAGAGTGAACTGAGCTCCAGAGAGAGAGAGGAGCGTCTCAAGAGCTTCAGCCTGAGGAGAGAACTGAGCTCCAGAGAGAGAGGAGCGTCTCAAGCTTCAGCCTGACGAGTGAACTGAGCTCCAGAGAGAGAGAGGCGTCTCAGAGCTTCAGCCTGAGGAGTGAACTGAGCTCCAGAGAGAGAAGGAGCGTCTCAGAGCTTCAGCCTGAGGAGTGAACTGAGCTCCAGAGAGAGAGAGGAGCGTCTCAGAGCTTCAGCCTGAGAGTGAACTGAGCTCCAGAGAGAGAGGAGCGTCTCAGAGCTTCAGCCTGAGGAGTGAACTGAGCTCCAGAGAGAGAGGAGCGTCTCAGAGCTTCAGCCTGAGGAGTGAACTGAGCTCCAGAGAGAGAGAGAGCGTCTCAGAGCTTCAGCCTGAGGAGTGAACTGAGCTCCAGAGAGAGAGGAGCTCTCAGAGCTTCAGCCTGAGGAGTGAACTGAGCTCCAGAGAGAGAGAGGAGCGTCTCAGAGCTTCAGCTGAGGAGTGAACTGAGCTCCAGAGAGAGAGAGGAGCGTCTCAGAGCTTCAGCCTGAGGAGAGAACTGAGCTCCAGAGAGAGAGGAGCGTCTCAGAGCTTCAGCCTGACGAGTGAACTGAGCTCCAGAGAGAGAGGAGCGTCTCAGAGCTTCAGCCTGAGGAGTGAACTGAGCTCCAGAGAGAGGAGAGGAGCGTCTCAGAGCTTCAGCCTGAGGAGTAACTGAGCTCCAGAGAGAGAGAGGAGCGTCTCAGAGCTTCAGCCTGAGAGTGAACTGAGCTCCAGAGAGAGAGGAGCGTCTCAGAGCTTCAGCCGAGGAGTGACTGAGCTCCAGAGAGAGAGGAGCGTCTCAGAGCTTCAAGCCTGAGGAGTGAACTGAGCTCCAGAGAGAGAGAGGAGCGTCTCAGAGCTTCAGCTGAGGAGTGAACGAGCTCCAGAAGAGAGAGGAGCGTAGTCAGAGCTTCAGCGCTGAAGGAGGTGAACTGAGCTCCAGAGTAGAGAGAGGGAGCGTCTCAGAGCTTTTCAAGCCTGAGGAGTGAACTGAGCCTGCCCAGAAGAAGAGGAGCGTCTCAAGAGCTTTCAGCCTGAGGAGTGAACTGAGCTCCAGAGAAGAGAGAGAGCGTCTCAAGAGCTTCAGCCTGAGGAGTGAACTGAGCCGCAGAGAGAGAGAGGAGCGTCTCAGAGCTTCCAGCCTGAGGAGTTGGAACTGAGCTCCAGAGAGAGAGGAGCCGTCTCAGAGCTTTCAGCCTGAGGAGTGAACCTTGAGCTGCCAGAGAGAGAGAGGAGGCCGTCTCAGAGCTTCAGCCTGAAGAGTGAACTGAGCTCCGAGAGAGAGAGGGAGCGTCTCAGAGCTTCAGCCTGAGGAGTGAACTGAGCTCCGGAGAGAGAGAGGAGCGTCCTTCAGGACTTCAGCCGAGGAGTGGAACTGAAGCTCCAGAGAGAGAGGAAAGCGTCCTCAGAAGCTCAGCTGAGGAGTGAACTGAGCTCCAGAGAGAGAGGAGCAGTCTCAGAGCTTCAGCCTGAAGGAGTGAATGAGCTCCCAGAGAGAGAGGAGCGTCTCAGAGCTTCAGCCTGAGGAGTGAACTGAGCTCCAGAGAGAGAGGAGCGTCTCAGAGCTTCAGCCTGAGGAGTGAACTGAGCTTCCAGAGGAGAGAGGAGCGTTCCAGAGCTTCAGCCTGAGGAGTGAACTGAGCCTTCCACAGAGAGAGAGGCAGCGTCTCAAGCAGCTTCAGCCTGAAGGAGAGAAACTGAGCTCCACAGAAGAAGAGGAGCGTCTCAGAAGCTTCCAGCCTGAAGAGTGAAACTGAGCTCCAGAGAGAGAGGAGCGTCTCAGAGCTTCAGGCCTGAGGAGTGAACTGAGCTCCAGAAGAGAGAGGAGCGTCTCAAGAGCTTCAGCCTGAGGAGTGAACTGAAGCTCAAGAGAAGAGAGAGGAGCGACTCAGAGCTTCAGCCTGAAGAGTGAACTGAGCTCCAGAGAGAGAGAAGGAGCGACTCAGAGCCTCAGACCTTGAAGAGTGAAGCTGAGCTCCAGAGAGAGAGAGGCAGCGACTCAGAGCTTCCAGCCTGAAGAGTGAACTGAGCTCCAGAGAAGAGAGAGGAGCGACTCAGAGCTTCAGCCTGAAGAGTGAAACTGAGCTCCAGGAGAGAGAGGGAGCGTCTCCAGGAGCTTTCAGCCTGAGAGTGAAACTGAGCTCCAGAGAGAGAGGAGCGTGCTCAGAGCTTCAGCCTGAGGAGTTGAACTGAGCTCCAGAGAGAGAGGAGCGTCTCAGAGCTTCCAGCCTGAGGGAAGTGAACTGAGCTCCAGAGAGAGAGGAGCGTCTCAGAGCTTTCAGCCTGAGGAGGAACTGAGCAGAGAGAGAAGGAGCGCTCTAAGAGCTCAGCCTGAAGTGACTGAGCTCACAGAGAGAGAGGAAAGCGTCTCAGAGCTTCAGTCTGAGGATGTGAACTGAGCTCCAGAGAGAGAGGAAAGCGTCTCAAGAGCTTCAAGTCTGAGGAGTGAACTGAGCTCAACAGAGAGAGAGGAAGCGTCTCAGAGCTTCAGCCCTGAGAGGAGTGATGAGCTCCAGAGAGAGAGGGCGTCTCAGAAGTTGCCTGAGGAGTGAAACTGACTCCAGAGAGAGAGAGGAGCGTCCAGAGCTTCAGTGAGGGAGAGAACTGAGCTCCAGAGAGAGAGGAGCGATCTCAGAGCTTCAGCCTGGAGGAGTGAACTGAGCTCCAGACAGAGAGAGGAGCGTCTCAGAGTCCCTTCAGGAGCCCTGACGGGAGGTTGGAAAACTGAGCCCTCCAGAGAGAGAGTAGAGCGTTTCAGAGCTTCACCTGAGATTGAACTGAAGCTCCAAGAGAGAGAGGAGCGTCTCAGAGCTTCAGTCTGAGAGTGAACTGAGCTCCAGAGATGAGAAGGAGGTCTCAGAGCTTCAGCCTGAGAGTGACTGAGCTCCAGAGAGAGAGGGACGTCTCAGAGCTTCAGCCTGAGGAAGTGAACTGCTCCAGAGAGAGAAGGAGCGTTCAGAGTTCAGTCTGAGGAGAACTGAGCCTCCCAGAGAGAGAGGAGCGACCAGAGCTTCAGCCTGCAGGAATGAACTGAGCTTCAAGAGAGAGAGGAGCGTCTCAGAGCTCAGCTGAGGAGTGAAGCTGAGCTTCCAGAGAGAGAGGAGCGCTCAGAGCTTTCAGCCGAAGGAGGAACTGAGCTCCAAGAGCGAGGAGCGTCTCAAGCCTCACCTGAGGAGTGAACTGAGCTCCGAGAGAGAGAGCGTCTAGAAGCTTCAGCCTTAGGAGTGATACTGGCTCCAGAGAGAGAGGGAGCGTCTCAATGCTTCGCCTGAGGAGTGGACTACCCAGAGAAGAGAGAGAGGTCTCAGAGCTTCTAGCCTGAGGAGTGGAACTGACTCCAGAGAGGAGAGCCTCAAAGAGCGTTCAGCCTGAGGAGTGAACTGAGCTCCAGAAGAGAGAGGAGCGTCTCAGAGCTTCAGTCTGAAGGAAGAAACTGAAAAGCTCCAGAGAGAAGAGGAGCGTCTCAGAGCTTCAGCCTGAGGAGTGGGAAACTGAGCTCCAGAGAGAGAGGAGCGTCTCAGAGCTTCAGCTAGAAGAGTGGAACTGAGCTCAGAGGAGAGAGAGCGTCTCAGAGCTTCACCTGAAGAGTGAAGTGAGCTCCAGAGGAGAGAGGAGCGTCCTCAAGAGCTTCAGCCTGAGGAGTGACTGACTTCCAGAGAGAGAGAAGCGTCTCAGAGCTTCAGCCTGAGGCAGTGAACTGAGCTCCAGAGAGAGAGAGGAGCGACTTCAAGAGTTCAGCTGAAGGAGTGAACTGAGCTCCAGAGAGGAGAGGAGCGTCTCAAGCTTCAGCCTGGAGGAGTGAACTGAGCCTCCAGAGAGAGAGGGAGCGTCTCAGAGCTTCAGCCTGATGATGAACTGAGCTCAGAGAGAGAGAGGAAGCGGTCTCAGAGCTTCAGCCCTGAGGAGTGGAACTGAGCTCCAGAAGAAGCAGAGAGGAGCGTTCAAAAGCTTCAGCCTGAGGAGTGAACTGAGCTCCAGAAGAGAGAGGAGCGTCCTCAGAGCTTCATGCAGGAGTGGAACTGAACTCCAGAGAGATGAGAGGAGCGTCTCAGAGCTTCAGCCCTGAGGAGTGAACTGACCCAGAGAGAGAGAGGAGCGTCTCAAAGTCAGCCTAGGATGAACTGACTCCAGAGAGGAGGGAGCGATCAGAGCTTCAGCCTGACGGAGTGAATGAGCTCAGAGAGAAGAGAGGATCGTCTCAAAGCTGAGCCTGAGGAGTGAACTGAGCTCCAAGAGAGAGGAGCGTCCTCAGAGCTTCAGTCTGAGGAGTGAACTGAGCTCCAGAGAGAGGAGCGTCTCAGAGCTCCAGCCTGAGGATGAACTGAGCTCAGAGAGGGATGAGCGTCTCAGAGCTTCAGCCTGAGGAGTGAACTGAGCTCCAAGAGAGAGAGCGTCTCAGAGCTTCAGCTGAAAGTGAACTGACTCCAGAGAGAGAGAGGAGCCGTCTCAGACTTCAGCCTGAGGAGAGAAACTGAGCCGCAGAGAGAGAGGGAGCGCTCAAAGCTTCAGCCTGAGGAGGTGAACTGAGCTCTAGAGAGAGAGGACGCTCAGAGTTCAGCCTGAGGATGAAATGAGCTCCAGAGAGAGAGGAGCGACTCAGAGCTTCACCTGAGGAGTGAACTGGAGCTCCAGAGAGAGAGGACGGTCTCAGAGCTTCAGTCTGAGGAGTGAACTGTTAGCTCCAGAGAGAGGAGGAGCGTCTCAGAGCTTCATTTCCTGAGAGTGAACTGAGCTCAGAGAGAGAGGAGCGTCTCAGAAAGCCTTCAGCCTGAGGAGTGAACTGGAGCCCAGAAGAGAGGAGCGTCTCAAATGCTTCAGCTCTGAGGAGTGGATATGAGCTCCAGAAGAGAGAGGAGCGTCTCGCTCAGCCTGAGGGAGTGAACTGAACTCCAGAGAAGAGAGAGGAGCTCCTCATGAGCTTCAATCCTGAGGAGTGAACTGAGCTCCAAGAGAGAGAGAGAGGAGCCGTCTCAGATTCAGCTGGAAGAGTGAACTGAGCTCCAGAGAAAGAAGGAGCGTCTCAGAGCGTTCAGTCTGAGGGAGTGAACTGAGCTCCAGAGAGAGAGGAGCGTCCTCAGAGCTTCAGCCTGAGGAGTGAAAACTGAGCTCCAGAGATGAGAGAGGAGCTCTCAGAGCTTTCAGCCTGAGGAGTGAACTGAGCTCCAGAGAGAGAGGAGCGTCCTCAGAGCTCAGCTGAGGGAAGTGAATTTCTGAAAGCTCCAGAGAGAGAGAGGAACGTCAGAGCTTCAGCCGAGGAGTGACTGAGCTCCAGAGAGAGAGAGGAGCGTCTCAAAGCTTCAGCCTGAGTGAGTGAAACTGAGCTCTCAGAGAGAGAGAGGAGCTCTCAGGAGCTTCAGTCGAGAGGAACTGAGCTCCAAGAGAGAGGAAGCGTCTCAGAGCTTCAAGCCCTGAGGATGAACTGAGCTCCAGAAGAGAGAGGAGCCGTCTCAGAGCTTCAGCAGTGAGGATGAACTTGAGCTCCCAAGAGAGAGAGGAGCGTCTCACGAGCTCAGTCTGAGGAGTGACTGAAGCTCCAGAGAGAGAGGAGCGCAGAGCTCAGCCTGGAGGAGTGAACTGAGCTCCAGAGAGAGAGGAGCGTCTCGAGCTTCAGTCCTGAGAGTGAACTGAGTCCCAAGAGAGAGAGGAGCGTCTCAGAAGATCACTGAGGAGGAACTGAGCTCGCAGAGAAGAGAGGAGCGTCTCAGAGCTTTCAGCCTGAGGAGTGGAACTGAGCCTCCAGATAGAGAGGAAGCGTCTCAGAGCTTCAGCCTGAGGAGTGAACTGAGCTTCCAGAAGAGAGAGGACGTCTCAAGCTTTCAGCTAGGAAGTGACTGAGCTCCAGAGAGAGAGAGGAGCGCTCAGATGCTTCAGCCCTGAAGGAGTGAAACTGAGCTCTCAGAGAGAGAGGAGCGTCTCAAAGCTTCAGCCTGAGGATGAACTGACTCCAGAGAGAGAAGAGCCGTCCTCAGAGCCTTCAGCGAGGATGAAGTGAGGCTCCAGAAAGAAAAGAAAGGAGCGCCTCAGAGCTCAGCCTGAAGGAGTGAACTGAGCTCCAAGAGAAGACGTCTCAGAGCTCAGCCTGAGGATGAACTGAGCTCCAGAGAGAAGAGGAGCGTCCTCAGAGCTTCAGCCTGAGGAGTGAACTGAGCTCCAGAGAGAGAGAGGAGAGTTCAGAGGCTTCAGCCTGAAGAGTGAACTGAGCTTCAGAGAGAGAGAGCGTTCTTCAGAGCTTCAGCCTGAGGAGAGAACTGAGCTCCAGAAGAAGAGAGGAGCGTCTCAGAGCTTCAGCCTGAAGGAGTGAACTGGCTCGAGAGAGAGAGGAGCCGTCTCGAGCTTAGCCTGAGGAGTGGAAAACTGAGCTCCAAAGAGAGGACGTCTCAGAGCTTCAGACTGAGGAGTGAACTGAGCTCCAGAGAGAGAGGAGCGTCTCAGAGCTTCAGCCTGGGAAGTGAACTGAGCTCCAGATGAGAGAGGAGCGTCAGAGCTTCAGCTGAGAGTGAACCTGAGCTCCAAGAGAGAGGAGCCGACTCAGAGGGCTTCAGCCGAAGGAAGTGAACTGAGCTCCAGAGGAGAAGGAGCGTCTCAGAGCTTCAGCCTGAGGAGTGAACTGAGCTCCAAGAGAAGAGGACCGTCTTCAGAGCTTCAGCTGAGATGAACTGAGCTCCAAGAGAGAGAGCGCTCAGAGCTTTCAGCCTGAGAAGTGAACTGAGCTCCATGAGAGAAAAGAGCGTCTCTAAAGCTTCAGCCTGAGGAGGAAACTGAGCTCCAGAGAGAAGAGGAGCGTCCTCAGAGCTTCAGCCGAGGAGTGAACGAGCTCCAGAGAGAGAGGACGTTCAGAGCTTCAGCCTGAGATGAACTGAAGCTCCCAGAGAGAGAGGAGCGTCTCAGAGCTTCAGCCTGAGGAAGTGAACTGAGCTCCAGAGAGAGAGAGAAGCGTCTCAAAAGCTTCAGCCTGATGAGTGAACGAGCTCCAGAGAGAGAGAGCGTCTCAGAGCTTCAGCGCTGAGGAGTGAACTGAGCTCCAGAGAGAGAGGAGCGTCCTCAGAGCTTCAGCCTGAGGAGTGAAAACTGAGCTCCAGAGATGAGAGGAGCGTCTCAGAGCTTCAGCCTGAAGAGAGAACTGAGCTCCCAGAGAGAGAGGAGCGCCAAGCTTCAGCCCTGAGGAGTGAAGCTGAGCTCCCAGAAGAGAGAGAGCGTTCTCAGAGCTTGAGCCTGAGGAGTGAAACTGAGCTCCAGAGGAGAGGAGCGTCAAGATCTTCAGCCTGAGAGATGAACTGAGCTCCCAGAGAGAGAGGAAGCGTCTCAGAGCTTCAGCATGAGGAGTGAACTGAGCTCCAGATAGAGAGGAGCGTCTCAGAGCTTGAACTGAGAGTGAACTGAGCCCAGAGAGCAGAGGAAGCCGCTCAGAGCTTCAGCTGAGGATGAACTGAAGCTCCAGGAGAGGAGGAGGCCGTCTCAGAGCTTCATCTGAGATAAACTGAGCTCCAGAGAGAGAGAGGAGCGTTCAGAGCTTCAGTCTGGAGTGAACTGAGCTCCAGAGAGAGAGGAGCGTCTCAAAGCTTCAGTCTGAGAGTGAATGAGCTCAGAGAGCCGAGGAGCGCTCAGAGCTTCAGCCTGAGAGTGAACTGACTCCAGAGAGAGAGGAGCGTCTCAAAGCTAGTCTGAGGAGTGAACGAGCTCCAGAAGAGAGGAGCGTCTCAGACCATCCTGACGAGTGAACTGAGCTCCAGAGAGAGAAGAGGAGCGTCTCAGAAGCTTCAGCCTGAGGATGAACTGACTCCAGAGAGAGAGGAGCGTCTCAGAGCTTCAGCCTGAGGAGTGAACTGAGCTCCAGAAGAGAAGGAGCGTCTAGAGCTTGAGCCTGAGGGATGAACTGAGTCTCCAGAGAGAGAGGAGCGTCTCAGAGCTTCAGCCTGAGGAGAGAACTGAAGCTCCAAAGAAGAAGAGGAGCGTCTCGAGCTTCCAGCCTGAGGAGTGAACTGAGCTCCAGAGAGCAGAGGAGCGTCTCAGAGCTTGAGCCTGAGAGTGAACTGAGCTCCAGAGAGAGAGAGCGTCTCAGAGCTTCATCTGAGGAGTGGAACTGAGCTCCAGAGAGGAGAGGAGCGCTCCAAAGCTCAGGTCCTGAGGAGTGACTGAGCTCCAAGAGAAGAGAGGACGTCTCAGAGCTTCAGACGAGGAGTACTTGACTCCAGAGAGAGAGGAAGCGTCTCAAAGCTTAGTCTGACGGTGAAGCTGAGCTCTCCAGAGAGAGAGAGCCGACTCAGAGCTTCAGCTGAAGATGAACTGAGCTCCAGAGAGAGAGGAGCGTCTCAAGCTTCAGCGTGAAGATTGAAACTGGCTCCCAGAGAGAGAGAGGACGTCTCAGGCTTCAAGCCTGAAGGAGTTGAACTGAGCTCTCAGAAGAGAGGAGCGTCTCAGAGCTTCAGCCTGAGGAGAACTGGAGCTCCAGAGAAGAGAGAGAGCGTCTCAGAGCTTCAGCCTGAGGAGTGAACTGAGCTCCAGAGAGAAGAGGGCGTTCAGAGCTTCAGCCCTAGAGGAGTGGAACTGACTCCAGAAAGAGAGAGGAGCGTCTCAGACTTCAGCCTAGGAAGTGAACTGAGCCCAGAGAGAGAGGCAACGGTCTCAGAGCTTCAGCCTGAGATGAACTGAGCTCCAGAGAGAGAGGACGTCTCAGAGCTCCACCTGGGAGTGAACTGACTCCAAAGAGAAGAGAGCGTCTCAGAGCTTCAGTCTGAGGAGTGGAACTGAGCTCCAGAGAGAGAGGAGCGTCTCAGAGCTTTCAGCCTGAGGAGAGAATGAGCTCCAGAGAGAGAGGGCGTTCAAGACTTCAGCCTGAAGGAGTCGAACTGAAGGCTCACAGAGAGAAGAGGAGCGTCCAGAGCTTCAGCTGAGGAGGAGAAACTGAGCCCAGAGAGAGAGGAGCGACTCAGGCTTCAGCCTGAAGGAGTGAACTGAGCTCCGAGAGAGAGGGACGTCTCAGAGCTTCAACCTGAGAGTGAACTGAGCTCCCAGAGAGAGAGGAGCGTCTCGACTCAACCTGAGGGTGAACTGAGCCCAGAGAGAAGAGAGCGTCTCAGAGGCTTCAGCCTGAGGAGTGAACGAGCTCCGAGAGAGAGAAGCGTCTCAGAGCTTCAGCCTGAGGAGTGAACTGAGCTCCAGAGAGAGAGGAGCGTCTCAGAGCGTTCAGTCTGAGGGAGTGAACTGAGCTCCAGAGAGAGAGGAGCGTCTCAGAGCTTCAGTCTGAGATGAAACTGGCTCAAGAGAGAGAGAGGAGCGTCCTCAAGATTCAGCCGAAGAGTGAACTGAGCTCCAGGAAGAGCGTCTCAGAGCTTCAGCTGAGGAGTGCCACTGAAGCTCCAGAGAGAGAGGAAGCGTCTCAGAGTTCAGTCTGAGGAAGTGCAACTGAGCTCCAAGAGAAGAGAAGGAAGCTCAAAGGCTTCAGCCTGAGAAGTGAAACTGAGCTCCAGAAGAGCAGGAGCGTTCAGACTTAGCCTAAGGTGAACTGACCCAAGAAAGAGAGAGAGCGTCTCAGAGCTTCACCTGAAGAGTGACTGAGCTCCAGAAGAGAGAAGGACGCTCAGAAGCTTCAGCCTAGGAGTGAACTGAGCCCAGAGAGAGAGAGGAGCGTCCAGAGCTCAGCCCTGAGGAGTGAACTACTCCAGAGAGAGAGAAGAGCGTTCAGAGCTTCAGCCCTGAAGGAAGTGAACTGAACTCCAGAGAGGAAGGAGCGTCTCAGATTCAGCCTGAGAAGTGAACTGAGCTCCAGAGAGAGAGAGGAGCGTCCTCTCAGAGCTTCAGCCGAGGAGTGAATGAGCTCCAGAGAGAGAGAGAGCGTCTAAGAGTTCAGCCTGAGAGTGAACTGAGCTCCAGAGAGAAAGGAGCGACTCAGAGTCAACCTGAGAGTGACTGAGCTTCCAGAGAGATGAGGAGCGTCTCAGAGCTCAGCCCTGGGAGTGAACTGGCTCCAGAGAGAGAGGAGCGTCTCAGAGCTCAGCTGAGGAGTGAACGAAGCTCCAGAGGAAGAGATGCGTCTCAGAGCTTCAGCGAGGAGAGAACTGAGCTCCAGAGAGAGAAGAGCGTCCTCAGAGCTTCAGCCTGAGGAGTGAACTGAGCTCCAGAGAGAGAGATGGAGCGTCTCATAGCTCAGCCTGAAAAAGTGAGCTGAGCTCCAGAGAGAGAGGAGCGTCTCAAGAGCTTCAGCCTAGGAGTGAACTGGAGCTCCAGAGAGAGAAGGAGCGTCTCAGAGCTTCAGCCTGAAGTGAAACTGAGCCCAAGAGAGAGGACGTCTCAGACTTTCAGTTCGCTGAGAGAGAACTGAGCTCAGAAGAGAGAGAGGAGCGTCTCAAGAGCCTTAGCCCGAAGGAGTGAACTGGAGCACCAGAGAGAGGAGAGCGTCTCTAAGTCAGCCAGGATGAACTGAACTCCAGAGAGAGAAGAGGAGCCGTCTAAGCTTCAGCCAGGATGAAACTGAGCTCCAGAAGAGAGAAGGAGCGCTCAGAGCATCAGTCTGGAGAGTGAACTGGACTCCAAGAGAGAGAAGGAGGTCTCAGAGCTTCAGTCTGAGGAGTGAACTGGAGCTCCAGAGAGAGAGGAGCGTCTCAGCTTCAGCCTGAGAGGGAACTGAGCTCCCAAGAGAGAGGAAGCGTCTCAGAGCTCAGCCTGAAGATGAACTGAGCTTCCAGAGAAGAGAAGGCGTCTCAGAGCTTCAGCCTGAGGATTGAATGAGAGCTCCAGAAGAGAGAGGAGCGTCCAGCCTTCAGCCTGGGAGTGAAACTGAGCTCCAGAGAGAGAGGAGCGTCCAAGCTTCAAGCCTGAAGAGTTGAACTGAGCTCCAGAGAGAGGAGAGGAGCGTCTCAGAGCTGTCAGCCGAGGAGGGAACGAGCTCCAGGAGAGAGAGAGAGCGTCTCAGAGGCGTCAGCCTGAGGAGTGATGACCCAGAGAGAGAGAGGTAGCGACTCAGAGCTTCAGCCCTGAAGAGTGAACTGACTCCAGAGAGGAGAGAAGAGCGTCTCAGAGTTCAGCTGAGGAGTGAAAACTGAGCTCCAGAGATGAGAGGAGCGTCTCAGAGCTTCAGCCTGAAGAGTGAACTGAGCTCCAGAGAGAGAGAGGACGCTCAGAGCTTCAGTCTGTAGAAGAACTGAGCCCAGAAGAGAGAGAGCGTCTCAGAGGCTTCCAGTCTGAGGATGAACTGAAAGCTCCAGAGAGAGAGAGCGTCTCAGAGCTTGCCTGAGGAGAGAACTGAGCTCCAGAAGAAGAGAGGAGCGTCTCAGAGCTTCAGCCTGAAGGAGTGAACTGGCTCGAGAGAGAGAGGAGCGTCTCAGAGATTCAGTCCTGAGAGTGAACGAGGCTCCGAGAGGAGAGAGAGCGTCTCAGAGCTTCAGCTGAGGCAGAGAACTGAGCACACAGAGAGAGAGGTAGCGTCTCAGAGCTCAGCCTGAGGAATGACTGAGCTCCAGAGAGAGAGGAGCGTCTCAGAGCTTCAGCCTGAGAGAGAATGAGTCCCAGAGAGAGAGGAGCGTCTCAGAGCTTCAGCCTGAAGTGAAACTGAGCCCAAGAGAGAGGACGTCTCAGACTTTCAGTTCGCTGAGAGAGAACTGAGCTCCAAGAGAGAGGAGCGTCTCAGAGCTTAAGCCTGAGGATGAACTGGAGCTCCAGAGAGAGAGAGGAGCGTCTCAGAGCTTGCCAGCCTGAGGAGTGAACTGAACTCCAGAGAGAGAGGGTCTCAACTTCAGTCTGAGGAGATGAGCTACAGAGAGAGAGAGGAGCTCTTAAGCTTCAGGCCTGAAGAGTGAACTGAGCTCCAGAGAGAGAAGGAGCGCTCAGAGCTTCAACCCGAGAGTGAACTAGCTCCAGAGGAGAAGAGAGACGTTCAGAGCTTCAGCTGAGGTGTGAACTGAGCTCCACAGAGAGAGAGAGGAAGCGTCTCAGACTTCACCTGAAGAGTGAACTGAGCTCCAGAAGAGAAGAAGAGGAGCGTCTCAGAGCTTCACCTGAGATGAACGAGCTCGCAAGAGAGAGAAGACGTCAGAGCTTCAGCTGAGGGTGAAACTGACTCCACAGAGAAGCGAGAGGACGTCCAGACTCAGCTGAGTGTGACTGAAGCTCCGACAGAGAGAGAAGAGGCGTCTCAGGAGCCTAGCCTGAGAGTGAACTGAGCTTCCAGAGAGAGAGGAATAAAAAAACGACTCAGAGCTTCAGCCTGGGAGTGAACTAGAGCTCCGAGAGAGAGAGAGGAGCGTTCAGAGCCTCAGCTCTGAGGAGTGAACTGAGCTCCAGAAGAGGACGTCTCAGAGCTTCAGCCTGAAGAGTGAATGAGCTCTCAGAAGAGAGAGGAGCGTCTCAGAGCTTCAGCCTGAGGAGTGGACTGAGCTCCAACCGAGAGAGAGAGGAGCGTCCTCAGAAGCTTCAGCCTGATGGAGTGAACTGAGCCCCAGAGAGAGAGGAGCGTCCTCAGGAGCTTCAGCCTGACGGTGAACTGAGCTCCAGGAGAGAGAGAGGACCTTCAGAGCTCAGCAGCCTGATGGAGTGAACTGAGCTTCTCAGCAGAGGAGAGAGGAGCGTCTCAGAGCTTCAGTCCTGAGGAGTGAACTGAAGCTCCAGAGAGAGAAGAGTGAGCGTCTCAGAGCCTTTCAAGTCTGAAGGAGTGAACGACTCCAAAGGAGAGGAGCGTCTCAGAGGCTTAGCCTGAGAGTGAACTGAGGCTCTCAGAGAGAGAGGAGCGTCTCAAGAGGGCTTCAGCCTGAGGAGAAAGACTGAAGCTCCAAGAGAGAGGAGCGTCTCAAGAGTTCAGCTGAGATTGAAATGAGCTCTCAGAGAGAGAGAGGAGCGTCTCAGAGCTTCAGCCTGAGGAGTGAACTGAGCTCCAGAGAGAGAGGAGCGTCTCAGAGCGTTCAGTCTGAGGGAGTGAACTGAGCTCCAGAGAGAGAGGAGCGTCCTCAGAGCTTCAGCCTGAGAGTGAACTGAGCTCCAAAGAGAAGGAGCGTCTCAGCGCTCGATGCTGAAGATTGAACTGGCTCCAGAGAGAGAGGAGCGTCCTCAGAGCGTTCAGTCTGAGGGAGTGAACTGAGCTCCAGAGAGAGAGGAGCGTCCTCAGAGCTTCAGCCTGAGGAGTGAAAACTGAGCTCCAGAGATGAGAGGAGCGTCTCAGAGCTTCAGTCTGAGGAGTGAACTGAGCTCCAGAGAGAGAGGAGCGTCTCGAGCTTCAAGCCTGAGGAGTTGAAACTGACTCAGAGAGAGAAGGAGCGTCCAGAGCTTCAGCCTAGGAGTGAACTGAGCTCCAGAGAGACGAGAAGGAGCGCCAGAGCTCAGCCTGGAGGCAGTGAAACTGAGCCCAGAGAGAGAGGAGCGTCTCAGAGCGTTCAGTCTGAGGGAGTGAACTGAGCTCCAGAGAGAGAGGAGCGTCCTCAGAGCTTCAGCCTGAGGAGTGAAAACTGAGCTCCAGAGAGAGAGAGGAGCGTCTCAGAGCTTCAGTCTGAGGAGTGAACTGAGCTCAAGGAGAGGAGCGCTCAAGAGCTTCAGCCTGAAGTAGAGGAAGGGGAGGACTGAGCTCCAGAGAGAGAGGAGCGTCCTCAGAGCTTCAGCCTGAGGAGTGAAAACTGAGCTCCAGAGATGAGAGGAGCGTCTCAGAGCTTCAGCCTGAAGAGTGAACTGAGCTCCCAGAGAGAGAGGAGCGTCTCAGAGCCTCAGCCTAGGAGTGAACTGAGCTCCAGAGAGAGAAGAGAGCGTCCTCAGAGTTCAGCCTGAGGACTGAACTGAGCCAGAGGAGAGGGAGCTCTCAGAGCCTTCCAGCCTGAGTGAGTGACTGAGCTCTCCAGAGAGAGAGGAGGAGCGTCTCAGAAGCTGTCAGCCTAGGAGTGAACTGAGCTCAAGAGAGAGAGAGGAGCGTCTCAGAGCTTTCAGCCTGACAGGAGTGAACTGAGCTCAGAAGAAGAGAGGAGCGTCTCAGAGCTTTCACCTGAGAGTTTGAACTGAGCTCCAAGAAGAGAGAGGAGCGCTCATAGGCTTCAGTCCTGAGGAAGTGAACTGAGCTCCAGAGAGAAAGGAGCGTCTCAGAGCTTCAGCCTGAAGAGTGAACTGAGCTCCAGAGAGAGAGAGGACGCTCAGAGCTTCAGTCTGTAGGATGAACTGAGCTTCCAGAGAGAGAGGGGACGCTCAGAGCTCAGCCTGAGGAGTGAACTGAGCTCCAGAGAGAGAGAGAAGCGTCAAGACTTCAGCCTGAGGAGTGAAATGAGCTCCAGAGAGAGAGGATGCGTCTCAGAGCTTCAGCCCTAAGATATACGAGCTCCAAGAGAGAGAGAGCGTCTCATGGAGCTTCAGCCTGAGGAGTGAACTGAAGCTCCAACAGAGAGGAGCTCTCACCAGAGTGGGGTGCTGTTGAGGCCACAGTGACAGCGAAATACCACAGTCCTGAACAAAACTCTGGAGGAAACTGCAGTACTCCACACATCCACTAGAGGGAGATCACACAAAGTAAACATTAACATCTGTTCAGTTGTTTATAAAGTTTCTCACAGAAACCTGTTCCTTCAAAGCTCTGATCAGCCATAAGTCCAGGAACTTTCCATATATGGAGTGGGTCCAAAGCTGCACTAAAGTGAGCATTACCTGAGATTAGGGCATGTGTGAAAAGTGACCCACTGACCAACCTTAAAGAGGGCCATTCATTCAGAAAACTCCCTCATATCACAGCCACGAGGCGCAGGAAGCACAGACTACAGGGCCGTTTCTCATTTCTCAGAGTGCAGACTCTGTAGTTGTGAACTCCTGTACGGACTTACGAGTGCAGACTCTGAGTGTGGACTTGAGGAGATCACGAGTGTGGACTCGGCTTTTTCAGCGTTTGAACTCGATGACATCACAGGAAGTACTCATGAACATGGGCTGTGAGCTTTAATAACATAAATCTCCTCATATGAAATTAAAGGCTGAGACAACTGCGGGCAAGTGGACAGAGTTTTAAAGACATCAATTACAAACTTTGCAGAAACCAAATAACATTATATACAATATTTTAGTGAATTTCACATCATGTATTTATACATAATAAGGCATTATGTGTAAAGTGATTAAAATATGTGTCTTATGTGCAAACTGAAATAAAAAATAGGTCAAATATATTTTTTTAAAACTGAAACTGTTTCTGAAGTTCCCATAGAAAGATGTGTCTGCAGTGCCTCCTTATAAAACAATGTCAAAATTAAATGCATTTGTTCTCACAGTGTTGTAATGACATTACTATTTTGTAAAATAGTAATGTAACGCGTTACTGCGGCGAACACTGTAATGACATTACAATTACTTTCCAAAATATGATGTCGTTACTTAATTGCAGTGGCGGGCCGTGGGGTTTCAGTCAGGGCCTCATAGTAACCTGGGTTCACGCAGTCAAACGCATATAAACTGATGGACAATAGGCATTTTTGCGGAGTCCGGTTGAGGGAGACCAAAATGCCTAAACCACTAAATCAGTCCAACGCCAGAAAACGCCGGCTGATGAGGATTACGTGAGCCTCAGTCGAGTCATGGAACTCATGGAGCAGCAAAGGGACATGTTTAGGGAATTATTCAACAACAGCAGGAAAACTTCAAAGGATTCATAAAACTCATCATGGAATCAACAAACACCCGCATGGATACACAGTTAAACATTCAAGAGCTAAAAACTAGCCTGCAATACACGCAAGATGAGTGGACACTATTAAAGAAGAGAAAAGGAAACTCACTGACCGCACGGACACAATACATAACGATTTCTATAAAGTATGTGACAATCTGCACGTCATCACGGATAACTGGAGTATTCTGGAGGGACAGAGCCGCAGAAAAAACCTGGTCTTTGAGGGAGTGTTGGAGACGCCTGGGGAGACCTGGGCTGACGCTGAGGAAAAAATCAAACAACTGCTGAGGGAGAAACTACAACTACAAAACCCGGTGGAAATGGAGAGAGCCCATCGCGTAGGGAAACCTGGCGGGAGAGACTGGCCGAGACCTATCGTCGCCAAACTACTGCGTTGGAAGGATCGAGAAGCAATCCTGCAGCGCGCTAAACAACTCAAAGGAACGAAAATCTACATAAACGAGGACTACACGGACTCCATTAAAAGGAAACGAAAAGAACTGATGCGGAGCTGAGAGCTGCCAGGGAAAGGGGGACATAGCCTTCTTGAATATGACACTCATTGTACGTCCGCGCACCAGTACTCCAATCAAGCTTAAACACCGGGAAAACTTATGGATTTGGTATGTAAAAAACATAATTTCACATGTCCTGTAATATATATACTCATACAATGACGTCCAATCATACCTCATATGCTACTGATGGCATGACCTAGGATTACAGCAAAGGATTTTGGACTGTGAGCTCTTGAGCTGAAAGCTTCAGAGTACACTGAACATAATGCACTGGACTGGGAAGATCAGTTAGACCCAGATAACCTGTTCTTAACATCTAACGCAATAATTGCAAATACTATACTGAGAATGAATTTAACAACTCTGTTAAAACAGAAGGGAAATTCTCATTATCCATTTCAATAGTAGAAGCATGTACGCGAATTTCGATGCAATCAAAGAATACTTAAAACAGTTTGAGCATCCATTTAGTATCATCGCATTATCAGAAACATGGTTTAATGAGGATAAAGGCATTGTTTTTGAGTTAAACAATTATACGTTAAACTATGTAAACAGAACCAATAAAGGGGGAGAGGAGTTGCTATATATGTCCTCAACAAATTTAAATTCAAATATTAAAAAACATGACAGCATCAATAAACAACTTGCTTGAATGCTTATCAATAGAATTACAATGAAAAAAGAAAAACATAATAGTTAGTTGTTTATACAGGTCACCAGGCTCATGCGTGGAAATATTTACAAATTGGGCAGAAAAAACATTCTCAGAACTGAGTAACAAGGTATTATTTATCTGTGGGATTATAACATCGATTTGATAAATCCAAATAACATAAGACAACTGATGAGTATATTAATCGCAGTACAGTATGAGTTTATACCCAACTATCACACGACCTAGCAGAATAACAGCGAGCAGTGCTACCCTCATTGACAACATCTTTACTAATAATATGCAGTTCACAAATGTCAGCGGTCTAATGGTTTGTGATATAACGGATCATCTGCCCGTATTCACGGTGTATGATGATAATGAGTTAGATCAAAAATCACCTCAAAAATATTTTTATAAACGAGCAAGAACTGAGGATTCAATTTACTCACTTTATAGTGACTTAATAAACAAGATTGGAACGAGGTATACAACAAGAATGATGTAGAAAATGCTTACGATACTTTCATGGAAATTTTAGTACTGCATACAATAAGAACTGTCCAATTCGGCAATTCAGTAAAAACAGAAAAACGACAAAATGTCCGTGGCTAACCAAGGGTTTACAAATACTTGTAAGAAAAAAAACTCTCTATATAGACAATTCATTAGACTAAGAACAGAGGATTCTGAAAGTAGATATAAACATATAAAAATAAACTGACCAATATATTAAGGAAGGCTAAGAAACTATATTATACCAATCTATTATATACAAACAAGAACAACATGAAAGGGGTATGGGGAATACTAAACACTATAATCAAGGGTAATGCAAAAAATAATTCATATCCAAACTATTTCACTGATGGGAACAATGACAACCATAATATGAATGACATTGTGGAAAGTTTTAATAGTTTTTTGTAAATGTTGGACCGGATCTGGCAGCAGAGATTCCGGAGTGTAGTAACAACGAAATGGAGTCATTGATAGACATTAATTCAAAAACTATGTGTTTGTCTGGAGTAACTGAAACAGAAATAATAGATGTCATTAACGGGTGTAAGAACAAATCGTCTACAGACTGTTTTGATATAGATATGACACTAGTTAAACAAATTATACATAGTATCGTGAAACCATTAACCTACATATACAACTTATCGTTTCAAACAGGAACAGTTCCAAATAAAATGAAAATTGCAAAAGTTATACCTATACATAAAAATGGGAACAAACACATCTTCACTAACTACAGACCTGTCTCTCTGCTCCCCCAGTTCTCCAAAATCTTAGAGAAACTTTATAACAGTAGAATGGATAATTTCATAGATAAGCATAAACTAATTAATGAAGGTCAGTACGGGTTTCGAGCAGCAAGGTCAACTTCAATGGCCATAATCGATGCAATAGAAGAGATTACTAATAGCTTAGAGGGAAAGAAACATGCAGCTGGAATATTCATTGACTTGAAAAAAGCATTTGATACACTAAATCATTCTATATTATTAAAAAATTAGACAGATATGGCATAAGGGGAGTGGCTTTGAGCTGGATTCAAAGCTATTTAACTGGGAGACAACAGTATGTGAAGATGGGGGAGTTTACATCAGGTTATTTGGACATTGGTTGTGGGGTCCCACAGGGATCTGTCTTAGGCCCAAAGTTGTTTAATTTATATATTAATGACATTTTTAATGTGTCTAAATTATTACAATTAGTGATTTTCGCAGATGACACAAACGTCTTCTATTCCAATGACAATTATAGTACTTTAGTAACTAACGTAAACTGTGAACTAAGTAAATTAAAAACATGGATGGACATTAATAAATTGTCCCTCAACCTAAATAAAACAAAAGTAATGTTTTTCGGTAATTATAATGGAAAACCAGACTCAGTAAATATAGACGGTGTAGTCTTAGATACAGTATCAGAAATTAAATTCTTAGGAGTCACCATTGACAGTAAATTAAGCTGGAAACCACACATAAGACACATACAAGGTAAAGTCTCCAAAGTATCTCAATCATTAACAAAGCAAAGTTTTTCTTAAATTACAATGCGTTATTTTTGTTATATAGTTCATTAGTTTTGCCATATCTAAACTACTGTGTAGAAGTCTGGGGCAATAACTATAAAAGCTCATTACACCCCCTTGTTATACTCCAAAAACGGGCTGTAAGAATTATACATAAAGTAGGATATTATGATCACACTAATATATTATTTCTGCAGTCTAAACTGTTAAAAATGCATGATTTAGTTGATTTATCTACTGCCCAACTTCTGTTTAAAGCCAACAAAAATGTGCTACCTGCAAGGATACAAATGCTTTTTGCACGCACAGAAGGGGGATATAACCTGAGAGGGTGTGATAACTTTAAGACTCAAGCAGTGTCTTCCACTAGGAAAAGTATGTGTGTGTCTGTATGTGGAGTTAAACTCTGGAACAAATTGGGGGCAGAATATAAACAATGTCCAAATATTCATCATTTCAAATCAAGATATAAAAAAATGGTATGGTCAAAGTACCAGAAGGAGGAAATGGGTACTTGATTGCTAATGGGTGTCACAAAGTGCTGTATACTTTAAAGGTCAGATCTAACTAATAATGAAGTATATTGTGGTTGTTACTATTACACTATTGCAGTTGTTATTGCCATTGTTATTGTTGTTGCTGCTGTTGTTGTGTTGTTATCATCACTATTTTAACTTTAAACTTTAAATGTAACAGTCTAGGATTAATACCTAACAATCTGTGGATTATTCTTAGAATCAAACTTAATCGATTCAGACAACAGTATTGCTATTGATGCTGATGGTAATATAAAGGAAATAAACTCTTAGAAGTAAAACATGCACATATCTATGTACTCCGCATTCAACATAACCATAGTATAGGGCAGACATGTGGGGCCGGCAGCTCGAGGAAACTCTCTTCTGGCAGCAGACTCCTAAAAATTGTCTCTTTTAATGCATAGTATAGGACACTTAACAAATGATGGTCCGGTTGCTCGGGGGCTGCTCCCCTCTGGCAGCAGGTCCAGACACAGGAAAGAAGAATAAGAAAGAAAAGCCCCGAATCCCTTTTAACACATATCAGTAAGACCATTCTTGTTATCATGAACATCAATCAGTCTGCGATTACTGTACCTTTCATGAATAAATGTGGAGTATTTATGTATCATTCAAACACTTTGATACAGAGTAATGTTATATGGGTTGTAATGGTGATGGTGAACAACGATAATGCCAACATGGTAATGAATTCTGTATGGGAGACAGAAATAATACACTGGTTGTAGCGTGTGAGATACTGTGAATGTTGACCTGGTATAATGCAGTGTTGCATTTGTTAATATGTAACCAACTCGGTTGATAGTTGTATTGTAAAATGGCAAGAAATATGCACTGTTGTCAGTCATTGTTATAGTTATTGTTATTGAAGTTTATGAACAGGGGTGGGAGTCAATAAGCTTGTCTTCTTCCCACTCCTTTTCGAGCTGTAATGTAAATTATTTTTTCTTTTTCTTTTATTATGTATATATATATTTCTGTTTTTTCTTTTCTTCTTTAGCTCGAAATAAAATATTCAAATCAAAAATAGGCGTATGGATAAAACTGCCTTTTGCGTGGCACTTCTTCGCCAAAGGATGTATCAACAACGCAAACCAGAGCAGCAGTGCCTCCGCCCCCAAACAAAAGCAAAAACCTTCGGGAACACTCGTGCTAACACTCGTAATAAAGGGATTATAAACTTACAGTTTGGTGCTGTGTGAGATGCTTTTTTAGCGCTCGTAGTCTCACCTGTTCTCTGCCCGAGTCCCAGCTCAGCTGACGCGAGAAACTCTTCTCCTGTATGTCCGGGGAGCCAAGCGTCTACGTCCCGCTGTTGTTCTCGCTGCTTTGCTCTAGAAGCTCGTCATAATGAAGGGGCGCAAAATATCCGTGATCAGTAAATCCACTTCATTTTGCCTCGTGCGATCATTTCCAAGAGGAATATCGTCTTGACGCGGTTACATTAGTGGTTTTCCCAGGCGAACAAAACGTAGGGGAAGCTACTGAGCTACTGCAGGCCCTGGGGGGCGTACTGTTAAAGTGTAAAATTCTGATTGGCTGATAATTCTGTCAGTCACACTGGCTGTCAATCATGTGTGCGGCCTGACAACACAGGGCCTGCAGAATCTGTTCTGAAGGCCCTGAGGAGGAGCAGCTCACCAGACGTGTTTAAGGCACTTTTTGAGTAGGAAATTACAGTTACACCTCAACAAAACCAATATGAGAGACTCAACTGTACATTATATAAATAAAGTAGAAATTAAATATACTGTTGAGACATTTTACACTTTTTTCTTCATTTGGCCAGGGCCAGCAGAGAAGGCCCTGCTGGCCCTGGAGAATATGCTACCCCTGACCTGTTACATAGCGTAGGGTAACTTGATGTTTGACTTCAAACCTAGAATTTACATGACCCTGAATTTCAGGTATGATGTTTTAGAATAATGCAAAAGTAGTGTAACTAGTAATGTAACTAAGTTACTTTCCAAAAAAGTAACTAAGTAATGTAAGGGATTACTCTTTTGAGAAGTAATGAGTAATATGTAATGGATTACTTTTTTTGAGTAACTACCCCAACACTGGTCCTCAATAACCTGTTCATGACAAACGACTTTAAATTCATCTACTGCTGATCGTTGTGACAAAAGTTGTTTCAACACTTCAGCTCAGAAACCCAGTAAAACCTGTCTTAAGAAGGAGACACTTCTCTGGGGATGAAGTGGGTCATAAAGCCATGTTTATTTACATGACTAGCTGATCAGCTGGAGCGGCTCAGTGCGCCGGAGGAGAGGCCGCCACAGGCCGAGGCACAAGCCTCCTCAGATGCATGCTGGGTAAAACGGGCGGAGCAAGTTCTCATCCGGGGATTTACAGTGAACTTGCTGAGAAGCGAACTTTGAATTGGAACAGGACTTGGGCCACGTGATGACGTTTCACGAGTCCACGAGCCACAAGTCCACAGACTGAGAAACAGAACAAAAGCACGGCCCAAACACAGGGCAGGTCCCAAAGAATGGACAGTAATAATAAGAGCTCATGTTCGTTCTACTCCACACAAAAAATACTATTACTGAAATAAATAAAAAATGAACTGAAATATGTGAGTAGATATGAATTAAAAAAATGTCCATGATTGATAGAGGTTTAAGTTAATATGTTGTTTCTTTTCGCTTCCCATTCCTTTTGTAACAGCACTGCTGGATGATTGTTTGGCAGACAAATTATTTTCTCTTTAACTATATTGTTCAAAACACATAAATAATACAACATTAAAGAGCCAGACTGATACTAATCAGAGAATCTCCTGTATAGAACTCTAAACTGCAGCTTTTCTCACATTAAGACCAAATGAACACAGCCTTAGGTCTCTAAGGGAGGAGTCTTTAACAACAACAGCACCTGACCTGCAGCACTTACACTGAGGGTTGAGTGAGATGTCAGTGAACAGTGGAGCCCGTAGTGTGGAGGCCAGAGCTTCAGCCTGAGGTGTGAACTGAGCTCCAGAGAGAGAGGAGCGTCTCAGAGCTTCAGCCTGAGGAGTGAACTGAGCTCCAGAGAGAGAGGAGCGTCTCAGAGCTTCAGTCTGAGGAGTGAACTGAGCTCCAGAGAGAGAGAGGAGCGTCTCAGAGCTTCAGCCTGACGAGTGAACTGAGCTCCAGAGAGAGAGGAGCGTCTCAGAGCTTCAGCCTGAGGAGTGAACTGAGCTCCAGAGAGAGAGAGGAGCGTCTCAGAGCTTCAGCCTGACGAGTGAACTGAGCTCCAGAGAGAGGAGCGTCTCAGAGCTTCAGTCTGAGGAGTGAACTGAGCTCCAGAGAGAGAGGAGCGTCTCAGAGCTTCAGCCTGACGAGTGAACTGAGCTCCAGAGAGAGAGGAGCGACTCAGAGCTTCAGCCTGAGGAGTGAACTGAGCTCCAGAGAGAGAGGAGCGTCTCAGAGCTTCAGCCTGAGGAGTGAACTGAGCTCCAGAGAGAGAGGAGCGTCTCAGAGCTTCAGCCTGAAGAGTGAACTGAGCTCCAGAGAGAGAGGAGCGTCTCAGAGCTTCAGCCTGAGGAGTGAACTGAGCTCCAGAGAGAGGAGCGTCTCAGAGCTTCAGCTGAGGAGTGAACTGAGCTCCAGAGAGAGAGAGGAGCGTCTCAGAGCTTCAGCCTGAGGAGAGAACTGAGCTCCAGAGAGAGAGGAGCGTCTCAGAGCTTCAGCCTGAGGAGTGAACTGAGCTCCAGAGAGAGAGAGGAGCGTCTCAGAGCTTCAGCCTGAGGAGTGAACTGAGCTCCAGAGAGAGGAGCGTCTCAGAGCTTCAGCCTGAGGAGTGAACTGAGCTCCAGAGGAGAGAGAGGAGCGTCTCAGAGCTTCAGCCTGAGGAGTGAACTGAGCTCCAGAGAGAGAGAGGAGCGTCTCAGAGCTTCAGCCTGAGGAGTGAACTGCTCAGAGAGAGAAGGAGCGTTCAAGCCATGCATGGTCTGCTGCTCCTCACCGCCCTCACAGGTCTGTTCTTAAAGCTGTTAACCCTGTATTTCATGTCTCTACAAACATGTTAAAGTTGAGCAGTTCATATTTCTGTCTTTTGTCTGTAATGTTTGTTTATTGTCCTGTGTGTTGCAGCTGTGAGCGGGGCCGTGCTCTCTCCTCTCCATCTGCAGAAGTTTGCAGCAGAAAACTCCACTGTCTCTGTATTTTATCGAACCTCGGGTTTAACGGCATCCGGCGACGATTTCTTCTTTTATCGGCAGAATCCTGGACGTGAACCACTGTTTCTGATCTACGTCTCTGGACTGAATGTTTCGAGAGCGGCCGCTTCAGTCCCGTCACACGCCAGCTTCTCCGCTAAAGTGTCTGAGGACAGAAGTGGAGCTGCTCGTGTCTCCTGCTGCAGTGTCAGACTCTGCTGTGTACTACTGTGCTCTGAGGCCCACAGTGACAGGAAACACCAAAACTCTGAACAAAAACCTCTGCAGCAAAGACAACACAATACTGCACTAGCTCCACTAGAGGGAGACACTCTCTGTGAAGCTTCAGACTAAACCCAGACGCAGCAAAGCCAACTGTCAGTGTGAGAAACTAAGCAGACTTCAGAAAGTTGACATGAGGATCACTCAGCTGTGTTTGGACACATGTTTCCTTTAATGGCAGCACTGCTCCTGCTTTTGTTGAGTGGTAAGTCTTATTGAAACCTATGTTCACACTTTATTACATCCACTGAACACTTACTGAAGCACAGAGCAAGAAGCAGCAGCAAATATGTTTCTAACTTGGACATTCATTTGTTTTCATGTAGGAGTCAGATGTGAAGAGCTCACTGCACTAAAGCCTGAGGAGTGCGCTGGAGAAGGAGAAGAAGTCTCTCTGGGATTCTCTTATTACAAAGATCCAACATATGGCGATTATTTCTTTTGGTATCGACAATATCCAGGAAAACCTCCAGAATTCATCTATTCTCATATGGGATCAGGAACCGAAATGAAAAATGAAATCGTGAGAGTTTCAGTCAAAATCAATCGAGACAAAAAACTTCTCCATCTGCTCGTGTCTCCTGCTGCAGTGTCAGACTCTGCTGTGTACTACTGTGCTGTGAGGCCCACAGTGACAGCAAACCCACAGTCTCTGAACAAAAACCTCTGGAGGAAACTGCAGTACTCCACACATCCACTAGAGGGAGATCACATGTTGTCATCTGATCATTTTCTTTCTACACCTTTTATGAAGAAGACTTTTCTGTCTTTTCTAGAGCAGAGATTCCAGAAAACCTTCAAAGCCATAAATATTAAGTTCAGCCAAACCAATAAATATATTTAAGGCCCAAAGTGTGGGTCAGAGGAGGAAGTAGTTGTGGTCATACCGCCTTTGCTCTGCCCACTCCCGTCAGATCTTGGAAGCTAAGCAGGGAAGGGCCTGGTTAGTACTTGGATGGGAGACCGTTTGGTAACACCAGGAAGCCTAGCGAATGTAGTGAGTGAGTGAGTGGTTAGTGGTGGTCGGAGGGCCGATGGCGCAGACTGGTTGCCTCGCTTCCGTCAGTCTACCCCAGGGCAGCTGTGGCTACAATAGTAGCTTACCACCACCAAGTATGGAGTGAATGAATAATCAGCTGTGAAGCGCTTTGGGTGTCTTGAAAAGCGCTATACAAATCCAAGAGATTATTATTAAGTATGTGTCTCTCCTCTTGACTCACTCTATATTAGACTGAACTTACAGTTTTTCTAATTGCAAATGTCTAAGTCCATGTCTCAGTGTCTCAGTACATCTTTGTTAATGGCTAAGTACATGTAGCACAATTAGCTCCATTTCCAAGTGAATAGATCTTGTTGATTTAAACTGATTGTTGATTCTCAGTCTAATGGTTTTCGCTCCAAAACGTGTCAGCGTCATTTCATTGTATAAGTCGTCACAAGCACAATAGTCTGTTCAACTGTCAAATTAGTCAAGAACACAAGACCATGAATACCATATATGAATCCCTTGGAACATTTGATACATTTATTACAGCAATTAACAGTCAGGTGAAACTAGAACGTACAGTATGTTATGCTGAATAAATGTTCTTTTTACTCTGATGTATGGAAGTGACTTTATTTGTGTGAAAGTTAATGGTTACAGTTTCCTTGGCAGTATGAGTGCAATGTGTGATGTCAAACCTTGGAGGCGACTCTGACCCTCAGATCCTATTTCTTTGTTGTTGTTGTTGTTTTCAGTTTTATACACAATTGTTTTCTGTTAGCTAGACACAAACAAAGTTAGAGTAACCATTGTCAATGAAGGACTGGGCTAAGACTGAAAGGTGGACATCAGGGACATTTCAATGGTCCTCTGCCATAGTGACAAAACATCTAAACATTTAGACTTGCAGAGCTTACACAATGCCAAAGGGACAAAGCATTTTGAGGGCACTGACTGTTTAAATGAGAAGGAAAGTTAGTTTTGAAGCATGAGTGAACTGTTTAGGGAGAGATATGAGCTTTTGCAAGTGAGCTATAATGTTGTGCTGAACTATAAGACTGTTTTGCCAAATGATCTTCAAGAATGTAATTTCTGTTTCAAGAAATGAGCCAAACCAATGAAGACAAAATATAATATCACCTTATTTAAAATTATAATGCAGACTGAATGGAACTTGAAAAGCCATGTGGAGTTTTGTCCAGTGAAGGTTTGTATTAATTAACCTTGATTCAAATGTTTCTTCTGAGGAAAACTCAAACATATTAAAACTCACTATGTACATCCAGGTTACATTTAGCCCGGGCTTCGATATGAACAACATGTTATACAGCGCCTTGTGAAAGTACTAATACACCTTGAACTTTTGCACATTTTGTCATGTTTACAACCCTAAACATAAAGATGTTATTTTTACTGAAAGTTCACACACAAGTAACAGACAACTGTGAAGTGAAAGCAAAATGATTCATGATTCTGTTATTTTACAAACAATAGAAAAGTGAAAAGTGGGTGTGCATAAGTATTCATACAGCATTTTCTGAGTGCATTAAATTGCCTTTATAACATTCCTAATGACTGCAGAATGTTCACACCTTGCCCTAACCATTAAATAGAGGCCACCTGTGTGTAATCTACTCTCAGTATAATTCCAGCTGTTCTGTGAGGGCCTCAGAGCTATGGTCAGAGTGTATTGGTCACTAAACAACATCATGAAGGCCAAGGAGCTCACCAGAGAGGTCAGGGATAAAGCTGTGGAGAAGTTTAAAGCAGCGTTAAGTTATACAAAGATTTCCCAAGATTTGAACATCTCACGGAGCACTGTTCAATCCATCATTCAGAAATGGAAAGAGTATAGCACCACTGTGAACTTACCAAGACACGGCCGTCCACCTAAACTAACAGACCAAACAAGGAGAGCACTGGTCAGAAATGTAACCAAGTGCCCTAAGATAACTCTGGAGGAGCTGCGACGTACTGCCGCTGAGCTGGGGGAATCTGTACATGGGACAACTATAAGTCTTACTCTACACAAATCTGGCCTTCATGGACGAGTGGAAGAAGAAAGCCATTATTGAAAGGAGGCCATAAGAAATCCTGTTTGAAGTTTGCTAGAAGTCATATGGAGGACACAGCTACCATGTGGAAGAAGGTGCTTTGATCAGATGAGACAAAAATTGAACTTTTTGGCCCAAATGCAAAACGTTATGTATGGAGCAAACCTAACACTGCTCATCGTCCTGAGTGCACCATCCCCAGTGTCAAATATGGTGGGGGGAGCATCATGCTATGGGGCTGCTTTTCCTCAGCGGGGACTGGGAAGATTGTAAGAATAGTTGGGAAGATGGATGGAGCCAAATACAGAGACATTTTGGAGGAAAACCTGCTGGAGTCAGCAAGAGAATTGAGGCTGGGGCGGAGATTCACCTTCCAGCAGGACAATGACCCTAAACACAAAGCTAAAATCTACAATGGAATGATTTAAAAACAAACATATTAATGTGTTAGAATGGCCCAGTCAAAGTCCTGACCTAAATCCTATTGAAAATCTGTGGAAAGACCTGAAAACTGCTGTTCACAAACGCTCTCCTTCTAATGTGACAGAGCTTGAGTTGTTTTGTAAAGAGGAATGGGCTAAAATGTCTCTACATGTGCAAACCTTGTAGTCAAACCCCAGAAGACTTGCTGCTGTTATTGCAGCAAAAGGGGGTTCCACAAAGTATTAAGTCATGCTGTATGAATACTTATGCACGCCCCACTTTTCACTTTTCTATTGTTTGTAAAATAACAGAATCATGAATCATTTTGCTTTCACTTCACAGTTGTCTGTTACTCGTGTGTGAACTTTCAGTAAAAAGTATAAATAAAATCTTTATGTTCAGGGTTGTAAACATAACGTACAAAAGTTCATTAGTTTATTAGTACTTTGGCAAGGCACTGTATATCATAACATTTTGCTGCAGAACTCTCTGAGTCTGCTACAGGAAATATGACTTCTGTGGTTTCTAAAGTGAACAGTAGGAGGAGCTGTTCCTTCTCATGATGCTGAAGCCTGGCAAAAGGCAGAGCAGAGCTAAGATCATCACCCAGACCAACTTTATGAGGATTAAAGAAGATCTGAGACTGAAGATGGAGTCTGCCCTGTGTACACTGCTCTCAGCTCTGGTTGTGCTCCTGTGTTCTTCCCCAGAGTGTAAAGGAGAAGACACAGTGACCCAGCCAGAAGGAGACGCCTCTGTGTTTAAGGGACACACAACTATTAACTGCACTTTTGAAACCAGCGACACAACTCCATATCTCTACTGGTACAAACAAGAAGAACATGGAGCTCCACAATACATGATGAACAAAAGAAGACTGTCATCAGGATGGACTCAGACATTTAAGTCATCTGAGTTTAGTGAATCCAGGTTTGAAATTGAGGCTGACCTAAAGGAGAACTCTGTGAAGCTGAAGATCCAGGATGTGCGTGTGTCAGACTCTGCTGTGTACTACTGTGCTCTGCAGCCCACAGTGACAGGAAACACCAAAACTCTGAACAAAAACCTCTGGAGGAAACTGCAGTACTCCACACATCCACTAGAGGGAGATACTGGGTCAGGTCTGGCCTCCTAAATTCTCCATCAGTGAAATCCTCTCAGTTTGATTCCTGCTTCAGCTCGGCCGACACCATGATGTTTAATTCTGCAGCACAAAGACCATGGAGTGCGTTTACAAGGGCTCGAAATTCCCGTTATTATCTGGAGTTTTTAATATTCCGGTTTTGTCTTTGATCATATAAACACAGTTTCCCGATTTTGAGAAACCCGGATTTTCCGTCAGTAACCGAGATATAACTTCATGTAAACGCTATTTTCCGGTTTTAAGAAACTTCCCATTTCTTGCGCAGTTAATCGTAAACAAACATGGCGGCGGCGAGTCTGAAGAGCTCCTGTTTCTGGAGTCAAGAGGAGACGGAGTTTTATATTTTAACCATGAAAGAACTGAAAGTAGTGAATATTTAAGATGGAAAGAAGTGTCGTAATGTGGATTTATGCGAAACTGTCAGAGACCGTTTGAAGGCGTCTGGTTTTCCTCCGGACTCAGAGGAGTCGACCACGACACAGAGCCGGATTAAGTTTTTCCTCCACTAACTATGGTGAATCCATCAGCTCCACTCTCTCACACCGGCCCGGCTTTAACTTCTCCCAGAGCTCCCTGGTCCACTCGGTGATAAAGACAGACCCAGGACAAGTAAAGGTCAGGAATTATCCACAATCTGCCGTCACTGTCGTAGCTCAGGATGTCGAGGACGAGCAAAACATTGAGCCCAAAGTGACTCAAAAGAACAAGCCTCACAATAAGCCACACATTTATGCTTTTAATATTTGCTTTTAGTTTCCCCATTTCTCAGTGTCGTATAAACACCATATCCCCAAAACTGCCATAACCGGAATATAGCGAATAACCGGGAATTCCGAGCCCTTGTAAACGCACTCATGGACTGAACACATTGGAGTCCATCACTGGAGCAGCAGCTTCTGTTTGTTCCATCATTATTCTGTAGAGGATCATCAGGAGTCACAGCAGTAACACAAACAGGCTCAGCTTCTTTAGAGACAGACAGGAGTTTGTACAGACTGAACAAATGTGTGTGAACGGAACATGTGGAGCTCCTCAGGGGTCAGTATTAGGGCCACACTCTTTACTCTCTACAGAAATGACCAGTGTTGGTTTGTGATGTAACTCCAGGTGGCGCTGTTACATACAGTGTTGGCTACTTTTGGCAGTGTATTTATTGCAGCGTATCAAACTAAAGATAAGAAAAAGGCCACATAAGAAACGATACGGACAGTTCACATTTGAGCTCAGAGAAGCAGGATCTACATGTAACAAGTGTAAGCAGAGGTTTTCACAATGAGCTGCTTTAAACAGCAGACTGTTGGCTAAAATACATTTACCAAAGGCACAAAGACCCAGAGTAAACATGAGAACCACTTCAGCTCTGAAACCTCACATCTGACATGTGTGAAGTTAGACCTTCCAGAGCGTCTGATTTACCCTAAACAATGTATATGTTTGTGCTTCGTTCATGTCCTCCTCACTCAGGTCTGTTCATGCTTCATCATCGCTAACATTATGTCACTCGTTCCTCTGTCGCCTGATTGGACGAGCACAGAGGAGACAGGAGAGATGGTTCTGAGGGCCATGCATCTGGTTACGTGTGACACAGCGCGTGAACCTGGGAATGATACGACTGCTTCAGAGTCTAAAGAAATAACAAATAGAAACGAGAGAAGAAGAATGAGTCAAGTCAATCTAGTCAATCAAATAATGAGGAGTCTCTTCTTGTTAGCATGATTTCAAATGCATTGGCGACAGTATGTTGCACATCCACATTTTGTGGGAAAGGTTGTTGGAGAGAAACTGGGAAGGGTCAGGTCTGTAAAAGTCACCAGGTCTGGGATGGTCATCATTGACTGTATGTCTGAAAAGCAGAAAGAACAGCTTTAGATTGAGATTTTTGTGAGGACTTTTGTGTCAAGTGTTTTCCCCTTGATGGGAGACCTACTTAAGTGGTCAGTGGTGTTCCTGTTAATGTGGATTGTAAGGATTATTTGAATGTGCCTGGAGGGTAAGGCCCACAGATTGTAGAGGGGAAAGAAAGTTGTGACGGGGAAGACGGCAATTCTGTTTGCTTGACATTTGTTGGAAGTTGCCTGAGAAAATATTTGTTTGTTATTGAGTTAGACCTTTCCCCTTGAGGTGCTATTCTTGTCAGGAAAATGGACATGTGGCTGCAGTGTGTAGGGGAGTGCCAAAGTGTGGGAAGTGTGGAAGAGTGAATGTGAGTATAAGAGGTGCGAGAGAAATGTGGTGGAGCCAAAGTGTGTGCACTGTTCGGGAAACATCTGGTGGGAGCTTTTGAAGGTCCAAGGAGCAAATTGGTGAGGGAAGTGGGTCAGGTGAGATCAGAGGCTCGGATATCCTGATGCTGTGAAAAGACTGGAGGTTCAAGAGCTACAACAGCCAGAGTTGAACAGTGCCCCCCCAGTGGAGAACAATGTGTGGTTGGACAAGAGGAGTTTCATTTCTTTCATGGCAGTTGTTGTAAACATTCTGTGATTTGGCAGGAAAAGTCACAAGCAAAAATATTGACAGGAGCATTGCGCTGCTCCAGCGTAAAGCCTGCTAGAAATCATTAGAAGAAGAAGACGACGAGGAGCAAAGAGGAGCAGAGACTGATGTGGGCGGAGTCTGGAGCTGTTAAAGCAACACACTCACAAGATGATCGGAGTTTAAGAAGATGGAGTCCTGCCCCTGTGTACACTGCTCTCAAGCTCGTGGTTGTGCTCCCTGTGTTCTTCCCCAGCAGTGTAAAGGAGAAGACACAGGTGACCCAGCCAGAAGGTAGACGCCTCTGTGTTTCAGGGATACAGCAACTATTAACTGGCACTTTTGAAAACCAGCCACCACAACTCCATATCTGTACTGGTAGCAAAACAAGAAGGACATGGAGCTCCACAATACATGGATGAGGAAAATGAAATCATCCATCAGGATGGCATGAAACATAAAATGATGGCCTCAAAGAAGTCCAGGTTTGAATTTGAAGCTGACCTAAAGGAGAACTCTGTGTATCTGCAGATCCAGGATGTGAGTGTGTCAGACTCCTGCTGTTGTACTACTGTGGCTCTGAGCCCACAGTGACAGGAAACACCAAAACTCTGAACAAAAAACCTCTGCAGCAAAGACAAACACAATACTGCACTAGCTCCACTAGAGGGAGACACTCTTGTGAAGCTTCAGACTAAAAACCAGACGACAGCAAAGCCAACTGTCAGTGTGAGAAAACTAAGCAGCACTTCAGAACGTTGACATGGAGGAATCACTCAGCTGTGGTTTTGGACACTGTTTCTTTAATGCAGCACTGCTGCCTGCTTTTGTTGAGTGGTAAGTCTTATTGAACCTATGTTCACACTTTAATTACTCCACTTGAACACTTTACTGAAGCAACAGAGCAAGAAGCAGCAGCAAATATGTTTTTAACTTGACAATTCATTTGTTTTATGTAGGAGTCAGATGTGAAGAGCTCACTGCACTAAAGCCTGAGGAGTGCGCTGGAGAAGGAGAGAAGTCTCTCATGGGATTCACTTATAAGAGAGAGGAGTTCTTCAGCTGTGAAGGTTTTATTGGGTATCGACAATATCCAGGAAAACCTCCGACATTTATTTACTAATCATTTAGGATCCGGGAAAGACATTAAAAGAGAAATCCAGGGAGTTTCAGTCCAAATCAATCAAGACAAAAAAACATCTCCATTGCTCGTGTCTCTGCTGCAGTGTCCCAGACTCCTGCGTGTACTAGTACTGTGCTGTGAGGCCCACAGTGACAGCAAACCCACAGTCTCTGAAACATAAACCTCTGAGGAAACGCCAGTCATTCCAACAATCAACTAGAGGGAGAATAACTATTCTCCTTGACACTGGTGTGATAATTGTTGGGATGGCAGGCCTCCATCAGAGCTGTTTACCTGTGAAGAACATCTCAGCTCCTCAAACCCTCCTGAGGCCCAGAGCTTTGGTGCTTTCACTTTAAGATCAATCCAACTGTTCTGGATAAAGAGGCAGCAATAAATACAATAAAAAAAAACATTTTCTCTGAACAGGTAAAGATCTTTAAATAAATCGGTCCTGACATGGACAGTCGACTGATTAACACTAAACCTCTGTCTAACTCTGAACAGCAGCCCAGAGTTAGTCCTGAACTCAGTCCAACATTTTCAAAACCAAAATCTGAACCAGAAAAAAAAAACTTTAATCAAAATAGAGCTTTGTCCAGACCTCCATGAGCTGAAATAGCAACTTAAAGAGAACTCCACTCGTCTGACCCTGAAGAATAACCACAAACAGCAGGAGGAACGTTCACAGACGTTACATTTCTAATGAACAGAAATCCTTACAAACTGGACCATGAGGACACAGAACAAGACTTGCAATGTGAAATGAATGAATGGATTGGTTGGTGTTGCTTAAATGTTTGAAAAGGGACGGCTCCCTCCGTACCAGCCCTGACTTCTGGTTCTGTTCATACTGTCCGAGCAGAACAATGAAGGTCGGCAAACCATTTCTGACTTTCCCTATATAATGCATGTTTTTGGACTAATGTCTAATTTGTTCTGCAGGCAAGAACGACTGTACAGCAAGAAGTCACAGACCGGTACAAGAGGCAAAAGACTACAGTTAGATCCCTGACCTGCAGACAAAACATTCTAGGAATACGACAGTCTGCAGGAAACTCATCAAGAAAAATTGAAGCTTGAGTAACAGATGACCTTTGGTTTCTGGGACCTTGTTTGACCCTTCCTACAGCTGATCTGGTGCACGTCACAAGTCCACAGAGGGCAGGTGTGTTGTGTTAGTTTTCATTGTTTTTAAATTTAAACATTTGTTTTTTTCCTTTTGTGTAATAGTTGTAAGATTCTTCATTTTCATTAATGTTTTTAAGCCACATCAACTTCAATGTTCCTTTTCCATAATAAATAACTGTCTAATGGTTTTGTTTTTTCTAGGAGTTGCCATCAAGCTCCCTGAAGACTCCAAGTCAACCATAGCGTGGCATATTTATTTTATTTTTACAAAATGGAACAATATTTACAATAAGCCGTTTCTATTCTCTTCCTAAAAAATTCAATAGCCATAATTTTCCTGATGTGGCCTCACTACTTGTTTATTGCTGAGTG